>JAJHPF010000005.1:10739786-11179916 GCA_024447775.1 Carex cristatella | reverse complement strand
TAAGTTTGTAATAAATTAAAGAATGAGTGGTGTTGATGCAAAAATGATATACAATATTTTTTTCATAAAGGTGTTCTAGCTGAAACAACCCACGTGGCCACTTACTTATGGGGTTGTATTTAAAAACTAATATATTCTATTCTATTTGAATTGCTTTACCCGAAGCAATCACAGTGAGTGAAACAACCATTCACCTGAAGCAATCCGGACTGAGCGAAACTTTTAGTCCCACAGTCAAAGATTAAAACAAGTTTGGAGTATATATAAATTCGCTCCAACGCTCTGAACAGAAAAGGTTAAGGAGATGACGGATTCTCCGCGGTTACACTCCTACTTGCAGTATTCGGATACAAGCGGATATCCGCTCCGTTTTCGGGTCAAAGGAATTATCCGAATCCGTATCCGGTACTGTTCTACCGATATGGAAATTTATCCGCTCCGTATCCGGATGATATCCGAATACGAATTATCCTAATCCGGATTTCATGTGGATACGGAGCAAATTCGGAACGGATAATCCGGCTCCATTTTCAGCCCTAATAGTGGAGCATATATATCTTGGTTGGCTGAATATTCATTCTAAATATTAAAATAAATAAAAATGTGCAACACAACTATACACACGACATGCAAATATTGAAAATCAAATAAAAACCAAGCTCTCTAAAACTAAAAAAGAAACAAAAAAAACTAAGAAAAACTCTCACAATCAAGATCATTATGCACATCCCATTTCATTGAAATTCAGTAGAAATTACAACATCACCACCTTTGTAACAAAACCTCTTCTCTGGAGCTTGCAAAATTATTTACCCACTCTACACATAATTTTATTTTTTGAAAGAAGTGGGATTCCACCGATTTCCATTAAACTAGAAACCATTACAATATTCAGATCCGTACCACCTCTCTGGTACCAGCAAAAACAAAATAAATAAGTAAACAACTCTGGCAAGCCAGATCAAAATACATATTATTTTAGAATCCTAAACAAAACAAAATAAACAAGTAAATTTTCATCACAACTCGATACATAAAACCATATGTCAATTTCCTAAGAAGTCTCTTTCAAAATTTGTGGCACTCTAGCCATGCTATTGGCATATTTGAAGATACTATTGATGTACCATGGTTCCCATATAGCGACCGGACTTCTCTCTTCAACTCGTCCTGTCTCAGTTTCCCAACGAAACAACCTCAAATTGTTAATTCCATCAGTCAGCCGCCGCACCGTGATGTAAACAAACTGCCCATCAAACCCTACTGGGAATATGATGTGTCGCCCGAAGAACAATTCAGACTGGCTTTTGCGACACAACTGCATGCCATCACAAAAGTTAAATGCATCCAACATGCCGTCCCAACTAGTCGCATGCAACATATCCCAGCAGGACCCTCCAGCCAGTCTCCACACCTTGATCCCGCCAACCCAAGTAAGGCAACACGTGATTTCACCGGCATAGACTCCTATATGAAACCTTTCTCTTATCCATGGCTTCACTAAAGGCCACAGTAGAGACCCTGCTAAATCCCTCTTTGTATCATACCACAAAAGGTACCGTCGAGAATCCCAATATATCACCCCCTTTGCACACACTGCTTTAATTGCTGGCGAATATGTGCCTACACGTATGCTCGTGCTCGAAAGGGTCCATTTGCCAGTGTCTGAACAAAATACGTTAAACTGGTACACGTAACCATCTGTATTGTAGTGAGGGTGAACAATGGTGAACTGATCTGGCAACTCGCAAGGATCATAAGCAAGACCCATTTTATAGATGACATCCTTATACCAACCAACACCTTTTGGTACAAACACCATCTCTTTGGTAGCAGGATTACAAACGCAGAGGGATGCCTTGTGACTGAATTCACCATCAAGGAGGAGGAGGCCATTTGTGCAGGAGACTAGATTGATCTCATCATAAAAAGAGGTTGGGTTGAGGAAACTGAGGGATGGATCGGGGACACCTATCAATGTCGGGTCAGGGAAGAATGATAAGACGCCATCTATCGACATGTATACAAAGCTACTTGATGAAGCGTCTGCTGAGCGAGACTGATCGGCGGCAAATTTTGCATCAGTGCTTATTAGTGACTGCAATTCCTTCGAAATGCATTTCAATCTGTTGAGGTATTTAAAAGGGAGACGAGGCAGGATTTTTTTGTGAAGTAGGTGGTCAGGAAAATATATGTGCCTTCTGGAAGAGCTGACCCTAGATTTTCCCATGACCTTGTCTCTGACCAATTGAACAGTTGTAACACTCCCACAGTCGCTAAAGAAAGACTTCAAGTCTTTCTCTTTAGTCTGCATTATTATAACAAATAAGATTTATCTAATTGCATTATTTCTCTGCCAGAAAGAAATGAAACATAGTCAAAACAACTGGATGGTGGACAATGGCTAAGTAAAACCAAAAAAAATAAATTAGGATCCAAGGTATTTTCATAACAGTTAGAATTAACATATTTGGGGCACCTGTATGTACCAGCCTATGCTATAATTAATTTTAATCAGAACTTTATCCTTGTGTTGTCCAATTGCTTAGTCAAGTCTCTGGTCAAAAACATTCATACTTTTACATAGGCTATCCAATGTGTAACTCATGCTCGTAACCATTTTTACGCTAGACAAAACAGTATGTGGTATTCTATTGGTAGCATAACAATTATAGTTAAGAGTTGGTATCTCCCACATTTTTTTTACAGAAAAATACGATCCTACTATTCTAAATCAAATTCATATAAAAGGCCCCGTGAATTGTAAATTGGATCAATCCAGTCCGTTCGTTATATATAAGTAGGGCCCTATTATTAAGGGTTTTGTGCCTGCAGATTATCAGCTAATGGGGCAAGTTGTTAAATACCCAAGCACTTGGGATAAACAAACTGTAATAATAATAGACTATAAAATGTTACATTGTATTGTGTAACAGAATACCATCACACAGTACTATTTTTGTTGTGTTACCACCCCTAAATATTTTCTAATTGGATGTTAGCGGAACTTATTTTGCTTCAAACTAGTTTGAGTTATTTTAAAAAAAATAATTAAAAATTATCCAATGAGCCTGATGATCGTAATAGGTATGGGTAGGATCCTCAATAGGTACAGGTTTACCAATTCTTAGTGAATATGAGTATGAAACATGAACTATCTACCCTACTGACTGAAGCTGCATTACCATACTAGTTTTGGTACTGTACCGTTATAGTTGTTGCTAGTGTTACATTGACCAAAAAAATAATTAAGAAAGAAAGTTAAAAATCATAATAAATTTTCTATATATTTTGCTGAGTTGTCAAGTTCAGTTGGCAAAAAACTGGTATACATTTATTCTGTGCATGTATCTAAACTAGAAAGTATAATGACAAAACAGATTTTCACAAGAGTGTATTATGCATAGACACTTACCTGAAGATTTAGGGTAGAAACAAATGCCGTGCACTGGTCATTGTAGGACTTAGGTTTTGCTTTCTCAATTTCTTTGCTTTTCTCTTCTTTTTCAAGTTGTTTTTCGCTATCTACTTCCACTCGGCCATGATCAGGCTGGGGCTTCTCCTCAATTTTTGGTGCATTCTGTTTTCTTTTCTTAGCAGGAGGTTGTGCCTTTGCACTAGACTTCTGTTTGGTTTTTCTTTTGAGAGGATAACGAGTGGTTTCCTTTACTGAAACCGAAGAATGGTCGATTTTACCTTTAGATTCTTGCTGTGTCTTGAACAGCATTACACCATTAAGCCATGTTGTTACCTATTCAATTATAATAAACTGCTAAATAAATAAGAGATCAAAAGCTAAATTAAAAAAGAAAAAAAAACTATTCATGCCTGCTATATAGAATCATCAAAAACACATAACTATCATTCAATTCTACCACTATCATTCTGTTTGCTTATATTAAATTGTGTACTGCTTGGTTGTTTGCTAATGTTAAATTATGTATTATTTGGTTGTTTGGCATGTACTGTTTGGCTGTTAAATTATGTTAAATTCAAAGATTTAGTGTTTCTGTTTTTGGTTAATTTGCATTCTATTATGTATTATTTAGGACTTTCGGGTTAAGAAATTTAAAATTTAAACATCAATTGGTCTTAAGTCTTGACGAGTTACAGTCAACTCAGCTCGAGTTGGTAACGAGTTGAGTTGTCAGCTCGAGTTGGTAATGAGTTGAGTTATTGACTCGGTATTGTCTTCTCAACTCGAGTTGACTCGCTCGTTAACTTAATGAACCAAGCACGAGCATGCCCCAACTCGCTCAAACTCGGTTCATTAACAGCCCTAAAGTCCGCCAGGAAGTATCCATTTAAGAAAAAAAAAAACAAGAAAGAACCAAAGATGACTATCTGGTCTGGAATCTGAATTGGTGGCTCCTTGGTCCCATAAGTTACAAGAGTAAATACAGGAGCAATGTTGAGCTTATTAAAAGCAGTGTAAATTGAAACAAATAGAGCATGAATTTTACCTCAGAACCAGTGCCGGAAAACCTTTTGTCATAGCACCTCTTGTAAATTGCTCTGGCCTCAATTAAATTACCCATTGCCACCTCCATGACTATGTACCCTTCGTATGATTCCAGTGTGGACCCACTAACAAAAAGTCAATACAAACAATTATTGTGAAAATTCACATAAGAAGATTAATTTGAAACTTCAACCAAATTTTTTCTGTATTTGCAAGAAACTCTCAACATTTCTCATGTTACACCTAGCATGCAGAATTTTGGATATCCCCAAATGATGCCACGGCACCCAACTGGAAAGGTCCACTTCAAAAATACCAAGAACAAACTATGCATTCCATCTCAAGAAAACACTTAAAAGAAGATTACACAAACTGTAACTAACAACCAAATTTGTTTCCTTGATTTTGAAATATTGCACAATTGGGTGCTGTTTACAAGTCTCAAGCAATGTTGGGTCTATTGGCAAATAAGATATAAATGTACAATGCAGGGTGTAATTTACATAGAAGTAAAAGTACAGAATTGCAGATTTTGTACCTTTTTTTAATTAGGTTGTCCCAAACTCCACAAGTAGCAATTATGTCTTTACCAAGGTTTATCTCTAGTTTTGCCCAATATTTGTGCAAACTCAGCAGTTTTTCGGGACATATTTGCACCAACAATGAATCTGATGCATCCTAGAAAAATATTTTAGATGTCACATTATCGCTCAAAGTTTATGAAAGTTTAAAAGGTCCAGTAAATTGGCAGAGTTATCTAACCATGATTGTTTGGCGTACAAATAGAAAGTCAAAATTCCTCTGATCCAACGAGAACCTCTTTAAACCATCTATTGGTGTCAGATAAACCTCCTTAAACCTCCTTGATTCAAAGATATTTACATCACCAATCCAAACCTGCCATAGTTTAGGGCTGAACGAGAATAGCCTAGTCATCTCTTCTCTGGCATTTCTAAGCTTCTCAATCTCTCCTGATTTCCTCAAGCAGTTTACATACTAACACAAAAATATATATATATATATATATATATATATCAGAAGTCAAGGTTTGACAAGATCCAAATGGAACGGAAATACGAATATTTGGTTTGCCCCACAAATACAGAGTCCTAAACAGTCCAACCAGCAGCAAGGGCATAGATGACATCAATGCGAGCTTGGATTCTGACAGAATTAAAACATGAGAAACAATTAAGGGGAAACAGAGCAAATCTGCTAGTGCTTGATAGAAAGGATATTCTTTCAAAACACTTGAATTACTCACATAAGCAAGATTGCAAACTATCCATCCCGGATTTAGAGGGAACCAAGCTATTTTGTAAGAATGAAGATATTATTTAATTGATTAGCTGATTCTATGATAAAGTAAATGTCTAATTTAGCACCTAAGTTCTAACATCAGAAGAAAATTTACTATACGTTTAACATATATTATATATATGTTAGATTGTTCTAGGAGGGAGGTCACATTAAACCCATTTTCAAAATTGCAATCATGTTTTTTTTTTTTTTGACAAAAAAGGCAACAAGGCCCGCTTCGTATATGAAACATAAGAGTTAAGTTACAGCAATCATGTACATTTATTTGTTTTTCCAGTGACCAGAGAGGTAGTGAAAGAGCGGGAGAGAAAGCATCAGATATACCTGGAGATGCGAATCATAGTACAGGGGTTGACTGCGCAATGCTTGTTCGAGGGCTTGGATGCAGAACTCATCAGCCCCTTCATCGGCTTCCTCCGAACCAAAGTCGTCGGAGGATGAGGCGGTGGCGGTGGCGGTGGCGGAGGCTAGGGCTTCCGGGGCCGTCGGCATCTCCTCATCCCGATCTGATCCCTCTAGGGTTACAGAGAGGTTTTCTTCTTCTCTCGCCATGTGAGTAATCTTTTTTTATCGGTTCCGTACTTCGGTCCATCGATCGGAAACATATTTTTATGGAAATACCTTGTGATGAGTCCGGAAGATCTGAGGTAACTCAAATTTTGATTTTAAATCCGGACCGTACGATCAGAATTGGGACAATCCAGTTCGAGGATCGAGGTACAAATACAATGCATTAGGTCTCTTTATTGTCCGTACCAAAGCAGATCGGACGATCCTCATCTAAACTCAAAATTTGAGATGCCTTGATTATATTCTCATACGATGTCACTAGACTTGTGGCTAAAAATTTATTTTGGTCTAATCTTAAAAGTTTTTTTTTTAGATCATTGAGCTCTGCTTTTCGAAATTTTTTTTTTTTTGTGACACCCGAAAAAATCAGATTAAAATAAATGACACCTGGATTTAAGTTTGTCTAAAAATGACACTCATACACAAGGATTCAGCGCACCAACCAATTCAGACTCACACAAGGGTTTGGCACACCACTTGATGCGCGAGTTCACGTGGCGCACCAAGTTCAAACAACAATTTGGCGCACCAAACGGGCTCGCACAACCCTTTTGCGCACCAAACTTTGAATTTCAAATTTGGATTACGGCGCACTCTTTGACTTTTTCAGCACTTGCAAGGACCGTTCGATTGCATCAAGATCCGTGCTAAGTACATTAAAATCCGTGCAAGTATGTTTCAATTTCTGTGCGCAAAACCTAGTGCGCCAAACCCTTGTGCGAGCCCATTTGGTGCGCCAAATTGTTGTGTAAACCTGGTGCTCCATGTGAACTCGCGCATCAAGTGGTGCCAAACCCTTGTGCAAGCCTGAATTAGTTGGTGCGCGAAATCCTTGTGCAGGAGTGTCATATTTAGACAAACTTAAATCCGGGTGTCATTTATTTTAATCCGATTTTTCTGGATATCACAAAAAAAATTCTAGCTCTGCTTCACTGTTACTTTATTCTTTTTTTGATACGATTTGGATGTACATTAACATTTCATGTATTAAGCATATTCCATGATATATATATATAGAGGAGGGATCAAGTTACAACAATTTTGAGTTAAAACAAAGTTACAACAACGATTTTTTTCATTTTCAAAGTCCAAATCATCGATCCAAACCGTTCAACAAGATTATTTAAATAAAATGTGCTTCCAAATCAAATTTTATATATTTTTTATTTTTCTACTATTTATTAAGTATTTTACAAAAACTAGTCAAATTCAGACCATTGAATTTTGTACCCATCTAATAAATAATAAAAAAATTCACAAAAATATAAAATTTGATGTGGAAGCATATTTTATTTAGATAATCATGTTGAATGGTTTGGATTGATGATTTGGACTAAATGAAAAATGAAAATGAGAGTGTTTTATCTTTTTTTTTTGTTAAATTGATTTTCTTTTTATAGGGTTATTGATTTTCCCATCATAATATATAGTATATATATATATATATATATATATATATATATATATATATATATATATATATATATATATATATATATATATCTTGGAATATGCTTAATACATGAATGTTAATGTACATCCAAATCGTAAAAAAAAAAAGAATAAAGTAATGGTGAAATTGTTGAATGGTTTGGGTCCGAGGTCGAGCCTATTCATAGTGTTAGGCCTGCTTCCGTTATGGGCCGTGGGCACAAGGCCCTATCATTTGCCCCTGAAGCCGGGATGCATGAAGTAAAATGCATTTTGGCTTGAAGGCTTTTGAGAGTAAACTTTATTCATTCCTTACGTCGTCCCAATGTTAACCTGTCGGCTATTGGTTATCAGTGTTTCTTAGTCGCAGTGTGTTTTTGCTTGGTCTTGCTTCGATCAGCTAGTTTCACACACATGTTTTTTCTGCTGGAGTTTTGTTTGAGGTGATATTGCAGTCTCAAACGTGAGACTAACGTCTCTTGTGTTAGAGCTCTGTTCGGGGCGGCATTGCGGCCTTGAACGTGGGGCGCGAAAAACATGAAACTAACTGTGTTTCTATGCCGGAGCTTTGTTTAAGGTGTTATTGTAACTGTGCTGGCGATCTGCCGTTGTTGGGTGAGGTGCCTTGCTACCTCAGCTCTCTCTCTCTTTTTTCTTTTTCTTTTTTTTGGGGTGCGAAGTAGATGAATTACAAAGAAAACCGTAACGTAATTTGATAACAAGGATAATACACTGCGAAACCGGCCCGACAGGGTAGGGTAAATACACAATGACTTTATGTAACCTAAGGTTCGGAACGTTTGCTGGGGAGCTGGCCGCTTGGTCCGCCGCCGCGGCGGAGTTTATCGCGGGCTGTTGAGGGTGTTGTCACGGATCGTGACACTGTGTGCCGGTTCTAACTCACTGTTGTGGATAGGGCACCACCAACAGGTCCAGGCCGGCGCTTGTCCTTCGGCTATCGGTTGGGTGTCCATACACACGGGGTGGAAGGGATAGAGGCACGTACTGCATTATATCATATACTTCTTCTCGCCCACCTTAAAACACAGCCGGCACTGTCGGTACGGCACGTCGTTCGGAAAGCGCTCTTAACTCACTGTTCTTTGACCCATGAATTAATCAACTCATAATTCTTCTTCCAAGCAATCAAGATTCCCCCAGCTGAACCCCTTGCATGAACTGTCACACAACTCTTATCAAAGTAAGAAGGAAGAAAACGCAAATAAGAATTGAAATTAAATTCACTCAATTTTGTTTCTTGCAACATACAAATATCAGCCCTCGATTGCCTAATTCCATTCCGAACAACATCACACTTTTCCCCACTGCCTAACCCTCGACAATTCCAAGACAAAAGCTTAAATTTTGCAATTTTGTAAGACATTAAAACAACAGAAACGACAGCCCACTAAACTGAAAATTGAACTCAATATTCTCCCTCCTCCGAGGTGAGCTCATCTTCTGAATCGAGATCAAAACGCCCTAGGTCGAGATCATCATCTACCAATTTTTCATTATCGGTTCTGAATTTTGCTGTGAAGCCTGTGCTTGCCGCTGGGCATTGTCAGCTTTGATTACTTTCTCAACATCTTTAATTTGGAATCCACACCCTGCCACCAAAGCTGAAGCATGATCGTACTGTACTTTCACTTCGTAAAAACCTGCTGGATTGAGAGCCACTTCTGCCGCTTCTTTTTCTTTTCTTTCCCCTTGGCCGATATTTTCCTAACAGGTGCTGTCAGCAGTGGAGCTTGGCTTTTCCTCTTCACAGTTGTGGACTTGTGGAGGCCTTCTTCCAATTATATTTGGAAGCATATGGGTCCTTGAAGGAATTACTTAATGGTCTTTTGTTTTTAGCATAAAAAGTACCTCCTGAAGTTCTATTCCCTAGGCCTCGTCCAGCTGGTGGTAAATTGATAGAAGGAAATTTAGAATTTGCTACCTTGTGAGAATCATTTAAGTCCGGGATATGTGGCCTCTCAGGAGCAATACTGGAAGGTGCTGAATTAAAGGATGGAATTATCCTAGAAGTGCGCTCATTTGAAATATGAGTCACTACAGCCAACGGATTATTTCCAGAAGAAGATCCCCTAGTCAGGATTCTCTGTGGAGATGTTGCACGTGTACCCGTGATTTGTAGTGTATTTTGATTCGCTACAGATTTGTGGGAACCTCATCACAAGCAGCATCATGAGCTGCTACACTAATAACTGGCACTTGAAAAAATTGAAATTCCGGCCTATCATTTTGAGAAAAAAAATCTGATCATTCGGTTTGCCCTGAATATTCGCAGTCTGATCTTTTGTAGCCTGCTCATGTGTGGTTTGAGGTTGTGTTGTCACCTCCAGGTGTTGCAGCTAGCTCGAGTTCTTCCATAGTAGCAAAGCGACGGAGCTCCGGTGGCAGTGCATCCGCTGTCTTACCCCGACACATCTCACGTAACACCTTAGAACTCATAGGTATTATCTCATGGTCATCATGTCTGGTATCGTCATCTGAAGACGATGTGTATAATGGCGGTTGAGGCCGATTGTAAATTTTCGGATGTTTGGGCATGTCTTCCTCCGTGTATAGTGGTGCTCGATGCCAAGCTACTGTGTACACCATTACATCATATGTCATGCCTCCTATATGCAGAACCATTTGTGGCGGGACCAATGTCAAGTCATCTACCCCCACCGCAACTAACCAAGAAGACAGAGAAGTCGGATCCTCAGATTGCACCGATCCAAGAAAAACACCAAACCGACTCACTGCTTGAATGATATTTTTCTCTTTGCAAAGATGTGGAGGGATACCCACCAACCATAATAGCACCTTATAGGCCGGAATGCTAATGCCCGCGTCATCTAACGGAGACCATGGATGAAATGACAAGCCCTCATCCCATATCTCTTGTGGGGTAGCATTGATGAAGGTGTCTGGGTGTAAACCTTCAGGAAGTAGGATAAGAAATTTGGAATCCAGTTGAATAGCTTCACCTCTAACTTTACTAAAAAAATATATTAATTTATTGACTAATTTTACAAAATGAACGACCACCCGTTGTTAAAAGAATATCTCGTGTGAAATGTATTCCTACAAGTATCACATATCTATTTTTTATTTGAAAGATCTTTTTCAATGTACAGATAATTTTGTTTAGATTTAACATTAGAATGTAACCCAAGTTATGTCTGATGCTTCCCGGCAACTTGTTTAGTATGATTTTGAGCAGGCTAATAAAAAGCTTTGCAGGAGATTGTAGATGGAAAGTGATTTTAGTATGATGTGTTACGCCATATGTTTTTTCTTTGTTTTGGGTTGATGTCTCTAAGCGGGCCTTAACGGCTTTCTAGTTTAGAGCTCCCGCTTGTAGGTGTATGTGCTGGTCGGTCGCAGATTCAGGCCCAAACCTAGAAATAAGAAAAGAGGACTCGCTTCTAGAAACGTATGCTAACGTCAGAGCTAAATAAAAAATAGAGTGCCGGCTTTCTTTTTATGCTGAAAACTTATTTTGGACGTTGGTCTTTGAGCTCTTTGGTTTGGTGTTTGGATTTCTAGCCTTTAATCTACCAAACAGGTGTGATAACCTTATAACGGGTTACACATGCCACCCGCTTGCTTCGTTTCAAGTTGGAATGCCCAAGGTTGAGAATCCATGTACAGTCCCAGTCACGAGCATGTTGGACTAGATAGAAAGATGCATTACTTCGGACTTGGGTAACTCTTTATGCCGATATATATGTGTTTGATTTTTGCCTATAAGAGATATTACTTGATGTATTCCATATTGAAAGGGAAAGTAAATCTTAATTCCTGCTATTCCATGAGAGCTCTCTTCTTAGCTTGAGAATGCGCTGTACTTCCTTCCTGTATAGATTCTCTAATGCCTAGTGCCTTTGGTCCAGTTCCAGCGGTGATTGTTTTGGGACCTTTATGAATTCACTTCGCTACGCTCGTACCTTGCGTGAACTCTTTCCTGCGGTGGTATAATCCTCAAATTCGACTCTCTTCAGATGTGCAGAGAAGTATAGATTTCATCATCAAGCAAAGTGAATTTCAATCTTACAGCTACCGTAGACCAGTTCTACGACCTCGCAAGGCACTATTGTAGAACTCATTGGGCGGACTTCTCGATACCTTACACGCTCTCACAGCTTGTCTTTTATCCTCTTTGATTACCACATTGTTCACAAGTGCTTCCATAAGTCAAGTTGTGACACACCATTAATAAATTATTTTGATTTTATGTATCTCTTTCATGTTTTCTAGAGTGTAGAAATCTAAATTTAGTTGGTTAGATATAAGTACTACTCTAAATAGCACGTTAAAAAGTTTAGTCTCCAAGAACCTATCTACCCAAACGAAATCCCAACCGTTTATTCATTAGATCTCAGCCGCTTATCTATAGACATATAAATCTCAGCCATTAATAAATTATTTTGATTTTATGTATCTCTTTCATGTTTTCTAGAGTGTAGAAATCTAAATTTAGTTGGTTAGATATAAATATAATATAAGTACTACTCTAAATAGCACGTTAAAAAGTTTAGTCTCCAAGCACCTATCTATCCAAACGAAATCCCAACCGTTTATTCATTAGATCTCAGCCGCTTATCTATAGACATATAAATCTCAGCCATTAATAAATTATTTTGATTTTATATATCTCTTTCATGTTTTCTAGAGTGTAGAAATCTAAATTTAGTTGGTTAGATACCCACCACATGAAAATTATATGATCCTCTCCTCTTCTCTTTACTGCGCGAAACTTTTTCTCTTCCCAAAGTCCTCCTCCTTTTACCCTTTTCTTCTTCCCCACGCCTTTTTTTCTCTCCTTTTCCCCTTTTCTTCTTCTCCACGCCCTTTTTCGTTGTTTTATATATGTTGCTGCGCGCCTCTCGAGAGAGGAGAAAGAGAGAGACTATGAGAGAGAGACAGAGAGAGACTACAAAAGAAAACCCTCCCGTTGTTGAGAAACTCAGAGAGAAGAAGGAGAGATTGAGAGAGGGATATTTCACCGAAACCCTAGAGGGACAGAGAAAGAGACCTAGAGGGAGGGACGCGAGTGCGAGAGGGTACGGCCTACCCTCGCGTGCCCGAAAACTGGTAAAGTAAGACCATTATCTACATCTTGATATATGTCTGTCAAAATTTTCTTATTTGTCTGTATCCTTATCTTTTATGCTACAACATATACTTTGTTTTTTTTAAGGTTAATAGCATTCAGGAAGCACAATGTTTACAGATTCTCTACTACTATTGATTCTGCTCTTTGAGGTAAAATAGAAATGGTTTTTTTAATGCTTGATTTGCATTTTTTTTAGTATAACCATATATGCTTTTGATAATAATCACATATGTATCAGTACTTTATAGCCCAATGAAGCAAACAAAATATGATGAAAATGGGGAGCAACAATAGCACATGCAATATCTGGCCTCGATCTTAAACTTATCTATTTTTGTATATTATTTGGTTTGTTGTATACAGATGTATGCTAAAGAGCATAATGATGTTAAGCTCATGGAGAAAATCATTGATTCCATAGAGAGGAATAAACTGCCGATTCAATCGGAAACCGCTGACATAATCTTCAGGCTGGTAATACAAATAATTTATAAAATACACATTATACCCTTTATTAAAAAAATAAAAATTATATAGCTTGTTTAATAGAAAATTGTTCTTGTTAAGTGCTTGTCTAATGTTTTCTGACAAAAAAATTGTTTTGGTTTTCATGTATGAAATGTATTTTAGCCAATAAGCAAGAGGTGCACTTTGTGAGGAATCTAATAAGGGAGATTACTGGTTTCGCCCCTTATGAGAAGCGCATCACTGAACTGATCAAGGTGGAAAAAGACAAGTGTGCCCTTAATGTTGCCAAGAGAGCTCAGGACCCGCAAGCGTGCAAAGAAGAAGAGACATGCAGAAATACCTAATTAGTGGGTCAGTTGTGTGTTTCATCTTATTTCTTGACTTAATAACATTGTCAAGTGGGATGTCATTAAAGAAAAATTGTAATCCTATTTTGAATTTTAACTAATTCTGGTTGTATGTAGTTTTTGCTTTACATATGGTTATCCATTTCTTTGATTGCACAAAAAAAATTGTAGTCCCTTTTAGGGGCTATAAAAGAATATATTTGTATTTTTTTTTTAAATGAAAACCTGAGAATTATATTTGTATTTGGAACGCTTACATTATGATATCAATTAAAAATATGCAATAAACCATGCTATGTTGTCTCCAACTAAAAAGAGAAAAAAACAGTGACAAGGGGTCCCATATAAACAGAAGTACTACATGTCTACATGTGGCCTTTTCTCCACTGTTTTATTTTCTTCATTTTAGCTTATTTTTCAAATTAAATTTTGACTACACTAACCTCAGTGCTTATAAAGTTGTCAGGTTACTCATTTTCTCTGCTCTCTTACCGGCCACCGCTCTTGTCTTTTCATATTTACCGGACACCGCTCTTGCTTCTGTAAAATTGAAGGTAATAATAAGGAGAAAAACAAAGATGGTTTCTTGTCTTGTATACTTCTAGAGGCGTTTTCTTCTCTGATACCAGGTTCTTGCTCTTTCTTTTTTTCATCTTATTTGACTAATTCTCTTACTTTTTTTTTAATAATTCTGAAAAATGCAACAATGCATTTTGTTAACAGCATTCTCTTACATGAGGACTTTCCATTATTGCAATAATTGTTTTTGCCAAAAAGTTGTTGTAATTTCTCATGCTACTGTTGACATTTTCTGCTTAACTTCTCCAGAATGTAATTTTACAAGAAACTCCCTAAATATTAATTTTCAAGAAGTCTTTATTGTGGTTATTAATTAATGCAAGATTTTGTCTTGGCTGCCAGTATTTTCTGCATTTCTTTTACATATGTGATAGTTTTACATTTTCACATACTTTGTAAAGCTGGATTTTGCCATGGTCTTGTGGTTCTACTTCTACACTAATTTCTCAAACTGGGTGAATATATGTGAAGTCTCATATACAACTCTTAATCACAGAGTCTTCAAAACGGTACCCTTAATATATTGATTTCATGCCATAAACTCTATGAAGTCAGATTGCCAAAACAATTGGATTTATTTTTCTTCTATTGAGAGAGATCGAGAATCGAACAAGAGGTTATTTAAATACTATCTGTCCGACAGACAACATATACTGATACTGGCACACTATCAAACTTACCCTTATCAGTTTGCTTGATTAATGACTAATTTTATTTGCTAACTAAAACTCATATACCAGTGCCAGGTTTGATTGTATCTAGTTTTTGCTTTACATAAGGAGATCTTGTATGGTTTACATGTTGGTTTTGCTTATATTATAGAAAGTTCTATTTAATTATTTGAATTTTGAAATTTAGGTAAACAAAACAAAGCCCTGGAGAAGTAAATAGAGGCACTCAGGTCTCAAGGTAAAAATGAGTGATAAAAATGTATTTGTTATGACATTTGAAATAAAAAATGTTTAATTATTCTACTGATGTGTTGCTTTATTTTTTATTGCACAGATTGGTTACAATGCAATATTCATATTTTATAAGTTGTTTTTTTTATTCATTTCACTTTCGAATAATTTACTTTTTTGGTTGATTTTTGTAATTTAAACAATCTTGTATCCTTATAATTGAACAAATTTTAGAGTTAAAAATTAAACAATCAGATCGACTACCTAGACATTGAAAACTAAATTATTGATCCATAGTACATACCAATCTGCTCTATGCATAGTACCACAGCCTTATTCACGGCAAATTATGAATGAATTTCAACAACTGAGAGTGGCTTTTTGAATATATTGGGAGGCTGAGTTTCTTTCCACGTTTAATGTTTTTTAGGAGAAAGTTTACCCTTTTACTAGGAACCCTACTTATGACATCGAGATATGATTTTTCTTGCACTTTTAACCTTATTTCTAAGCCAATCCTAAGCTGGGCCTATTCAATTACTATAATTTAAAAATGTTTCGTGGGTCTAACATACTATAATTTTAAGAATTCAAAAACTTTAGTCATGTGTAGATCCTCTGTGGTACTAGGGAGTTCAAAAAAAGAACAAGACCCAAAGATCAAATTGAAAATGAGGCACTAGCAATTTGTCAAAATTGTTTACAAAAAGTATCAAACTGCTGGTAAAGTTGAGAAACGTTGTTTTCATGGAGAGCAGCTGACTCGGTGCCGTGCAAGAATTATGCTTCTTCTCAAGATAATGATGATGATGATGATGATGATGATGATATGTTTAATGATAGTTTTAAGGTGTGCTGCACGAGCTTTATGGGTGATCTGAGGTGGAGTGCCAATTGGTTGCAACAACCAAGTGAGAAGCCTTAATGATGCTATGGTTTTAATGTTAGGGTCTTTTTGTGATGCTTACTTAGTACTGATGAACTTTTGTAATAAGTTGTTAGAACTAACTGTGGGATATCTATTGCTACTGGTTTGTATACCAGTGTTTTTGGGGATAAACAAGGTATCCATGTGATTCGGTCAACATCTGAATTGTAATATGGGGCTAAACATACTACTTTTTAAATTAATATCATGGCCTACAAGCAATTCAAGCAAAAATAAAATGGTAAATAAATAAAAAGTTTGTAGAGTTAACTGAAGAGATTCAAGTAATTGCATATACATTCATTTTATCAAAGTACAAAAAATGATACAATGAACTAAAAAATCCAAGTAATTGTATATACTTTATCAATGCCATAGTAGGAAACATTCGATATTTTATTTTGGAGTTATTTATAATTATTCTCCAATAAAATTAATTGCTGACACTACAGACAAATAATATATTATCAAACTCTAAAATTATTGTTTGCTCTTGTTATTGACTAATACATGATGAAGAAATCAAATAAAAAAATAATCACATCTAAAAAATGTGATAAAAATAATATTTCAATCCCATTGAAACGCACAGACACTTAGCTGATCAGTTTCATAAATATACACGCCATATAAAGAATAGCACCAATTCACATTAGAATTAGGAAAACCACTGTGTGACCTTCTGAGTTGACAAAGTACTCTTTGTATCATAAAAACTTATTTAATTCAGTTCATTCCCCGTTGCAAAGCACGGGCACTTGACTAGTTATAAAAATAATCTTTAAGCATAAATATTATTAATTCAAAAAATTTGGGATGTTACAAAAAATGAATTACAAAGTACCTTTCTTCCCCTGGTAAACAAATAATTTAGAAAAGAACCTCACAATTAAAATAATCAGCCAAAAAAGAACCTCACAATTAGAAAAATCTGCAAGTCCAACTCAAAACGCACTTCTTCAATTTTAGCCCAGATTTTATTTGAAATTCAGAAAAAATTTGTATAAAAAACAGCTAAAAATGATCAAATTGCACAATCAATCGTACAACATCGACAACCGTGATGTATTCGAAGATTCGGGAGGCAAACTGAAGATGCTAACAAGCTGGGGGTAGCATCATCAACAACATCGACAGATACACATTAGTGACATCCAAGAGATGTCAAAGTAATGACGTCAACTTTACAATGATTTGTATTAGTGTTAAATCCAAGAGTCTTAGAGAATTAATAAAAGCACTTGGTTCTCACTTATATTATCAACCCTAAACTTTAATTGGATACCAAAAGGAATTATTGTCACTACCATACGACCAATAAGGTAACTCCTTTAGATTCCGACTTGCCATTTACGTGCTACATTCGTTATCCACTCTATAAAATGTACTGTTCATTTAACTGTTCGGCTTGACCTCGTTCAAATTTATTTTAACCAAATTTAATTTGATTTGTCTAAGTTAAAGTAATTGGAACTTATCTTCTAATACTAGGAATAAATTGTTATCATATTCTAAACTTAATCATAAATTTGACATCTAGTTCAAAATTCATTTCTTGACCATGGCTTCCATGTAGTTATCAATTTTTATGAAACTCGTCGTTCATCTCGCCAATTGACTTTAATTCCATTATGTTTACCTTACTCATTGTGTCCATTGAATTGCATTATTCACGGGTTTTGATTCTGTCCACCGAAAGTAATTTGAAATAGAAGGACCATATCTTAGTTATTGCTAGGTCATATTATCTAAATCTATCCAATTTGACTCGAATCATGATCATTCCCTAAGCGTTTGTGTTGTACCCTAAAATGCTGCTAAATGAAAATTAGCAATATTTTGATACTTGGAAAATACCAAAAATGCTTGAAAACTCTCCAAGATGAATTGAGAATGATATTCTAAAGTTCATACCACAATGATCATTACCGTTGCCACACCACACATTGAAGCCGTTACAGCTATGAACAACCTTGTGGTCCCAAAGGACACGTGGTACATGCTCTCTGGATGATGCCAAGAGAAAAATATTCTCTTTCCAGAGCCTAGGATCACGCAAGGCATGCACTGCCTCCTATAGCCTGCCGATCAAGGGCTCAAATGCATGACACCTCATCTCTAAGCCGATCCAAAGGCTAGAAATCGATTATATTGCATGAAAATATCTAAACAATGTTGAATGCATGATCTCTTGCCAAAATAGGCGCACGAATGCTCATAAGATGATCTAGACCATGAATCAAAAACTTGACGGCTATGATGAAGCCAATGCAGCAGGGGTCATGAACTAAACCCTAGTTTTGCTCTATAAAAGGCACCTTATACCCATGCTTTTCATAACAACATACACACCCATAAGCTGACAAATATACCAAAAGCTCTAAACCTTCTTCTTCTCCACTGTCAAAAGCTAGTTACTCTATAGAAATTGATAGTTTCTTCTTCCATACTGAATTGAATAGGTAATGCATACCTGATACAATGTAGGTCTCTGTATAGGCCAAGTTATGTACATAATTTACTTGGAAATAAAGCTTCTTCAATGAATTTCATGCTTTTCTTTATTGTTCTTGCTCTTTCTTTCTTCCCTTTTGTATTTCTTCTTTCTTTTGGAGCTTATAACACAAATGAGAAGGCCTTATGTTCAAAGACTTAAGCTTGCTGTATAGCAAGCAAGCATGAGGTCTAATGATCAAGATTTTCCTTTTTATGCCTATTTCTTGTTTTCTTTTCTACATAGATCTGATCCAAACCCCTTCTTAGTGCTTGATAAGGCAAATGATAAATAATAATGCATTTGTTGAGCTTCTACAGTTCCTCATACATTGGTAGGAGTGTAAGCAGATCGGATATTATCCAATTTCGTCCGGATCCGAATCTGGAAATTTACTTAAATTCGTATCCGTATCTGTATCTTAAAAATTTTAACGGATAAGGATACGGTAAGACTTTTAACTATCCGCAACTATCCGTATCCGACCGTTTAACTCCTAAACCGCAACAAATATACTCTATGTTCTTAAATTAATTTATTAAATTGTATATACATATCAATAATTTATTAAACTACATATACATATATATCATGATGAACAATATAACATTATTATATAATTAGTGACTAATGTTTTGATAATTTGATGTGTGTTTTGTAACCAACAAACTTATTATCACAAATATTAGATCTAATCTATAAATGAAAAAATTATATTTAGATGTTATTCTTTACTATAATGTACATTAGTAATTTATTTTTAATTATCCGAATTATATTTATATCCGTATCCGTATCTGTTTAACATCCGATCCGTATCCGTATCCGAGACTATCCATATCCGTATCCGTATCTGTATCCGAAAAATTATAAACGTATAAGGATACGTTTTGACCACTATCTAAATCTATTCAATGGAGTACCTTTGCAGAATTCATTGCAGTGCTTTGTAAGTTTGTAATAAATTAAAGAATGAGTGGTGTTGATGCAAAAATGATATACAATATTTTTTTCATAAAGGTGTTCTAGCTGAAACAACCCACGTGGCCACTTACTTATGGGGTTGTATTTAAAAACTAATATATTCTATTCTATTTGAATTGCTTTACCCGAAGCAATTATAGTGAGTGAAACAACCATTCACCTGAAGCAATCCGGACCGAGCGAAACTTTTAGTCCCACAAGTCAAAGATTAAAACAAGTTTGGAGTATATATAAATTCGCTCCAACGCTCTGAACGGAAAAGGTTAAGGAGATGACGGATTCTCCGCGGTTACACTCCTACTTGCAGTATTCGGATACAAGCGGATATCCGCTCCGTTTTCGGGTCAAAGGAATTATCCGAATCCGTATCCGGTACTGTTCTACCGATATGGAAATTTATCCGCTCCGTATCCGGATGATATCCGAATCCGAATTATCCGAATCCGGATTTCATGTGGATACGGAGCGAATTCGGAACGGATAATCCGGCTCCATTTTCAGCCCTAATAGTGGAGCATATATATCTTGGTTGGCTGAATATTCATTCTAAATATTAAAATAAATAAAAATGTGCAACACAACTATACACACGACATGCAAATATTGAAAATCAAATAAAAACCAAGCTCTCTAAAACTAAAAAAGAAACAAAAAAAACTAAGAAAAACTCTCACAATCAAGATCATTATGCACATCCCATTTCATTGAAATTCAGTAGAAATTACAACATCACCACCTTTGTAACAAAACCTCTTCTCTGGAGCTTGCAAAATTATTTACCCACTCTACACATAATTTTATTTTTTGAAAGAAGTGGGATTCCACCGATTTCCATTAAACTAGAAACCATTACAATATTCAGATCCGTACCACCTCTCTGGTACCAGCAAAAACAAACTCTACACATCATTTTAGAATCCTAAACAAAACAAAATAAATAAGTAAACAACTCTGGCAAGCCAGATCAAAATACATATTATTTTAGAATCCTAAACAAAACAAAATAAACAAGTAAATTTTCATCACAACTCGATACATAAAACCATATGTCAATTTCCTAAGAAGTCTCTTTCAAAATTTGTGGCACTCTAGCCATGCTATTGGCATATTTGAAGATCCTATTGATGTAACATGGTTCCCATATAGCGATCGGACTTCTCTCTTCAACTCGTCCTGTCTCAGTTTCCCAACGAAACAACCTCAAATTGTTAATTCCATCAGTCAGCCGCCGCACCGTGATGTAAACAAACTGCCCATCAAACCCTACTGGGAATATGATGTGTCGCCCAAAGAACAATTCAGACTGGCTTTTGCGACACAACTGCATGCCATCACAAAAGTTAAATGCATCCAACATGCCGTCCCAACTAGTCGCATGCAACATATCCCAGCAGGACCCTCCAGCCAGTCTCCACACCTTGATCCCGCCAACCCAAGTAAGGCAACACGTGATTTCACCGGCATAGACTCCTATATGAAACCTTTCTCTTATCCATGGCTTCACTAAAGGCCACAGTAGAGACCCTGCTAAATCCCTCTTTGTATCATACCACAAAAGGTACCGTTCACAATCCCAATATATCACCCCCTTTGCACACACTGCTTTAATTGCTGGCGAATATGTGCCTACACATATGCTCGTGCTCGAAAGGGTCCATTTTCCAGTGTCTGAACAAAATACGTTAAACTGGTACACGTAACCATCTGTATTGTGGTGAGGGTGAACAATGGTGAACTGATCTGGCAACTCGCAAGGATCATAAGCAAGACCCATTTTATAGATGACATCCTTATACCAACCAACACCTTTTGGTACAAACACCATCTCTTTGGTAGCAGGATTACAAACGCAGAGGGATGCCTTGTGACTGAATTCACCATCAAGGAGGAGGAGGCCATTTGTGCAGGAGACTAGATGGATCTCATCATAAAAAGAGGTTGGGTTGAGGAAACTGAGGGATGGATCGGGGACACCTATCAATGTCGGGTCAGGGAAGAATGATAAGACGCCATCTATCGACATGTATACAAAGCTACTTGATGAAGCGTCTGCTGAGCGAGACTGATCGGCGGCAAATTTTGCATCAGTGCTTATTAGTGACTGCAATTCCTTCGAAATGCATTTCAATCTGTTGAGGTATTTAAAAGGGAGACGAGGCAGGATTTTTTTGTGAAGTAGGTGGTCAGGAAAATATATGTGCCTTCTGGAAGAGCTGACCCTAGATTTTCCCATGACCTTGTCTCTGACCAATTGAACAGTTGTAACACTCCCACAGTCGCTAAAGAAAGACTTCAAGTCTTTCTCTTTAGTCTGCATTATTATAACAAATAAGATTTATCTAATTGCATTATTTCTCTGCCAGAAAGAAATGAAACATAGTCAAAACAACTGGATGGTGGACAATGGCTAAGTAAAACCAAAAAAAAATAAATTAGGATCCAAGGTATTTTCATAACAGTTAGAATTAACATATTTGGGGCACCTGTATGTACCAGCCTATGCTATAATTAATTTTAATCAGAACTTTATCCTTGTGTTGTCCAATTGCTTAGTCAAGTCTCTGGTCAAAAACATTCATACTTTTACATAGGCTATCCAATGTGTAACTCATGCTCGTAACCATTTTTACGCTAGACAAAACAGTATGTGGTATTCTATTGGTAGCATAACAATTATAGTTAAGAGTTGGTATCCCCCACATTTTTTTTACAGAAAAATACGATCCTACTATTCTAAATCAAATTCATATAAAAGGCCCCGTGAATTGTAAATTGGATCAATCCAGTCCGTTCGTTATATATAAGTAGGGCCCTATTATTAAGGGTTTTGTGCCTGCAGATTATCAGCTAATGGGGCAAGTTGTTAAATACCCAAGCACTTGGGATAAACAAACTGTAATAATAATAGACTATAAAATGTTACATTGTATTGTGTAACAGAATACCATCACACAGTACTATTTTTGTTGTGTTACCACCCCTAAATATTTTCTAATTGGATGTTAGCGGAACTTATTTTGCTTCAAACTAGTTTGAGTTATTTTAAAAAAAATAATTAAAAATTATCCAATGAGCCTGATGATCGTAATAGGTATGGGTAGGATCCTCAATAGGTACAGGTTTACCAATTCTTAGTGAATATGAGTATGAAACATGAACTATCTACCCTACTGACTGAAGCTGCATTACCATACTAGTTTTGGTACTGTACCGTTATAGTTGTTGCTAGTGTTACATTGACCAAAAAAATAATTAAGAAAGAAAGTTAAAAATCATAATAAATTTTCTATATATTTTGCTGAGTTGTCAAGTTCAGTTGGCAAAAAACTGGTATACATTTATTCTGTGCATGTATCTAAACTAGAAAGTATAATGACAAAACAGATTTTCACAAGAGTGTATTATGCATAGACACTTACCTGAAGATTTAGGGTAGAAACAAATGCCGTGCACTGGTCATTGTAGGACTTAGGTTTTGCTTTCTCAATTTCTTTGCTTTTCTCTTCTTTTTCAAGTTGTTTTTCGCTATCTACTTCCACTCGGCCATGATCAGGCTGGGGCTTCTCCTCAATTTTTGGTGCATTCTGTTTTCTTTTCTTAGCAGGAGGTTGTGCCTTTGCACTAGACTTCTGTTTGGTTTTTCTTTTGAGAGGATAACGAGTGGTTTCCTTTACTGAAACCGAAGAATGGTCGATTTTACCTTTAGATTCTTGCTGTGTCTTGAACAGCATTACACCATTAAGCCATGTTGTTACCTATTCAATTATAATAAACTGCTAAATAAATAAGAGATCAAAAGCTAAATTAAAAAAGAAAAAAAAACTATTCATGCCTGCTATATAGAATCATCAAAAACACATAACTATCATTCAATTCTACCACTATCATTCTGTTTGCTTATATTAAATTGTGTACTGCTTGGTTGTTTGCTAATGTTAAATTATGTATTATTTGGTTGTTTGGCATGTACTGTTTGGCTGTTAAATTATGTTAAATTCAAAGATTTAGTGTTTCTGTTTTTGGTTAATTTGCATTCTATTATGTATTATTTAGGACTTTCGGGTTAAGAAATTTAAAATTTAAACATCAATTGGTCTTAAGTCTTGACGAGTTACAGTCAACTCAGCTCGAGTTGGTAACGAGTTGAGTTGTCAGCTCGAGTTGGTAATGAGTTGAGTTATCGACTCGGTATTGTCTTCTCAACTCGAGTTGACTCGCTCGTTAACTTAATGAACCAAGCACGAGCATGCCCCAACTCGCTCAAACTCGGTTCATTAACAGCCCTAAAGTCCGCCAGGAAGTATCCATTTAAGAAAAAAAAAAACAAGAAAGAACCAAAGATGACTATCTGGTCTGGAATCTGAATTGGTGGCTCCTTGGTCCCATAAGTTACAAGAGTAAATACAGGAGCAATGTTGAGCTTATTAAAAGCAGTGTAAATTGAAACAAATAGAGCATGAATTTTACCTCAGAACCAGTGCCAGAAAACCTTTTGTCATAGCACCTCTTGTAAATTGCTCTGGCCTCAATTAAATTACCCATTGCCACCTCCATGACTATGTACCCTTCGTATGATTCCAGTGTGGACCCACTAACAAAAAGTCAATACAAACAATTATTGTGAAAATTCACATAAGAAGATTAATTTGAAACTTCAACCAAATTTTTTCTGTATTTGCAAGAAACTCTCAACATTTCTTATGTTACACCTAGCATGCAGAATTTTTGATATCCCCAAATGATGCCACGGCACCCAACTGGAAAGGTCCACTTCAAAAATACCAAGAACAAACTATGCATTCCATCTCAAGAAAACACTTAAAAGAAGATTACACAAACTGTAACTAACAACCAAATTTGTTTCCTTGATTTTGAAATATTGCACAATTGGGTGCTGTTTACAAGTCTCAAGCAATGTTGGGTCTATTGGCAAATAAGATATAAATGTACAATGCAGGGTGTAATTTACATAGAAGTAAAAGTACAGAATTGCAGATTTTGTACCTTTTTTTTAATTAGGTTGTCCCAAACTCCACAAGTAGCAATTATGTCTTTACCAAGGTTTATCTCTAGTTTTGCCCAATATTTGTGCAAACTCAGCAGTTTTTCGGGACATATTTGCACCAACAATGAATCTGATGCATCCTAGAAAAATATTTTAGATGTCACATTATCGCTCAAAGTTTATGAAAGTTTAAAAGGTCCAGTAAATTGGCAGAGTTATCTAACCATGAATGTTTGGCGTACAAATAGAAAGTCAAAATTCCTCTGATCCAATGAGAACCTCTTTAAACCATCTATTGGTGTCAGATAAACCTCCTTAAACCTCCTTGATTCAAAGATATTTACATCACCAATCCAAACCTGCCATAGTTTAGGGCTGAACGAGAATAGCCTAGTCATCTCTTCTCTAGCATTTCTAAGCTTCTCAATCTCTCCTGATTTCCTCAAGCAGTTTACATACTAACACAAAAATATATATATATATCAGAAGTCAAGGTTTGACAAGATCAAAATGGAACGAAAATACGAATATTTGGTTTGCCCCACAAATACAGAGTCCTAAACAGTCCAACCAGCAGCAAGGGCATAGATGACATCAATGCGAGCTTGGATTCTGACAGAATTAAAACATGAGAAACAATTAAGGGGAAACAGAGCAAATCTGCTAGTGCTTGATAGAAAGGATATTCTTTCAAAACACTTGAATTACTCACATAAGCAAGATTGCAAACTATCCATCCCGGATTTAGAGGGAACCAAGCTATTTTATAAGAATGAAGATATTATTTAATTGATTAGCTGATTCTATGATAAAGTAAATGTCTAATTTAGCACCTAAGTTCTAACATCAGAAGAAAATTTACTATACGTTTAACATATATTATATATATGTTAGATTGTTCTAGGAGGGAGGTCACATTAAACCCATTTTCAAAATTGCAATCATGTTTTTTTTTTTTTTGACAAAAAAGGCAACAAGGCCCGCTTCGTATATGAAACATAAGAGTTAAGTTACAGCAATCATGTACATTTATTTGTTTTTCCAGTGACCAGAGAGGTAGTGAAAGAGCGGGAGAGAAAGCATCAGATATACCTGGAGATGCGAATCATAGTACAGGGGTTGACTGCGCAATGCTTGTTCGAGGGCTTGGATGCAGAACTCATCAGCCCCTTCATCGGCTTCTTCCTCCGAACCAAAGTCGTCGGAGGATGAGGCGGTGGCGGTGGCGGTGGCGGAGACTAGGGCTTCCGGGGCCGTCGGCATCTCCTCATCCCGATCTGATCCCTCTAGGGTTACAGAGAGGTTTTCTTCTTCTCTCGCCATGTGAGTAATCTTTTTTTATCGGTTCGGTACTTCGGTCCATCGATCGGAAACATATTTTTATGGAAATACCTTTGATGAGTCCGGAAGCTCTGAGGTAACTCAAATTTTGATTTTAAATCCGGACCGTACGATCAGAATTGGGACAATCCAGTTCGAGGATCGAGGTACAAATACAATGCATTAGGTCTCTTTAATGTCCGTACCAAAGCAGATCGGACGATCCTCATCTAAACTCAAAATTTGAGATGCCTTGATTATATTCTCATACGATGTCACTAGACTTGTGGCTAAAAATTTATTTTGGTCTAATCTTAAAAGTTTTTTTTTTAGATCATTGAGCTCTGCTTCCCGAAATTTTTTTTTTTTTGTGACACCCGAAAAAATCAGATTAAAATAAATGACACCTGGATTTAGTTTGTCTAAAAATGACACTCCTGCACAAGGATTCAGACTCACACAAGGATTTGGCACACCACTTGATGCGCGAGTTCACGTGGTGCACCAAGTTCAAACAACAATTTGGCGTACCAAACGGGCTCGCACAACCCTTTTGCGCACCAAACTTTGAATTTCAAATTTGGATCACGGCGCACTCTTTGACTTTTTCGCACTTGCAAGGACCGTTCGATTGCATCAAGATCCGTGCAAGTATGTTTCAATTTCTGTGCGCAAAACCTGGTGCGCCAAACCCTTGTGCGAGCCCGTTTGGTGCGCCAAATTGTTGTGTAAACCTGGTGCTCCACGTGAACTCGCGCATCAAGTGGTGTCAAACCCTTGTGCAAGCCTGAATTAGTTGGTGCGCGAAATCCTTGTGCAGGAGTGTCATATTTAGACAAACTTAAATCCGGGTGTCATTTATTTTAATCCGATTTTTCTGGATATCACAAAAAAAATTCTAGCTCTGCTTCACTGTTACTTTATTCTTTTTTTGATACGATTTGGATGTTCATTAACATTCATGTATTAAGCATATTCCAGGATATATATATATAGAGGAGGGATCAAGTTACAACAATTTTGAGTTAAAACAAAGTTACAACAACGATTTTTTTCATTTTCAAAGTCCAAATCATTGATCCAAACCGTTCAACAAGATTATTTAAATAAAATGTGCTTCCAAATCAAATTTTATATATTTTTTATTTTTCTACTATTTATTAAGTATTTTACAAAAACTAGTCAAATTCAGACCATTGAATTTTGTACCCATCTTAATAAATAATAAAAAAATTCACAAAAATATAAAATTTGATGTGGAAGCATATTTTATTTAGATAATCATGTTGAATGGTTTGGATTGATGATTTGGACTATGAAAATGAAAAAAACTGTTGTTGTAAATTGATCCCTCTTCATATATATATATATATATATCTATATATATATATCTATATATATATATATATATATATATATATATATATATATATATATATATATATCTATATATATATATATTCTATATATATATAGATATATATATATATATATATAGTTATATATATATATCTATATATATATAGATATATTATATATATATATATATCTTGGAATATGCTTAATACATGAATGTTAATGTACATCCAAATCGTATAAAAAAAAAAGAATAAAGTAATGGTGAAATTGTTGAACGGTTTAGGTCCGAGGTCGAGCCTATTCATAGTGTTAGGCCTGCTTCCGTTATGGGCCGTGGGCACAAGGCCCTATCATTTGCCCCTGAAGCCGGGATGCATGAAGTAAAATGCATTTTGGCTTGAAGGCTTTTGAGAGTAAACTTTATTCATTCCTTACGTCGTCCTAATGTTAACCTGTCGGCTATTGGTTATCAGTGTTTCTAAGTCGCAGTGTGGTTTTGCTTGGTCTTGCTTCGATCAGCTTGTTTCACACATGTTTTTTCTGCTTTCTTTATTGCACTTTTGTGCTTAAAATCATGATATTCATTGTGCCTTTCTGCTGGAGTTTTGTTTGAGGTGATATTGCAGTCTCGAACGTGAGACGTGAGACTAACGTCTCTTGTGTTAGAGCTCTGTTCGGGGCGGCATTGCGGCCTTGAACGTTGGGCGCGAAAAACATGAAACTAACTGTGTTTCTATGCCGGAGCTTTGTTTAAGGTCTTATTGTAACTATGCTGGCGATCTGCCGTTGTTGGGCGAGGTGCCTTGCTACCTCAGCTCTCTCTCTTTTTTCTTTTTCTTTTTTTTGGGGTGCGAAGCAAATGAACTACAAAGAAAACCGCAACGTAATTTGATAACAAGGATAATACACTGCGAAACCGGCCCGACAAGGTGGGGTAAATACAAAATGACTTTATGTAACCTAAGGTTCGGAACGTTTGCTGGGGAGGTGGCCGCTTGGTTCCGCCGCCGCGGCGGAGTTTATCGCGGGCTGTTGAGGGTGTTGTCACGGATCGTGACACTGTGTGCCGGTTCTAACTCACTGTTGTGGATAGGGCACCACCAACAGGTCCAGGCCGGCGCTTGTCCTTCGGCTATCGGTTGGGTGTCCATACACACGGGGTGGAAGTGATAGAGGCACGTACTGCATTATATCATATACTTCTTCTCGCCCACCTTAAAACACAGCCGGCACTGTCGGTACAGCACGTCGTTCGGAAAGCGCTTGTAACTCACTGTTCTTTGGGCGTGTATGGGGGGTCCATGGGGGATTGGGAGACACAATGAGACATTGGCAGGTCCTAGTGGGATTCTTATATAGAACCATGGTCATAATGGCCATAAATGAATATGGTACCACCAGTCCCGGGGCCATGGTCGATGTAACTAAATAACGAATCATTCACGGTTACCATAATTATGCAACAAGTCATTTTTTTATTCCAAACGAGCGCTTCGGTGCCCGAGGTGTAGCCTGACTCGAAGTCAATTAATTAACCTGGCCAAGAATAAATTTGAGAATTGAATTAAGCTTCTTCAATCAATTAGAATTCCATCATTTTCAGCACATTCCAATCCTATCCTTCGTTTCATATTATCATATATATAGGAAATAGCTAGCATGCTACACATTTCTATCTCTCTCATATGCTACTGTATTATCATATATTTTAACGGAGACGGAAAAAACACATTCCAGCAGCCCTTTGTTTGTCTAAATCCCCTCCCCAATACGGATTCACATCTGTTGCGATCCTAAACGGATGAATAGTAACCCTAAAATCCCTGCTTTTCCAAATCTAGCCATCCAATAATTTTGTACACGTATCTCAAAGCATCTGATTTTTCCTTGTACGAATCTCAAAATAATTCAACAGTTGAATTTGGAAAAGCAGGGATCGTAGGTTATTATTCATGAGTGAAGAATCGCAGCAAATTCGGATCCCTCCGACACCCCACATTCCCTCCTAATCAGCTAGGGTTTTTGTTCTCCCCGCCCCCTTCTTCAATTCACATCCTCTGAGATATCTCAAACTTTGCGTGACTTTTTGGAATATCTCAATCGTTCAAATACTTTCTGCACGAATCTCTAAGCTCAAATAATACTGGCCCCCTACGTTTTCCCGAATAGGCACCGGACACGTTGGTCACGCAAAAATTGAGATATCTCAGAGGATACGTACTCCCCCTTCCTCCCATGACCCATCCAGCATCTCTCTCTCTCTCTGCGCGTCTTCTCTCACTGTTCTATCCTCTTGCTCAATCACAGGCGCTTGTTCTTGCCTCCTGCTCTACAGCTCTCGTAATCTCGCAAGTTGTAGCTCTCGTGCCTATGATGCTTAGCCATTTTCCTTGTTCTCCCGTTGATCTCTGTTGTTTAACTCCGGTGATCTCTCGCTTATGCAAGGTGTGCTTTTTCCTCTTCTCATCTGATATTTGGGATTTTCATGCATCATCTAATTTCTGACTGATATTTTATTGATGCCTTGAATATTTAAGGATTTGAATTTGAATAATTCAGCGAAATGTAAGAACTAGAAATTCTACAAATTGATGCTATTTATTTTGTTATGGAGTGCACTGTTGCAAATAATTACATCTACTGAAATCCTCAAAGATGACTAACTCTAAAAAATAGCTTTGATACAAGGTTATTGTTTTTTCTATTTTGTGAAAAGGTTGAGAAGATAAAGCAAGATGACGGTCTTGATGAATCAGTGACATTCTTGGAGAACATAAGGTGATGGCCCGAGACATGGGATCATAGATTGACAGGCATGTTCTTTTTTTTTTCTTTTTTTTCTCAATACCACATCTGCTTCTGACATCCTATAAATTTCTGACATACTAGATATTGAAGCCATACTGTTGTCGAGCCCTCTTGTTATTGTTCAAATTAAATGTACTATAGTGCTTGATATATTTTAATGACAACATTGTTCTTCAAGTTGTATGAAATTAAGAACGAATATGTAAATTGAAGCTTTATTACATGCTATATTGAAGCATTACCAATGGAAATCAGGTTAATAAATAGGAAGTCTTGACTTGTTCTTATTTTCTTGTCAATTATATTTTCTTGTGTTACTTCATCAAATTATGTTGTTATCGGGATATTGTTTTTTTTATAGCTATATTCTTTGCTCATGTACAGCTATATTTTTTTGGCTTCTATTCCTTTCCAGATTAAATGAAAACTTTTACATTTCCAGATCAAATTGTCTTATTCATAGTATGTGTCGGTTTTATCTTAATAAGAGGAAAGTTGCATTCTTTTTAACTTCAATCATGATAGCAAGTACATGAGTACTTCAGAAAATTTAACTACACAACAACAAATTTTATTGAAGAAAATTAACTATACAACAAATTGATCTATATATTTTTTTTTTTTGAGAATTTGGCAGTGGCTGCCAAAATATTACTTCAAAAGTTAAATTACATCCAGCAACATCGGTTCAAGCATTCACATCTATATTGTCTAATTACAGAATTAACAATACTCTATCCACATCTCAAATTCATGCACAATTCTCTCAGCAAGCATTCTATTGTCGACTAATTGTTGTCCCACTTCAATTTTGTTATAAAGAACAGTGGTAGAGACATCAAGATAGGGTGCTAGGCCGAACCCATCGATAATAGGCTCGATTTGTGATCTCCAAGTCAGAAAATTGGTTCGATGAAGCTTGATAGGCACCGGGATAGTGGTATGAGTCACTGGATTAGGATTAAAGATGATAGCTGATGACTAAAACATATAGCAAAAAATACTATCATTTATGATGGAAAAAAATGAAAAACGAATGCAAAGTAGCCATTTTTCCGAAATATTTACCGCAAACGAGTTTTTGAACTATGAGTTATTTAATAATATTTTGATTTTGTTTATGTTTTGTTGTGTAAATTTCTATTGCGTTTTTATTTCTTTTTTAATTCTATCCGTGCATACATAGTTCCGTCTAATGGGGAAGATCCGATAGTTCCTTATGTGAGAATGATAGTATGTAAGTTATTAAACTCCGACTAACGAGGCTTGCAGCACTTCAAAGACTATGGTTAGAACTCAGGGGGCTCCCTTGGCAGGATGGATTAGAAAACATCTTAGGTTAGGTTTACTTAGCCGGAATCACGGTGGAAATTGCTTAGGGTTTTGGGATATTTCAACTACAGGGTAGTATAAGGAAAGAATATAATTTCGTAGTTAAAATACTTTAGTCTTGGTAGCCCAAAAGCCAATCGAAAGATTGAAAAACCTAAAACACAACACACAACAGAACACCACCGTGCCCCGCAGGTAATGACAGTGCCGCATGCGGGGTAGCCTGGACGAATACCCCGCAGGTAAGGTTTTAGGTCGCATACGGTAGGGACAGTACCACATGCGGGTTGGACTAGTGCCTGGACAAATCATTATATTAGACTCATAGGTCATCCTGAACCCTATAGAATCCCTATACTCTGCCGATCACCTGTAGTGCCACCACATTAAAACTTGCTACGACTTCAGTCTTATTTTGATTTACTTTAGTTAATTACAACTTTAAGATCACAAACAAACAAACCCCGACCTAGACTAAGTAAAATTATTAGATCTTAATACACTATCCCTGTGGATCGATACCTGATAATACTACATGATAGGATTGTATACTTGCAATCTGAGTCGAAAGTGTAATTAATGTTAAAATGTATAGTCTACTATACTAAAACTTTGTGTAGTTCACTTTTGCTGCATCAATAGTTGGTGGTAGAGAAGAAGAGGAAATATTGCTGGTAGCCATGGCAGAAAAGGAAATCTTGGTTTTCTTTTATTGGGAAAGATAGAGTCTAGACTCTGATACCATAATAGAGTAATGATACAGAGAAAGAAATAGAATAGAAAAAATATTTTTCATTAACCTCAGAATGTTATGATTACATGGTATATATAGACCTTAGTCTATCTCACTATTATGTCTAACTAACAGCTCTAATACAAACTACTTTCTGTAACTAATCAACATAACTGAAATCTGTTTTGTCTCATTCTGTTGGAGACTTGTGAGCTGCTGTGTGGCTGTTAACCATCTCCAGTGTTTATTGTATTAATATTAGATGAAAAGTTAATTTTAAAATTATATTTGTTTGGAAGTTGTTACATGCCTTTACGAACAATAAATAACGTGACTCTTGGTTATTTTTCTGAATTATTTAAAATTTTATTTAGAATAATTTATATTCTAACATGTAATGGGGCACACAAAATTCCTTGAAGTGTTTATTTATTAAATAGTATTAGAGGAGGGTTCAAATGCTTATATATATATATATATATATATATATTTACTTTCATCATGTCTTCATTTTTAGAACCACAATAACTTCAAATTTAAAATGTAAATGTCAAATAAAAATATTAGATATGATATATATCATTTTTTATGCACGCCTAAAAGATCACAATATTTTGATTTTGTTTTGATTAGTATCAAATGCTTCCAAAAATACATCTATGTGGATATATAAATTCTATATTTTAATTTTTTAACTTACTGATTCATATAAAATCAAAATCGAAAAGTGATATTTTTTTATGTACTTCAGAAATAATGATATAGATTATACATAACGGTTTTATTTTGATATGTAACTTCTAAAAATATAGTTCTTACAAACTTAAAATTAAAGTAAAATCATAATGGAAACAAAAAAAAAAAAAAAAAACATTTCAACCCTCCTCTTAATATTATTAATAGATCCGAGTAGTTTACTTGTTCATCTAGGGTGTTTCCCTGAATTGTCGATAGCTTGCAGATATCACACACGCTCAGTTAAGTGTTTTCCTTTTTCTTTTCTGTTTTTCGTTCACTACATGTTTTTTTTTTTTTTTTTTTTCAATCTAATCGGTATCTCAACAGAAATTTTGGCCTTAAACGCTTGAAAACTTGTAATACCGAGCTAGGGGTCGCATGTAGATAGTTTGTGTTATATATGTTGTGGCTATCCATGTTGTTACACACTACTTGGTATAGTGACAAATCAAAAGTTCGGGTTCGGTTCGGCAGGGTCAAAAATTCGTGATTCGGGTATAATTCGGATATAATTCGAAATGATTCGGTACAACAAGGATGGGAAAAAATATATTTCTGAATAGAAAACCCTTAAAAAAATTTTGGTATTTTTTTGCGTTTTTATCGTGAATAATTCGTGATTTTCATTTTATTTGCGAATTATCTGGTCAAACGTTTGGTGAACGTTTTATACGCCGTTCGGTATGACAAATCTAGAAAAATATTTTATACTAGAATAAAACACGTTTAATACGCGTACCCTGTTACTATACTACTTGGTCCTCTTCCATAGCAACCATGATAACAATACTTTTAAGTAATATATGTACTATTTCTTTTTGCAACTTCACAAATTTTATTTTCTGAATTTGGCGAATTATAAAAGCAACATGATATTTATCTCATTTTATTCATGAAAATTATGATTATTTTGTTTGTTTTGAAAAAATACTAGTATTTTTCATATATTATCAGTATTATGAACAATGAACTATTGCCGAAAAAAATCCGTATTATATCCATCTGAAGAACTCTAGGCATTGCAAAATTAAAACTGATCAATCACGAATTTATTAATTACTATGACAGCAATTGGAATATTTTGTCTAATGAGATGAAATGTTTTGAAATAATTATTTGTCTAATGAGTTCCTTTGGGTGCGTATTATTTTGCAATAATTTTCTTTAACTTTATGATTGCATTCAACGTTAGTAATCAACAAAATATTAGTATTAATCATAGTAAAAAATAATGAAATTTATTTATTTTATCATTATTCGAATTATTAAGTTTGTAAGTGCACAGAGGCATATGAAGATGAGGAGAAGGGGTGTAGCACCCTGAAACTTTCTATTTGCCATCTTTCGAGAAAAACAAACAGTTGATTATTTTTAGTCAAAATTTTATTATATACTTAGTCCGCACTTTAAAACTGCAAAACCGAGAGTATAATTTCGCAATTTCAAACTGCAAAACCAACTTTTTCATAACTATGCTTCTCGGTAGGAACAAAAAATATAGAGGAAGTCAACATTCACTCGATGTTTAAATTTCATTTATTTTATAAAATAAGAACTCATAAATAAAAATAAAGATAAATAATTCACTTTATTATTATATTCACCATATTATGAAATTAGAACTTTATTATTATATTTGCCATTTCTTTTTCTTTTTTCCTTTTTTTTATATAAATTCTCAAACGTGGTATAAAAAATGACATAGAATAGGCAATCAATTAAGATAATGCCATAAATTTTATAAATATTTTAATCATAAGACATTTTTCAAATATTTTAGATCGTAAAAGACGTCTGCCTCCCTCTAATCATATCTGCTGTTAAAATCCAAACAATAGAGAAAGATTTTGAATAATGATCTTGCTATATTTGAATTATTACTTTTTGATATTCTTTGAAGTCATTTTTTTTTAATTTAACGGATTGTACGAATAACAACAATATTTATCTCATATAATTTATAAAAGCTGCACCGTTTATTTATTTATACTGTACAAATACTAATATATAAATGAGAATATAGAATAACTAATTTGAGTGAGGCTATGGTAACATATATTATATAAAAAGTTAAATAATCGATCTGAACCGCTTAATATAAAATCTATATAATATAAAATGTATTGGCATATCAAAATTTAGGCAAAGACTTCTATGGACATAAGGACCTATTTGTAAAATGAACATATTTTTATTTTCAAAGTTCAAACAGTCGATCCGAACCGTTCATCTTGTTCTCCATATTAATATGTGCTTGGAGACCAAATTTTACATTTTTCTAAATTTTTTTACTATTTATTAAGATGGGTACAAAAAATATCAAATTCAGACCATTGAATTTTGTACCCATCTTAATAAATAGTAAAAAAATTCAAAAAAATATAAAATTTGGTCTCCAAGCACATATTAATATGGAGAACAAGATGAGCGGTTCGGATCGACTGTTTTGAACTTTGAAAATAAAAATATGTTCATTTTACAAATATGTCCTTATGTTCATAGAAGACACTCTCCAAAATTTATATATATTTAAGAAAAAAATTACTATATTTTAAAATAGATAGAAAATCACAATAGATATAAAAATTATACTAGTAATTTTTTTTACCTTTTTTAAAGTTAGTAAAAAAATTATAAAAAAAATGTAAAATTTAATCTTCAAGTACATTTTCATTTGGAGCTTGTGTTTAATAATTCAATTTAACTATTTGAACAAAATAAAAATATAAATTCATAGGATAGTCTTTTGTTAATATTACTATAACATCACTCAACTAATATTAATTATATTCATATTATAATTCAATTATTATGAAAGTCAAATTTGTCAATACCAGCGGTGCATTACCGTTAATAAAAGAGACTCAATTGCTAAAAAGATAATTTACTCAGCGCAACAATGATCCGATCAAGAAATCAAGATCCGATAATCAACTCCCGTTCTGCCTCCCATCTCCTCCGAATCCGCATCTTCTCTATTGGCCGTCCGATCAGAATCGAAGTCAATTGGGCTGACGCCTATCCAGAGATACAAATTTCATTTCCTCCCGCCCCTCTCACTCTACACTCAGTTAAGCGCCAAAAGAAAATAAAGAGGGAGAAAGAGAGGGAGAGAGAGGGCGCTCTAATGGCGGATGCAAACGAAAATAGAGACCGAATAACAACCGAAATAATCAAATCTTCCAGTCTGGATTCCGAAATTGAGCAGTCATTACAGAGACTAAAGGAGACTTCCTCCTCGGAGGAGGAAGTGGCGACCACGCCAGCTGTGGCGGGGGCTGGGGAGAAGGCGGGTGTGGGGGCGGAGGCCCAGATCAGCGTTGAGGCGGGTGTGGGGGCGGAATCCGAGATCGAGATCGGTCTGGAGGCGAAGGTGGAGGCTCCTGTAGAGGTATTTTGTCTTGTTTTCTTTATTTAAAACTCAGGTTGTAACAAACTAAAACGAAAAACTCCCAACTCACAGTTTGAATAAATCCAAATTATCCTCAACAGCTACTCCCAACTCACCACATTGCAGTTCTAACACTCCCCCTTCCTTCAAACCTGACTTGACCCCAAGGAGGAATTTAGGAAATTGGGTCTGAATAGAGTCATAATCCTCCCATGTAGCATCTTCATCAGCTAGGTTAGACAACCTTACCAGAATTTGAGGCATGCCGATTTTGCCCTTCTTCTTCAATCTCCCGTCCAAAATCACCACTGGTTCGATTCTCAGTTTAGATTCAGGGCCAATTAAGGGCGGCTTGGGAATTACTGTTGTTCCCTTACTTAAACTTCTCTTCAACTGTGAGACATGAAATGTGGGATGTATCTGAGAACCCGGTGGCAAATTCAGCTCGTAAGCTACAGTTCCTATTTTCCTCACAGTTTCATAAGGCCCAAAGTATTTAGGTCCTAACTTTTGTTGCTTGTGGCCTTTATGAACTGATACTTGCCTATAAGGTTGTATTTTGAGATAAACCCAGTCACCAATACTGAATTTTCTCTCTGACCTTCTTTTGTCAGCTTGCTTCTTCATTCTATCTTGTGCTCTCCTTAGCTGTTCTTTCAAAATCTGCACTGTCAGTTGCCTTTCCTTCAATAGCTCATTTACAGCTTCATTAGCACCCTTAGGGGGCATGCCCAAAGGAATATGAGGAGGAGGGTAACCATAAAGGGCTTCAAAAGGAGTACATTTGAGTGAGGTATGATAGTTCGTGTTATACCAGAATTCAGCTAATGCCAGCCACTTAGCCCACACTCTAGGTTGTTGGAAAACCATACACCTCAAATAGGTTTCAATACATTGGTGGTTCACCCTCTCTGTCTGTCCATCTGTCTGTGGATGATAGGCTGTGCTATATTTCAGCTATATCTCTAGTTTACTCGTAACTTCTCTCCAAAAATTACTGGTAAAGATGGGATCTCTGTCGGTAATGATTCCTTTAGGGAGCCCATGCAGTTTGTAAACATTGTTGAGAAAGGATATGGCCACATCACTAGCTTTAAACGGGTGGTTAAGTGGTATGAAGTGCGCATATTTGGTTAGTTTGTCAACTACAACCAATATCACCTCTTTGCCTTCACTTTTGGGTAGCCCTATTATGAAATCCATAGTTAGAACTTCCCAACCTCCATCAGGAATGAGTATGGGTTCCAGGAGACCTGGACTAGCAACATGCTCCCCTTTGCTCATTTGGCACACATCACATTTCTGCACAAATTCTAATACTGCTGCTTTCATTCCAGCCCAATAAAACAATCCCTTCATTCTTTGATATGTTCCCAACATGCCTGAATGGCCCCCAATACTAGAGTCATGAATTGCCCTTATCATTTTCAATCTCCAATCACTGTGACTACCCACATATAACTTCCCTTTCTTCCTGATAACCCCCTGATGTACAGTAGTATCTGAGTCAGAAATTGTACCTTCTGTTTCTTGCTGAAGCACTGCTTTTAACTCCTCTATCCAGCTAGGGATCATGTTGTCTTTTTCAGAAATTCCTATTGATCAATTCAGTCAGAGTTGTCAATAATTCGCCTTCACCATGATCTTCTCTCCTAGATAGTGCGTCAGCAGCTGGATAGAACGCTCCACCTCTGAGTAACAGGTTAGCCCCTATTCATGCACAATGGATGGGCTTCTATGGTGAGGCCCTGGTATCAGCAGCTCTTCTCCTTTCTTCTCCTCTTCTCTGTGTAAAAGCCCATCTGACTCTTTAATTTCTTTTTGGGCCTTTGTATAATTCAGCCCGCCAGACTGGAATTTAGGAACGTCCCTTCCTTTCTGCTTAACTAGCCCCAGTTTGAATACGTCCAAATTATCCTCAACAGCTACTCCAAACTCACCACATTGCAGTTCTAACACAGGTCAAACTTTGATTTCTTCCATTTCCTAGGCTATAAAAGTCCATAACTTACATTTTCTTTGGAAATCTTCTCTACAGGTTACAGAAGGGGGCACATCTGATGAACGTTTGGAGGAGTTGTTTAGAGATTTCACAGCACGACGAGCTGGAGTTATCAATGCACTTACTTCAGGTATGGTTTGAATTGTCAGGGACCCTCATATGGTCCATATCACATTGGTTTTGTAGATTTTGTAATTTTAGTTTATGGCCTTTTTTGTTTTCTTTCCTTATTACCTTTTATTTCCACATGTTTTGCAGGATTTGAAATGTTTTACAAGTGTTGCTCTGGTAAGTGTTGTTACACTTTTTTAGAATTTGTAAACAATTGTTTCTTTTTAGTTGTTTGCTCTGAAATTGTTTAAATAATATACAGGTCAGGATGAATTATGTTTGTATGGCCTCCCTGACCAATCGTGGAATGTGAAGTGGCCACTGGTCTGCCACCGCAGGTGCCCAAGCCAGCATTAGGGATTAATCTTTGCAAAGATATCATGTCTGATGACCAGTGGCGTCTGTTCGTTGCTGATGAAAGTGACAAGTGGCTCGCTGAGATGATTTCTTTTGTCAAGGACGCAAATGGGCTAGACCCGAATTCTAGGTAATAGTAAAACTTTCTATTAAACTATAATGAACACTAACTTGTGTTCTACTCAAATGAAAAAGAATTCAAAAGTAGCTTCCATCACTTGTTGGTCTTTAACCAATCCTGTCATTAGAAATACTTACAATGATACCCCCCCTGTAAATAGCGTATGCAAATTGGATTAAGTTACCATTAATTTGGACCTTGCAAATGGCCCAGTGTGAAATATGAAGCTGTTGGGGTGACTTCCAAGAGGTTTTGGCAATATATGGATGATCTAGGCAGTTTTTGCTAGTTTTAAATTTTCTTTGGTGGATGTCCGAACTAACCTTTGCAAACAAGGTTATACCTGTATGTAACAGGGCTCAGTATAGTTAGCAATATGGACCAATTGGTAGTGCATAAATTTTCTATAAATAGAACTCCTTTATATGATATCTGTTTTGTCAAACAAAAGGATGAAGCTAGACGACATGACTAACGGCTTGGGAGAAGTCCATCAAGCTGTGGAGAGCTATATAAACCAGAGCACCTCCAAAGTAAGTAGTGGTGGACTGGATAGGATTCTTAATTAATTTTATTATGAGAAAAATGAAATAGGGATGGAGTGATTTTTTTATATTATTATTTTTTTTTTCTGGATCTTTTTCCTATGGTTGGTGTAAATAACATCTGGTCTTTCTTTTATATTTTGCTGTAACAGCGGTCTCCCAGAGAAGAAGACTCTTCTGCTGGTGGCTCGAAAAGGGCCCGTAGGATGAAGTAGGAGCCCATAGGATGAAGTAGATCTTTTTGGTATACAATGACATTGCTGTTCTTTGGACATACAGTTTTGTTAATAAATGAGATATGAAACCTTAGTGTTTTTCTTCATAGATGAAGATTCCCATATTTTACTCTATTCAGTTACGTGAAAACCAATGACAGTATTTTTTGCTTGCTATGGTATTTTGTATTTTTTTTATTTTTAAATACCAGCTGTGGCTGCCGGTTAGTTTGCTATGATTTTTCACAAAAAAAAAACCACTTTTGTTAAACTATATTCTTTTAAAGCAAATGTTTCTATGGATAATTTGCTTTTAGGTTAACTGTTCACGAGTGACAGTATTCTTCACTCATAAACAAGTAACCTACGATCCCTCGCTTTTCCAAATCTAACTGTTGAATTATTTTGAGATTCGTGCAAGAAAAAATCAGATGCTTTGAGATGTACAAAATTATTGAACGGCTAGATTTGGAAAAGCAAGGATTTTAGGGTTATTGTTCATCCTTTTAGGATCACAGCAGATGTGAATTCGTGCTAGGGAGGGGATTTAGACAAACAGAGGGCTGTTTAAATGTGTTTTTTCCGTCTCCGTTAAATTTTTCTATTCCAGCACTGCATCATGTGTGCGAATTTTAAAGCTAATTTGATGGCTAAAAATACCGTAGCATATGAGAGAGATAGCAACGCGTAGCATGCTAGTTATTTCCCATATATATGATAATATGAAACGAAGGATGGGATTGGAATGTGCTGAAAATGATGGAATTCAATTGGTTGAGGAAGCTTAATTAAATTCTCAAATTTATTCTTGGCCAGGTTAATTAATTGACTTCGAGTCAGGCTATGCTATTTATCTAAGCATATCAAGACATATATTTATAAATTATATATATACCCGTTTTCATAGTTCGAACAATTAATCTGAACCATTCAACATGATTCCCATGCATGTAATATGCTTGGAGACAACTTTTACATTCTTTTTGAAATTTTCTAATTTTTAGAGTAAAGAAATTAAAAAAAACAATGTCTCAAGATTAACTTAAAAAAAATTCAATTTTTGACCGCTTGATTTGATACTAAAGAAATTTACAAAATTAAAATTTAATATATAAGCCTAGATTTCGTGAAAAATGTCAGTTTGATCTGTTTGAATTAATTATTTAGATTTTAAAAACAGTTATATAACTTATAAGCATATGTCATAAAATGCTTATATAATTAAGTAGCCTTGCTAGACTCATTGACTTCCACATATATATATACTTAATTTATAGTTTGTTGTTTCCTTCTAATTTTCTACTAAATTGAGCTTGACAGCTAAATTTAACGATCTAATTATTCTACTCGGCAATTAATATTACATGTGTCATTCACCTGGAATGTTCCCAACTCAACTACCTTAATTTACATGAATATATATATATGTCCAAACTAATTCCATTCATATGTTCTAAACGAAAATATGGGCCTGAACTCGGTCCAAATTTAGTATACCGCATATGTATTGCATGTTTGAGTTTGGAGTTTGGACGCATGCAGTTTAATTAAAACAATAAATTTTATAGTAATTAATGTGAATTACCTGATAACCCTAATGGAAACAATATTAAATCAATCAAAGTACAACCGTACGTACTCTCACATGACACTAATTGGCAATTGTTTTCCTACCCAGTACCCACCCATCCATTAATGCTCTCCAGTTCATCAACGAACAGCAGAAGGATGCATCCGGTTCCTAGGAAATGGAGAGCACCTCATATTTCTCGCTTTGGTATAAATTAATAAGGGAAAATTTGTTTTATGCCACTCTAAAACTTGATATTTGTCAAAATGCCATTAAAACTCATTGCCTATTTTAATTTTGTCATTATTCCTCTTTAATCTCAATTTAAAAATTCTAATTTTTCAAAATATCCAAACTGTCCCTGTCAGATTTTTTTTTTTGAAATTTCAAAATTTTTAAAATTTCAAAATTTTCAAATTTCAAATTTTTTCGTGGCAGCCCCCGGTTCGGACTCCCCAAAAAAATTTGATTAAATTTGATTTTCCAAAAAAAATTGAAATTCGAAAAAATTTGAAATTTGAAAATTTTGAAATTTTAAAAATTTTGAAATTTCAAAAAAATTGAAATTCGAAAAAAAAAAATCTGACAGGGGCAGTTTGGACATTTTGAAAGATTATAATTTTTAAATTGAGATAATGACAAAATTAAAATAGGTATTGAGTTTTAATGGTATTTTGACAAATATCAAGTTTTAGAGTGGCATAAAACAAAATTTCCCAATTAATAACATGCTTTCAGATTTGACATTCATATCAGCTGGTTCATTCAATCGAAATCTTAACATGCAATCTGATACAAGAACATCCATCTTTTGTACTAGTTTTGCACAATCTACCTCTCAACTATCTTCAAATTTGTTAAATGTTGGTTTACTAGCTTTTTTTTTAAAAGCTGATAGAAGCTATCAATAAGTACAATAAACATAAAAAAAACCAACTGTGAACAACAACTACAGCAAAACAACTATACAACTATATATCTAGGCAACTAGCAATGTTGCACCCATAAAAAACCTTCCTTCATAGCACGTTCTGCAGCCCATCTAGGATCCGTTAATTCCCATTCAAAAATTTTGTTGTTGCGCTCCTTCCACAGCATCCAGCAAGCCGAGAAGAAGAAAACTCCTCATTTCTTAGTTGAAATATGTCTCTTACAGTGTTGCCAAGACCTGTACACTGTTTGTTGCACAGAGCTTCATATCTGTAAAATATCAAATCCCAAAAGCACCACTAATCGTCTCCAAAACTAGATTGCATAAAGTGCACTCAAAGAAAACATGCATTGCAGTCTCTATCAAGCATGCTTGGCATATTTCACAGTGTAATTCACATTGAAACCCTCGATTATTCAGAACATCCCTTGTGAGAAGCTTACCTTTTAAACACAAGAACACAAAAACCTTAACAGAAGGTGGCATTGTGAGCTGCCATGTGAAATAGAACAACCACCTAGTTTTTTGAATTTGCCGAATATTCTTTGGTTGAGCTCCATTTCCACAAAATTTGGTCACAAACAGCATTATGGGTAGAATTGTGATTAGGTAATCCATTAATTTTAGCTCTCTGTAGAGACCAATTCCGATTAACGGCCAAAGGAGCAAACAAAGTCGACATTACTGGATAAGTCCATGAATCAAACCAGTAGGAAATATCACAACCCTCACCCACCTTCCAAGTAGTACTCCAATCAAATAACGACCTTAATTTGATTAAGTGATTCCAGAAAAAAAAGAGCCCTTAATCATCCAAATTATATGTGTTTGTTGTCCCCCATTTACTGACTTTATTGCTTTTGTGGTTTGCAACCAAAGAGAATGTGGATTTTTGTAAAGCTGCCACCACCATCGCAGAAGAAGAGACCAATTTCTATCAAAAGGTTAGCGCCTTCTATGCCACCATTGTTTCTCGGAAGACAAACCTCGTACCAGTTTAAAAGAGATATACCTCTTCTATTATCAGAATAGCCCCCCAACAATCTTCTTCGAATTTTATCCAGTCTATTAAGAACCCATTTTGGCAACAAAAAGACTGACATAAAATAAATTGGAATAGAGCTTAGTACTGAGTTCATTAGTAGCAATCTTCCTCCTCTAGAAATAAGCTTTCCCTTCCATCCTTCTAATGCAGCCTCTACTTTTTCAATCAATGGCAGAAATAGAGACTTATTTGGCTGAGCAAAAGTGAGTGGCAACCCCAAATAAATCACCAGGAAATCAGCTTGAGTACAGCCCAAAATGGCTGATATGATGGGAATCTGAGTTTGGGTTGTGTTAATAGGAATCCATGAACTTTTTTCAAAGTTGATTCCTAAACCAGAAACTGATGTAAAAAGCCTCAAAATAATCTTGAGAGATACTACTGTGGTAGTATCCGTGTTGCAAATGAACACCGTATCGTCCGCATATTGGTGAATAATTTTGGACTGAACCAAACAATTAATCACCTCAATCATCTTTTGTAGAACATCAACTGCCAAATTGAATAACATGGGAGATAGCGGGTCTCCTTGTCGCAAACCTTTTTTGTGCATGAAAAAATTTGAAATCCCACCATTCATTACCACACGAGAAGATGTTCTATCCATGTAACCCATTTAATTGGAAATCCCCTTGATAGCATGAGATTCATTAGGTACGTCCAATTGACCGAATCAAAAGCTTTTGAGCCACTTACATCGAGACCTCTGTTGCATGAAAATAACGAGTATTCTTATCCCCCGCTTGGAGCTACTTACATCGAGACCTCTGTTGCCATCTCATCTCAATAATGCTTGCCAATTGATACGCCCTTTCTCTAACCATAATTCGGAATTTCCGTTCATATCCTTCTAGATTTCTGCGCTCCTCAATTTGGTCAAAGAACAACAACGTCTTTTTGCAAAAATTCAGCTACTTCTCCACTTCTCCAAAATTTTGGCAGTGCCACTGTCTTAACCGAGCATGCATTAATTCACATCTATTCTTGAAACCTTCTAATCCTGAGACCTTTGTACCTTCTCCCCAAGCCATTTGTATTATAGCTGCTGCCTGTTGATTTTGAAGCCAAAACAACTCTATCTTAAATTGCCTCGCAAGGTTGGGTTCTGATATGCAGTTCATCAAAAGAGGAGCATGGTCAGATATGATAACCTCAAAGCACATAGGGACATCATAGTAAATTGTTGAGAAAGGTCTGGTGTTACAAAAATTCTGTCAATTTTTTATTGCGATGGTTGCGGCCTGTTGCTGGACCAGGTAAACTGTCGATTCTTCAAGGGCAGATCAATAAGGTGTAAATCTCGGATTAAATCGTTAAACAACGACATTAGCCCAAAGTTCCTGCTATCTCGGGAGCGATCAATTAACCACCGAACTAGGTTGAAATCACCCCCTAGAATCCAAGGATAATGGACCAATGATGCTAAACGTCTTAGTTCCTGAAAGAAAGAAGGTTTTCGATTATTTGTGGAAGGACCGTACACATTAGTTACCAATAGCAACGCTCCTGAGGTGATTTGTTTCAAAAGAGCCAACAAGTATTCTTAGTGACCCATGAATTAATCAACTCATGATTCTTCTTCCAAGCAATCAAGATTCCCCCAGCTGAACCCCTTGCATGAACTGCCACACAACTCTTATCAAAGTAAGAAGGAAGAAAATGCAAATAAGAATTGAAATTAAATTCACTCAATTTTGTTTCTTGCAACATACAAATATCAGCCCTCGATTGCCTAATTCCATTCCGAACAACATCACACTTTTCCCTACTGCCTAACCCTCGACAATTCCAAGACAAAAGCTTAAATTTTGCAATTTTGTAAGACATTAAAAAAACAGAAACGACAGCCCACTAAACTGAAAATTGAACTCAATATTCTCCCTCCTCCGAGGTGAGCTCATCTTCTGAATCAAGATCAAAACGCCCCAGGTCGAGATCATCATCTACCAATTTTTCATTATCGGTTCTGAATTTTGCTGTGAAGCCTGTGCTTGCTGCTGGGCATTGTCAGCTTTGATTACTTTCTCAACATCTTTAATTTGGAATCCACACCCTGCCGCCAAAGCTGAAGCATGATCGTACTGTACTTTCACTTCGTAAAAACCTGCTGGATTGAGAGCCACTTCTGCCGCCTCTTTTTCTTTTCCTTTCCCCTTGGCCGATATTTTCCTAACAGGTGCTGTCAGCAGTGGAGCTTGGCTTTTCCTCTTCACAGTTGTGGACTTGTGGAGGCCTTCTTCCAATTATATTTGGAAGCATATGGGTCCTTGAAAGAATTACTTAATGGTCTTTTGTTTTTAGCATAAAAAGTACCTCCTGAAGTTCTATTCCCTAGGCCTCGTCCAGCTGGTGGTAAATTGATAGAAGGAAATTTAGAATTTACTACCTTGTGAGAATCATTTAAGTCCGGGATACGTGGCCTCTCAGGAGCAATACTGGAAGGTGCTGAATTAAAGGATGGAATTATCCTAGAAGTGCGCTCATTTGAAATATGAGTCACTACAGCCAACGGATTATTTCCAGAAGAAGATCCCCTAGTCAGGATTCTCTGTGGAGATGTTGCACGTGTACTCGTGATTTGTAGTGTATTTTGATTCGCTACAGATTTGTGGGAACCTCATCACAAGCAGCATCATGAGCTGCTACACTAATAACTGGCACTTGAAAAAATTGAAATTCCGGCCTATCATTTTGAGAAAAAAAATCTGATCATTCGGTTTGCCCTGAATATTCGCAGTCTGATCTTTTGTAGCCTGCTCATGTGTGGTTTGAGGTTGTGTTGTCACCTCCAGGTGTTGCAGCTAGCTCGAGTTCTTCCATGGTAGCAAAGCGACGGAGCTCCAGTGGAAGTGCATCCGCTGTCTTACCCCGACACATCTCACGTAACACCTTAGAACTCATAGGTATTATCTCACGGTCATCATGTCTGGTATCGTCATCTGAAGACGATGTGTATATCGTCACCTTAGATATAAGTACTACTCTAAATAGCACGTTAAAAAGTTTAGTCTCCAAGCACCTATCTACCCAAACGAAATCCCAACCGTTTATTCATTAGATCTCAGCCGCTTATCTATAGACATATAAATCTCAGCCATTAATAAATTATTTTGATTTTATGTATCTCTTTCATGTTTTCTAGAGTGTAGAAATCTAAATTTAGTTGGTTAGATATAAGTATAATATAAGTACTACTCTAAATAGCACGTTAAAAAGTTTAGTCTCCAAGCACCTATCTACCCAAACGAAATCCCAACCATTTATTCATTAGATCTCAGCCGCTTATCTATAGACATATATATCTCAGCCATTAATAAATTATTTTGATTTTATGTATCTCTTTCATGTTTTCTAGAGTGTAGAAATCTAAATTTAGTTGGTTAGGTACCCACCACATGAAAATTATATGATGCTCTCCTCTTCTCTTTACTTGTGCGAAACTTTTTCTCTTCCCAAAGTCCTCCTCCTTTTACCCTTTTCTTCTTCCCCACGCCTTTTTTCTCTCCTTTTCCCTTTTTCTTCTTCTCCACGCCCTTTTTCTCGGTTTTTTATATATGTTGCTTTGCGCTCCTCTCGAGAGAGGAGAAAGAGAGAGACTATGAGAGAGAGACAGAGAGAGACTACAAAAGAAAACCCTCCCGTTGTTGAGAAACTCAGAGAGAAGAAGGAGAGATTGAGAGAGGGATATTTCACCGAAACCCTAGAGGGACGAGAGAAAGAGACCTAGAGGGAGGGACGCAGGTCTGAGAGGGTACGGCCTACCCTCGCGTGCCCGAAAACTGGTAAAGTAAGACCATTATCTACATCTTGATATATGTCTGTCAAAATTTTCTTATTTGTCTGTATCCTTATCTTTTATGCTACAACATATACTTTGTTTTTTTTAAGGTTAATAGCATTCAGGAAGCACAATGTTTACAGATTCTCTACTACTATTGATTCTGCTCTTTGAGGTAAAATAGAAATGGTTTTTTTAATGCTTGATTTGCATTTTTTTTAGTATAACCATATATGCTTTTGATAATAATCACATATGTATCAGTACTTTATAGCCCAATGAAGCAAACAAAATATGATGAAAATGGGGAGCAACAATAGCAAATGCAATATTAGCAGATGCAATATCTGGCCTCGATCTTAAACTTATCTATTTTTGTATATTATTTGGTTTGTTGTATACAGATGTATGCTAAAGAGCATAATGATGTTAAGCTCATGGAGAAAATCATTGATTCCATAGAGATGAATAAACTGCCGATTCAATCGGGAACCGCTGACATAATCTTCAGGCTGGTAATACAAATAATTTATAAAATACACATTATACCCTTTATTAAAAAAATAAAAATTATATAGCTTGTTTAATAGAAAATTGTTCTTGTTAAGTGCTTGTCTAATGTTTTTCGACAAAAAAATTGTTTTGGTTTTCATGTATGAAATGTATTTTAGCCAATAAGCAAGAGGTGCACTTTGTGAGGAATCTAATAAGGGAGATTACTGGTTTTGCCCCTTATGAGAAGCGCATCACTGAACTGATCAAGGTGGAAAAAGACAGGTGTGCCCTTGATGTTGCCAAGAGAGCTCGGGACCCGCAAGCGTGCAATGAAGAAGAGACATGCGAAATACCTAATTAGTGGGTCGGTTGTGTGTTTCATCTTATTTCGACTTAATAACTTTGTCAAGTGGGATGTCATTAAAGAAAAATTGTAATCCTATTTTGAATTTTAACTAATTCGGTTGTATGTAGTTTTTGCTTTACATATGGTTATCCATTTCTTTGATTGCACAAAAAAATTGTAGTCCCTTTTAGGGGCTATAAAAGAATATATTTGTATTTTTTTTTTAAATGAAAACCTGAGAATTATATTTGTATTTGGAACGCTTACATTATGATATCAATTAAAAATATGCAATAAACCATGCTATGTTGTCTCCAACTAAAAAGAGAAAAAAACAGTGACAAGGGGTCCCATATAAACAGAAGTACTACATGTCTACATGTGGCCTTTTCTCCACTGTTTTATTTTCTTCATTTTAGCTTATTTTTCAAATTAAATTTTGACTACACTAACCTCAGTGCTTATAAAGCTGTCAGGTTACTCATTTTCTCTGCTCTCTTACCGGCCACCGCTCTTGTCTTTTCATATTTACCGGACACCGCTCTTGCTTCTGTAAAATTGAAGGTAATAATAAGGAGAAAAACAAAGATGGTTTCTTGTCTTGTATACTTCTAGAGGCGTTTTCTTCTCTGATACCAGGTTCTTGCTCTTTCTTTTTTTCATCTTATTTGACTAATTCTCTTACTTTTTTTTTAATAATTCTGAAAAATGCAACAATGCATTTTGTTAACAGCATTCTCTTACATGAGGACTTTCCATTATTGCAATAATTGTTTTTGCCAAAAAGTTGTTGTAATTTCTCATGCTACTGTTGACATTTTCTGCTTAACTTCTCCAGAATGTAATTTTACAAGAAACTCCCTAAATATTAATTTTCAAGAAGTCTTTATTGTGGTTATTAATTAATGCAAGATTTTGTCTTGGCTGCCAGTATTTTCTGCATTTCTTTTACATATGTGATAGTTTTACATTTTCACATACTTTGTAAAGCTGGATTTTTCCATGGTCTTGTGGTTCTACTTCTACACTAATTTCTCAAACTGGGTGAATATGTTAGTATTCGATAAATATTTCGGTGGAGGGAAGAGAGACACAATTCTCAAAATCTCTTTTATTATTCAAACTATCTTTTATATTTCTCTCTTCTACCTTCTTACAACAGAATACAACTCTATTTATAGCCTTAGACATGACTCTTAAAATTCGTACAGTAATTAAAACAGAATTCAAAAACAACTCAAAACGCAGAACAGTAAATTCTAACCCTTGGTTACTAAAACAGTCATAACTAATTATTGGGTACTCCAAATGACTTAAAACTTGAACCATCAGAAACTAGACTCCAAGACACATAAAATAGACTCCTCATTTGCTCAGAATGATCTAGAATTGCCCTTTCAAATTCACTCATTAAACAGCCTCAAAATCTGTCCACTGTGCAGTCACGAATTTAATAGCAAATTAAGTTTATTCATCAACACCCCTCCTTAAACTTAATTCTCTTTCTTTCTTGCCTCCATACGATCTCCTCCTTCAAACTTAGAAAGTTTTGTACCGAGTTTCATCCGTGTTGCTACTGAATTACACTCTTCCATCTTGTTCTTCTTCAAAGGTGATTTTTTCTTGCTCATCAAATTCTCCTTTTTACCCGTGTCATTCAAACTTGATCCATTGTCAACCTGATTACGATTACCAGATTTCAAGTTCACCTTCTTATCCTCTGCACCATTTTCTTCATGTGGAGGCTCACTCTCTGCCATTTTACTCTCCACCTCTTCTTCCTTTGCATCTCCATTCTCCCCTTCTTGTTCGATATTATCATTTGATTCTTTCTCTTTGCACCTATAAAGAGACTCTTCTTCCTCCACTTTTGGTTTCTCAATTTCTACATCTAACACGGAATTTGTTTCCTCAGGCATTTCTCTAGCTTTCTCTTCAGTCATCACCTCCTTGAGCTGAGAACTTAACTCATCTATCCTTTCTTCAATCTTTGACTGACGGACCCGTAGCTCTTCATTCTTTTGTGATATACTCTTCAATTCGTTTTCCTTATCCAACAACCTCTCCTTCAATTGCAAGCTCTCTGTTCTTGCCTCTTCCATTGCCTTACTTGCCACATTTACTTGCAACTCGCTTGATGCAACTTCTCCAAAGAGTCTGCTCCTTCTCCTCCTTCGCAGCTTGCATCTCTATTTTTTCTTTCAAGCCATGAATTTCAATTTCTCTCTTATGCAACAGTGTCTCCTTCTCCCGTAGTTGCTGAATGGCCGAGGCAAGAGATTCTCGTCTTGCACTCTCTCGATTTGTGCACCTCCTCAAGTCGGATCTCCGGTTCCTCCGCTTTTCCCTTCAATTCATCCACCAAACTAGAAAACTGCTCATCCTTCTCCATGTTGACTTGCAAACACTTTTCTCGCACATTTCTTAATTTCGGTTTGAACATTCGATTCTTGGTCATCTCTACATGTGCAAGCAGCCGGTCTTTTTGTCCTTCAAGTGCAACATCCTGGTCTTTCATGATAACCGAATATCCTTTCTCCAATAATTGCCCCATACTAAGGATATTATTCTTCAAATCAGGAACATAATAAACATCCTCAATCAAGCCTTTTTTACCATCCTTTTGAGAAAAATATATTTTACCTTGGCCCTTTACTTGAACCTTCGACGCATCTCCAAATGACACGTGCCCTTCCTTTATCTCTTGTATCTCCACGAAAAGGTGTACGTGCCCGCACATGTGATTACTAGCGCCGGTATCGAGATACCACACCATGTCGCTATCGGGAACGATATTTTTATAGGCCATCATGAGAACACCATCTTCTCTTGTCTCTTCTTCCGTGACTAGATTCGCATTTTCTTCTACCATTTTCTCAGAATAGCACTCCTTTGCATAGTGCCCATACTTACCACAATTATAATACTCGATATTTGATTTGCACTCTTTTGCGTAGTGCCCATACTTACCGCAATTGTAGCACTCGACATTTGAATAATTTGACCGGTCACCCCTTCCACGACCACGTCCTCGACCATGCCAATTATGTTGGCTCGGCTGACCCTCTTCTTCAGAATTATTTCCACATTCGTGACCTCCATCGCGACCAAACCCACGACCTCCACGGCCGCGTCCTCTTCCTCGATTTTGATGCGCGTACATCGCTTTGTCCTCCTTAATAGTTGCCTTAGCTTGTAAGACCTCCTCAAGCGGCTTGTTCTTCTTCTTCTTGCGTTGTTCATGCGCCTCAAGAGAACCAAGCGAGATCATCAATGGTCATCTCTTCCAAATTTTTCGAATCCTCAATTGCACAAACAACATTCTCAAAATTCTCGGTTAGTGACCGCAAAATCTTCTCCACCACCCTTGCATCACTTAGAATTTCTCCATTTCGTTTAAGTTGATTCACCACTGTTTGCACAAGCGTGATATAGTCGGATATTCCTTCTGACTCCTTCATTTTCATGCTCTCCAACTCGCCGCGTAGAGTTTGGAGTCTTACTTGCTTTACTCGGTCGGTGCCCTTAAACACCTTTTCCAAAGTGTCCCATGCTTCCTTCGAAGTTGCTACACCGGCAATCTTCTCGAAGCCCGACTCATCCACTGCTTGGAACAAGAAATAGAGAGCAGTCTTGTCTTTCATACGCGTTTCTTTCAACGTCTTCAACTGATTCGCGGTCTGATTGCCCGTTGGCTCTTCATAGCCAGCTTGGACTACCTCCCATGCGTCTTGTGCACCGAGCAATGCATGCATCTGAATACTCCAATTGTCATAGTTCAATTTTGTGAGTCGTGGCAGTGGCATACCCCCTATTGATATTCTCCCGGAATTTTTCATCGGCTCTAATACCAATTTGTTAGTATTCGATAAATATTTCGGTGGAGGGAAGAGAGACACAATTCTCAAAATCTCTTTTATTATTCAAACTATCTTTTATATTTCTCTCTTCTACCTTCTTACAACAGAATACAACTCTATTTATAGCCTTAGACATGACTCTTAAAATTCGTACAGTAATTAAAACAGAATTCAAAAACAACTCAAAACGCAGAACAGTAAATTCTGACCCTTGGTTACTAAAACAGTCATAACTAATTATTGGGAACTCCAAATGACTTAAAACTTGAACCATCAGAAACTAGACTCCAAGACACATAAAATTTACTCCTCATTTGCTCAGAATGATCTAGAATTGCCCTTTCAAATTCACTCATTAAACAGCCTCAAAATCTGTCCACTGTGCAGTCACGAATTTAATAGCAAATTAAGTTTATTCACTGTGCCCTTTTAACCTTATCTAAGCCAATCCTAAGCTGGGCCTATTCAATTACTATAATTTAAAAATGTTTCGTGGGTCTAACATACTACAATTTTAAGAATTCAAAAACTTTATTCATGTGTAGATCCTCTGTGGTACTAGGGAGTTCAAAAAAAGAACAAGACCCAAAGATCAAATTGAAAATGAGGCACTAGCAATTTGTCAAAATTGTTTACAAAAAGTATCAAACTGCTTTGGTAAAGTTGAGAAACGTTGTTTTCATGGAGAGCAGCTGACTCGGTGCCGTGCAAGAATTATGCTTCTTCTCAAGATGATGATGATGATGATGATGATGATGATGATGATGATGATATGTTTAATGATAGTTTTAAGGTGTCTTTGCACGAGCTTTATGGGTGATCTCGAGGTGGAGTGCCAATTGGTTGCAACAACCAAGTGAGAAGCCTTAATGATGCTATGGTTTTAATGTTAGGGTCTTTTTGTGATGCTTACTTAGTACCGATGAACTTTTGTAATAAGTTGTTAGAACTAACTGTGGGATATCTATTGCTACTCGGTTTGTATATCGTTGTTTTTGGGGATAAACAGGTATCCATGTGATTCGGTCAACATCCGAATTGTAATATGGGGCTAAACAGACTACTTTTTAGTTTAATATCATGGCCTACAAGCAATTCAAGCAAAAATAAAATGGTAAATAAATAAAAAGTTTGTAGAGTTAATGAAGAGATTCAAGTAATTGCATATACATTCATTTTATCAAAGTACAAAAAATGATACAATGAACTAAGAAATCCAAGTAATTGTATATACTTTATCAATGCCATAGTAGGAAACATTCGATATTTTATTTTGGAGTTATTTATAATTATTCTCCAATAAAATTAATTGCTGACACTACAAACAAATAATATATTATCAAACTCTAAAATTATCGTTTACTCTTGTTATTGACTAATACATGATGAAGAAATCAAATAAAAAAATAATCACATCTAAAAAATGTGATAAAAACAATATTTCAATCCCATTGAAACGCACAGACACTTAGCTGATCAGTTTCATAAATATACACGCCATATAAAGAATAGCACCAATTCACATTAGAATTAGGAAAACCACTGTGTGACCTTCTGAGTTGACAAAGTACTCTTTGTATCATAAAAACTTATTTAATTCAGTTCATTCCCCGTTGCAAAGCACGGGCACTTGACTAGTTATAAAAATAATCTTTAAGCATAAATATTAATAATTCAAAAAATTTGGGATGTTACAAAAAATGAATTACAAAGTACATTTCTTCCCCTGGTAAACAAATAATTTAGAAAAGAACCTCACAATTAAAATAATCAGCCAAAAAAGAACCTCACAATTAGAAAAATCTGCAAGTCCAACTCAAAACGCACTTCTTCAATTTTAGCCCATATTTTATTTGAAATTCAGAAAAAATTTGTATAAAAATCAGCTAAAAATGATCAAATTGCACAATCAATCGTACAACATCGACAACCGTGATGTATTCGAAGATTCGGGAGGCAAACTGAAGATGCTAACAAGCTGGGGGTAGCATCATCAACAACATCGACAGATACACATTAGTGACATCCAAGAGATGTCAAAGTAATGACGTCAACTTTACAATGATTTGTATTAGTGTTAAATCCAAGAGTCTTAGAGAATTAATAAAAGCACTTGGTTCTCACTTATATTATCAACCCTAAACTTTAATTGGATACCAAAATGAATTATTGTCACTACCATACGACCAATAAGGTAACTCCTTTAGATTCCGACTTGCCATTTACGTGCTACATTCGTTATCCACTCTATAAAATGTACTGTTCATTTAACTGTTCGGCTTGACCTCGTTCAAATTTATTTTAACCAAATTTAATTTGATTTGTCTAAGTTAAAGTAATTGGAACTTATCTTCTAATACTAGGAATAAATTGTTATCATATTCTAAACTTAATCATAAATTTGACATCTAGTTCAAAATTCATTTCTTGACCATGGCTTCCATGTAGTTATCAATTTTTATGAAACTCGTCGTTCATCTCGCCAATTGACTTTAATTCCATTATGTTTACCTTACTCATTGTGTCCATTGAATTGCATTATTCACGGGTTTTGATTCTGTCCACCGAAAGTAATTTGAAATAGAAGGACCATATCTTAGTTATTGCTAGGTCATATTATCTAAATCTATCCAATTTGACTCGAATCATGATCATTCCCTAAGCGTTTGTGTTGTACCCTAAAATGCTGCTAAATGAAAATTAGCAATATTTTGATACTTGGAAAATACCAAAAATGCTTGAAAACTCTCCAAGATGAATTGAGAATGATATTCTAAAGTTCATACCACAATGATCATTACCGTTGCCACACCACACATTGAAGCCGTTACAGCTATGAACAACCTTGTGGTCCCAAAGGACACGTGGTACATGCTCTCTGGATGATGCCAAGAGAAAAATATTCTCTTTCCAGAGCCTAGGATCACGCAAGGCATGCACTGCCTCCTATAGCCTGCCGATCAAGGGCTCAAATGCATGACACCTCATCTCTAAGCCGATCCAAAGGCTAGAAATCGATTATATTGCATGAAAATATCTAAACAATGTTGAATGCATGATCTCTTGCCAAAATAGGCGCACGAATGCTCATAAGATGATCTAGACCATGAATCAAAAACTTGACGGCTATGATGAAGCCAATGCAGCAGGGGTCATGACCTAAACCCTAGTTTTGCCCTATAAAAGGCACCTTATACCCATGCTTTTCATAACAACATACACACCCATAAGCTGACAAATATACCAAAAGCTCTAAACCTTCTTCTTCTCCACTGTCAAAAGCTAGTTACTCTATAGAAATTGATAGTTTCTTCTTCCATACTGAATTGAATAGGTAATGCATACCTGATACAATGTAGGTCTCTGTATAGGCCAAGTTATGTACATAATTTACTTGGAAATAAAGCTTCTTCAATGAATTTCATGCTTTTCTTTATTGTTCTTGCTCTTTCTTTCTTCCCTTTTGTATTTCTTCTTTCTTTTGGAGCTTATAACACAAATGAGAAGGCCTTATGTTCAAAGACTTAAGCTTGCTGTATAGCAAGCAAGCATGAGGTCTAATGATCAAGATTTTCCTTTTTATGCCTATTTCTTGTTTTCTTTTCTACATAGATCTGATCCAAACCCCTTCTTAGTGCTTGATAAGGCAAATGATAAATTATAATGCATTTGTTGAGCTTCTACAGTTCCTTATACATTGGTACATTGGTAGGAGTGTAAACGGATCGGATATTATCCAATTTCGTCCGGATCCAAATCCGGAAATTTACTTAAATTATCCGATCCGTATCCGTATTCGAGACTATTCGTATCCGTATCTCGTATCTTAAAAATTTTAACGGATAAGGATACGGTAAGACTTTTAATTATCCGCAACTATCCGTATCCGACCGTTTAACTTCTAAACCGCAACAAATATACTTTATGTTCTTAAATTAATTTATTAAATTGTATATACATATCAATAATTTATTAAACTACATATACATATATATCATGATGAACAATACAACATTATTATATAATTAGTGACTAATGTTTTGATAATTTGATGTGTGTTTTGTAACCAACAAACTTATTATGACAAATATTAGATCTAATCTATAAATGAAAAAATTATATTTAGATGTTATTCTTTACTATAATGTACATTAGTAATTTATTTTTAATTATCCGAATTATATTTATATCCGTATTCGTATCTGTCCGATATCCGATCCGTATCCGTATCCGAGACTATCCATATCCGTATCCGTATCCGTATCCGAAAAATTATAACGAGATAAGGATACGTTTTGACCACTATCCGATCCGTATCCGACCGTTTACACCTCTATGCATTGGAGTTCTTCAAATGTCTTATTTAAGTATTAAGGAAGGTTAAAATATAATAAAGTGGCAATCTGAAACCTTTGATCTTCTCAAAGTGAGTTTAATGAGTAAAGATGTGGTAATTGAGCTATATTAGTTCTTGCTGCATCAGATCCATTAGGTATACTTTGAAAAAGAAGATCAAAGGTCTTAATAATGCATAAATAGTAGGACCAGTCAGGTTGAGCTTCATAACATCCCTACTGGTACCTTTAATGGGCCCATATACACACTAGAACCTGATCTCAGGTATGGACACATGTTATGATGCATGAAAACCTGAGTTTCAAGGGGATATGATGTGCAAATGGTGAGAAAAAGAGAGTGAGACTATGTACAAGCATTCACTATGTTGATATATGCTGTGCAGATGCCTACTCAAGGATATCTCAATGTTTTGCTCTTTAAAAATATGAAACAACATGTTAAAAATGTGATTTTCACGAGTCTAAGGACTTTTCTGCAAATTAAATTGTTGCTTTGCATCAAGTCCTTGAACTTATTCCATTCAACCAAAATCCTAACAAGGTTATGTTTGGTTGTAGAATAAAAGATGGAGTAAACCACTAACTTCACATTTAAGTAGTTAAATAAGAAATAAAATAAAAGTAAGATAGAGTAAGAGATGAGTTAATTCAAATTAACTTGTTCCATCTCTCTAAATCGATTAACTTACTCTATACTAACTCCACTTCTATGACTTACTGTTATAAATAAAAACATATTTCTCAACATCTTACCCCTCCAAATAGTTTCTTTCAAGCATAGTGGATAGGGGTGTAAACGGAGCGGATAATGCGATACCATATCCACATCCACATTTCAATGAGCGGATACGGATACGGATATGGATAGTAAACGGATATCAAAATGTAAAACCAAATCTACATTAAACGGATACGGATACGGAGCAGATAATCCACGGATACGGATACAAAACGAATAATTGTCGGATAATTGAGTCTTAAGAACTTCCAGATACAAAATTAAAAATATTAACTACTAAAATTCAAATAAATAACGAATGAACAATTAAATATAAATATGTAAAAATAATTCAATGGAGTACCTTTGCAGAATTCATTGCAGTGCTTTGTAAGTTTGTAATAAATTAAAGAATGAGTGGTGTTGATGCAAAAATGATATACAATATTTTTTTCATAAAGGTGTTCTAGCTGAAACAACCCACGTGGCCACTTACATATGGGGTTGTATTTAAAAACTAATATATTCTATTCTATTTGAATTGCTTTACCCGAAGCAATCACAGTGAGTGAAACAACCATTCACCCGAAGCAATCCGGACTGAGCGAAACTTTTAGTCCCACAGTCAAAGATTAAAACAAGTTTGGAGTATATATAAATTCGCTCCAACGCTCTGAACAGAAAAGGTTAAGGAGATGACGGATTCTCCGCGGTTACACTCCCTACTTGCGGTATTCGGATACAAGCGGATATCCGCTCCGTTTTCGGGTCAAAGGAATTATCCGAATCCGTATCCGGTACTGTTCTACCGATATGGAAATTTATCCGCTCCGTATCCGGATGATATCCGAATACGAATTATCCGAATCCGGATTTCATGTGGATACGGAGCAAATTCGGAACGGATAATCCGGCTCCATTTTCAGCCCTAATAGTGGAGCATATATATCTTGGTTGGCTGAATATTCATTCTAAATATTAAAATAAATAAAAATGTGCAACACAACTATACACACGACATGCAAATATTGAAGATCAAATAAAAACCAAGCTCTCTAAAACTAAAAAAGAAACAAAAAAAACTAAGAAAAACTCTCACAATCAAGATCATTATGCACATCCCATTTCATTGAAATTCAGTAGAAATTACAACATCACCACCTTTGTAACAAAACCTCTTCTCTGGAGCTTGCAAAATTATTTACCCACTCTACACATAATTTTATTTTTTGAAAGAAGTGGGATTCCACTGATTTCCATTAAACTAGAAACCATTACAATATTCAGATCCGTACCACCTCTCTGGTACCAACAAAAACAAACTCTACACATAATTTTAGAATCCTAAACAAAACAAAATAAATAAGTAAACAACTCTGGCAAGCCAGATCAAAATACATATTATTTTAGAATCCTAAACAAAACAAAATAAACAAGTAAATTTTCATCACAACTCGATACATAAAACCATATGTCAATTTCCTAAGAAGTCTCTTTCAAAATTTGTGGCACTCTAGCCATGCTATTGGCATATTTGAAGATACTATTGACGTACCATGGTTCCCATATAGCGACCGGACTTCTCTCTTCAACTCGTCCTGTCTCAGTTTCCCAACGAAACAACCTCAAATTGTTAATTCCATCAGTCAGCCGCCGCACCGTGATGTAAACAAACTGCCCATCAAACCCTACTGGGAATATGATGTGTCGCCCGAAGAACAATTCAGACTGGCTTTTGCGACACAACTGCATGCCATCACAAAAGTTAAATGCATCCAACATGCCGTCCCAACTAGTCGCATGCAACATATCCCAGCAGGACCCTCCAGCCAGTCTCCACACCTTGATCCCGCCAACCCAAGTAAGGCAACACGTGATTTCACAGGCATAGACTCCTATATGAAACCTTTCTCTTATCCATGGCTTCACTAAAGGCCACAGTAGAGACCCTGCTAAATCCCTCTTTGTATCATACCACAAAAGGTACCGTTCACAATCCCAATATATCACCCCCTTTGCACACACTGCTTTAATTGCTGGCGAATATGTGCCTACACATATGCTCGTGCTCGAAAGGGTCCATTTGCCAGTGTCTGAACAAAATACGTTAAACTGGTACACGTAACCATCTCTATTGTAGTGAGGGTGAACAATGGTGAACTGATCTGGCAACTCGCAAGGATCATAAGCAAGACCCATTTTATAGATGACAACCTTATACCAACCAACACCTTTTGGTACAAACACCATCTCTTTGGTAGCAGGATTACAAACGCAGAGGGATGCCTTGTAACTGAATTCACCATCAAGGAGGAGGAGGCCATTTGTGCAGGAGACTAGATTGATCTCATCATAAAAAGAGGTTGGGTTGAGGAAACTGAGGGATGGATCGGGGACACCTATCAATGTCGGGTCAGGGAAGAATGATAAGACGCCATCTATCGACATGTATACAAAGCTACTTGATGAAGCGTCTGCTGAGAGAGACTGATCGGCAGCAAATTTTGCATCAGTGCTTATTAGTGACTGCAATTCCTTCGAAATGCATTTCAATCTGTTGAGGTATTTAAAAGGGAGACGAGGCAGGATTTTTTTGTGAAGTAGGTGGTCAGGAAAATTTATGTGCCTTCTGGAAGAGCTGACCCTAGATTTTCCCATGACCTTGTCTCTGACCAATTGAACAGTTGTAACACTCCCACAGTCGCTAAAGAAAGACTTCAAGTCTTTCTCTTTAGTCTGCATTATTATAACAAATAAGATTTCTCTAATTGCATTATTTCTCTGCCAGAAAGAAATGAAACATAGTCAAAACAACTGGATGGTGGACAATGGCTAAGTAAAACCAAAAAAAATAAATTAGGATCCAAGGTATTTTCATAACAGTTAGAATTAACATATTTGGGGCACCTGTATGTACCAGCCTATGCTATAATTAATTTTAATCAGAACTTTATCCTTGTGTTGTCCAATTGCTTAGTCAAGTCTCTGGTCAAAAACATTCATACTTTTACATAGGCTATCCAATGTGTAACTCATGCTCGTAACCATTTTTACGCTAGACAAAACAGTATGTGGTATTCTATTGGTAGCATAACAATTATAGTTAAGAGTTGGTATCCCCCACATTTTTTTTACAGAAAAATACGATCCTACTATTCTAAATCAAATTCATATAAAAGGCCCCGTGAATTGTAAATTGGATCAATCCAGTCCGTTCGTTATATATAAGTAGGGCCCTATTATTAAGGGTTTTGTGCCTGCAGATTATCAGCTAATGGGGCAAGTTGTTAAATACCCAAGCACTTGGGATAATCAAACTGTAATAATAATAGACTATAAAATGTTACATTGTATTGTGTAACAGAATACCATCACACAGTACTATTTTTGTTGTGTTACCACCCCTAAATATTTTCTAATTGGATGTTAGCGGAACTTACTTTGCTTCAAACTAGTTTGAGTTATTTTAAAAAAAATAATTAAAAATTATCCAATGAGCCTGATGATCGTAATAGGTATGGGTAGGATCCTCAATAGGTACAGGTTTACCAATTCTTAGTGAATATGAGTATGAAACATGAACTATCTACCCTACTGACTGAAGCTGCATTACCATACTAGTTTTGGTACTGTACCGTTATAGTTGTTGCTAGTGTTACATTGCCCAAAAAAATAATTAAGAAAGAAAGTTAAAAATCATAATAAATTTTCTATATATTTTGCTGAGTTGTCAAGTTCAGTTGGCAAAAAACTGGTATACATTTATTCTGTGCATGTATCTAAACTAGAAAGTATAATGACAAAACAGATTTTCACAAGAGTGTATTATGCATAGACACTTACCTGAAGATTTAGGGTAGAAACAAATGCCGTGCACTGGTCATTGTAGGACTTAGGTTTTGCTTTCTCAATTTCTTTGCTTTTCTCTTCTTTTTCAAGTTGTTTTTCGCTATCTACTTCCACTCGGCCATGATCAGGCTGGGGCTTCTCCTCAATTTTTGGTGCATTCTGTTTTCTTTTCTTAGCAGGAGGTTGTGCCTTTGCACTAGACTTCTGTTTGGTTTTTCTTTTGAGAGGATAACGAGTGGTTTCCTTTACTGAAACTGAAGAATGGTCGATTTTACCTTTAGATTCTTGCTGTGTCTTGAACAGCATTACACCATTAAGCCATGTTGTTACCTATTCAATTATAATAAACTGCTAAATAAATAAGAGATCAAAAGCTAAATTAAAAAAAAAAAAAAAACTATTCATGCCTGCTATATAGAATCATCAAAAACACATAACTATCATTCAATTCTACCACTATCATTCTGTTTGCTTATATTAAATTGTGTACTGCTTGGTTGTTTGCTAATGTTAAATTATGTATTATTTGGTTGTTTGGCATGTACTGTTTGGCTGTTAAATTATGTTAAATTCAAAGATTTAGTGTTTCTGTTTTTGGTTAATTTGCATTCTATTATGTATTATTTAGGACTTTCGGGTTAAGAAATTTAAAATTTAAACATCAATTGGTCTTAAGTCTTGACGAGTTACAGTCAACTCAAGTTGGTAACGAGTTGAGTTGTCAGCTCGAGTTGGTAACGAGTTGAGTTGTCAGCTCGAGTTGGTAATGAGTTGAGTTATCGACTCGGTATTGTCTTCTCAACTCGAGTTGACTCGCTCGTTAACTTAATGAACCAAGCACGAGCATGCCCCAACTCGCTCAAACTCGGTTCATTAACAGCCCTAAAGTCCGCCAGGAAGTATCCATTTAAGAAAAAAAAAACAAGAAAGAACCAAAGATGACTATCTGGTCTGGAATCTGAATTGGTGGCTCCTTGGTCCCATAAGTTACAAGAGTAAATACAGGAGCAATGTTGAGCTTATTAAAAGCAGTGTAAATTGAAACAAATAGAGCATGAATTTTACCTCAGAACCAGTGCCGGAAAACCTTTTGTCATAGCACCTCTTGTAAATTGCTCTGGCCTCAATTAAATTACCCATTGCCACCTCCATGACTATGTACCCTTCGTATGATTCCAGTGTGGACCCACTAACAAAAAGTCAATACAAACAATTATTGTGAAAATTCACATAAGAAGATTAATTTGAAACTTCAACCAAATTTTTTCTGTATTTGCAAGAAACTCTCAACATTTCTCATGTTACACCTAGCATGCAGAATTTTGGATATCCCCAAATGATGCCACGGCACCCAACTGGAAAGGTCCACTTCAAAAATACCAAGAACAAACTATGCATTCCATCTCAAGAAAACACTTAAAAGAAGATTACACAAACTGTAACTAACAACCAAATTTGTTTCCTTGATTTTGAAATATTGCACAATTGGGTGCTGTTTACAAGTCTCAAGCAATGTTGGGTCTATTGGCAAATAAGATATAAATGTACAATGCAGGGTGTAATTTACATAGAAGTAAAAGTACAGAATTGCAGATTTTGTACCTTTTTTTAATTAGGTTGTCCCAAACTCCACAAGTAGCAATTATGTCTTTACCAAGGTTTATCTCTAGTTTTGCCCAATATTTGTGCAAACTCAGCAGTTTTTCGGGACATATTTGCACCAACAATGAATCTGATGCATCCTAGAAAAATATTTTAGATGTCACATTATCGCTCAAAGTTTATGAAAGTTTAAAAGGTCCAGTAAATTGGCAGAGTTATCTAACCATGAATGTTTGGCGTACAAATAGAAAGTCAAAATTCCTCTGATCCAATGAGAACCTCTTTAAACCATCTATTGGTGTCAGATAAACCTCCTTAAACCTCCTTGATTCAAAGATATTTACATCACCAATCCAAACCTGCCATAGTTTAGGGCTGAACGAGAATAGCCTAGTCATCTCTTCTCTAGCATTTCTAAGCTTCTCAATCTCTCCTGATTTCCTCAAGCAGTTTACATACTAACACAAAAATATATATATATATCAGAAGTCAAGGTTTGACAAGATCAAAATGGAACGAAAATACGAATATTTGGTTTGCCCCACAAATACAGAGTCCTAAACAGTCCAACCAGCAGCAAGGGCATAGATGACATCAATGCGAGCTTGGATTCTGACAGAATTAAAACATGAGAAACAATTAAGGGGAAACAGAGCAAATCTGCTAGTGCTTGATAGAAAGGATATTCTTTCAAAACACTTGAATTACTCACATAAGCAAGATTGCAAACTATCCATCCCGGATTTAGAGGGAACCAAGCTATTTTGTAAGAATGAAGATATTATTTAATTGATTAGCTGATTCTATGATAAAGTAAATGTCTAATTTAGCACCTAAGTTCTAACATCAGAAGAAAATTTACTATACGTTTAACATATATTATATATATGTTAGATTGTTCTAGGAGGGAGGTCACATTAAACCCATTTTCAAAATTGCAATCATGTTTTTTTTTTTTTTTGACAAAAAGGCAACAAGGCCCGCTTCGTATATGAAACATAAGAGTTAAGTTACAGCAATCATGTACATTTATTTGTTTTTCCAGTGACCAGAGAGGTAGTGAAAGAGCGGGAGAGAAAGCATCAGATATACCTGGAGATGCGAATCATAGTACAGGGGTTGACTGCGCAATGCTTGTTCGAGGGCTTGGATGCAGAACTCATCAGCCCCTTCATCGGCTTCTTCCTCCGAACCAAAGTCGTCGGAGGATGAGGCGGTGGCGGTGGCGGTGGCGGTGGCGGTGGCGGAGGCTAGGGCTTCCGGCGCCGTCGGCATCTCCTCATCCCGATCTGATCCCTCTAGGGTTACAGAGAGGTTTTCTTCTTCTCTCGCCATGTGAGTAATCTTTTTTTATCGGTTCGGTACTTCGGTCCATCGATCGGAAACATATTTTTATGGAAATACCTTGTGATGAGTCCGGAAGCTCTGAGGTAACTCAAATTTTGATTTTAAATCCGGACCGTACGATCAGAATTGGGACAATCCAGTTCGAGGATCGAGGTACAAATACAATGCATTAGGTCTCTTTAATGTCCGTACCAAAGCAGATCGGACGATCCTCATCTAAACTCAAAATTTGAGATGCCTTGATTATATTCTCATACGATGTCACTAGACTTGTGGCTAAAAATTTATTTTGGTCTAATCTTAAAAGTTTTTTTTTTTTAGATCATTGAGCTCGCTTCCGAATTTTTTTTTTTTTTGTGACACCAGAAAAAATCGGATTAAAATAAATGACACCTGGATTTAAGTTTGTCTAAAAATGACACTCCCGCACAAGGATTCGAGACTCACACAAGGATTTGGCACACCACTTGATGCGCGAGTTCACGTGGTGCACCAAGTTCAAACAACAATTTGGCGTACCAAACGGGCTCGCACAACCCTTTTGCGCACCAAACTTTGAATTTCAAATTTGGATCACGGCGCACTCTTTGACTTTTTCAGCACTTGCAAGGACCGTTCGATTGCATCAAGATCCGTGCAAGTATGTTTCAATTTCTGTGCGCAAAACCTGGTGCGCCAAACCCTTGTGCGAGCCCGTTTGGTGCGCCAAATTGTTGTGTAAACCTGGTGCTCCACGTGAACTCGCGCATCAAGTGGTGTCAAACCCTTGTGCAAGCCTGAATTAGTTGGTGCGCGAAATCCTTGTGCAGGAGTGTCATATTTAGACAAACTTAAATCCGGGTGTCATTTATTTTAATCCGATTTTTCTGGATATCACAAAAAAAATTCTAGCTCTGCTTCACTGTTACTTTATTCTTTTTTTGATACGATTTGGATGTACATTAACATTCATGTATTAAGCATATTCCAGGATATATATATATAGAGGAGGGATCAAGTTACAACAATTTTGAGTTAAAACAAAGTTACAACAACGATTTTTTTCATTTTCAAAGTCCATCATGGATCCAAACCGTTCAACAAGATTATTTAAATAAAATGTGCTTCCAAATCAAATTTTATATATTTTTTATTTTTCTACTATTTATTAAGTATTTTACAAAAACTAGTCAAATTCAGACCATTGAATTTTGTACCCATCTTAATAAATAATAAAAAAATTCACAAAAATATAAAATTTGATGTGGAAGCATATTTTATTTAGATAATCATGTTGAATGGTTTGGATTGATGATTTGGACTATGAAAATGAAAAAAAACTGTTGTTGTAAATTGATCCCTCTTCATTTATATATATATATATATATATATATATATATATATATATATATATATATATATATATATATATATATATATCTTGGAATATGCTTAATACATGAATGTTAATGTACATCCAAATCGTATAAAAAAAAAAAAGAATAAAGTAATGGTGAAATTGTTGAACGGTTTAGGTCCGAGGTCGAGCCTATTCATAGTGTTAGGCCTGCTTCCGTTATGGGCCGTGGGCACAAGGCCCTATCATTTGCCCCTGAAGCCGGGATGCATGAAGTAAAATGCATTTTGGCTTGAAGGCTTTTGAGAGTAAACTTTATTCATTCCTTACGTCGTCCTAATGTTAACCTGTCGGCTATTGGTTATCAGTGTTTCTAAGTCGCAGTGTGGTTTTGCTTGGTCTTGCTTCGATCGCCTTGTTTCACACATGTTTTTTCGCTTTCTTTATTGCACTTTTGTGCTTAAAATCATGATATTCATTGTGCCTTTCTCTTGGAGTTTTGTTTGAGGTGATATTGCAGTCTCGAACGTGAGACGTGAGACTAACGTCTCTTGTGTTAGAGCTCTGTTCGGGCGGCATTGCGGCCTTGAACGTGGGGCGCGAAAAACATGAAACTAACTGTGTTTCTATGCTCGGAGCTTTGTTTAAGGTGTTATTGTAAGCTGTGCTTTGCGATCCGTCGTTGTTGGGTGAGGTGCCTTGCTACCTCGGCTCTCTCTTTTTTCTTTTTCTTTTTTTGGGGTGCGAAGCAAATGAACTACAAAGAAAACCGCAACGTAATTTGATAACAAGGATAATACACTGCGAAACCGGCCCGACGGGGTGGGGTAAATACAAAATGACTTTATGTAACCTAAGGTTCGGAACGTTTCTTTGGGGAGGTGGCCGCTTGGTCCGCCCGCGGCGGAGTTTATCGCGGGCTGTTGAGGGTGTTGTCACGGATCGTGACACCGTGTGCCTGGTTCTAACTCACTTTGTTGTGGATAGGGCACCACCAACGAGGTCCAGGCCGGCGCTTGTCCTTCGGCTATCGGTTGGGTGTCCATACACACGGGGTGGAAGGGATAGAGGCACGTCTTCGCATTATATCATATACTTCTTCTCGCCCACCTTAAAACACAGCTAAGACTGTTTGTCAGACAAAGACGTCGTTCGGAAAGCGCTTGTAACTCACTTGTTCTTTGGGCGTGTATGGGGGGTCCATGGGGGATTGGGAGACACAATGAGACGTTGGCGAGGTGTCCTAGTGGGATTCTTATATAGAACCATGGTCATAATGGCCATAAATGAATATGGTACCACCCAGTCCGGGGCCATGGTCGATGTAACTAAATAACGAATCATTCACGGTTACCATAATTATGCAACAAGTCATTTTTTATTCCAAACGAGCGCTTCGGTGCCCGAGGTGTAGCCTGACTCGAAGTCAATTAATTAACCTGGCCAAGAATAAATTTGAGAATTGAATTAAGCTTCTTCAACCAATTAGAATTCCATCATTTTCAGCACATTCCAATCCTATCCTTCGTTTCATATTATCATATATATAGGAAATAGCTAGCATGCTACGCTTTTCTATCTCTCTCATATGCTACGGTATTATCATATATTTTAACGGAGACGGAAAAAACACATTCCAGCAGCCCTTTGTTTGTCTAAATCCCCTCCCCAATACGGATTCACATCTGTTGCGATCCTAAACGGATGAACAGTAACCCTAAAATCCCTGCTTTTCCAAATCTAGCCATCCAATAATTTTGTACACGTATCTCAAAGCATCTGATTTTTCCTTGTACGAATCTCAAAATAATTCAACAGTTGAATTTGGAAAAGCAGGGATCGTAGGTTATTATTCATGAGTGAAGAATCGCAGCAAATTCGGATCCCTCCGACACCCCACATTCCCTCCTAATCAGCTAGGGTTTTTGTTCTCCCCGCCCCCTTCTTCAATTCACATCCTCTGAGATATCTCAAACTTTGCGTGACTTTTTGGAATTTCTCAATCGTTCAAATACTTTCTGCACGAATCTCTAAGCTCAAATAATACTGGCCCCCTACGTTTTCCCGAATAGGCACCGGACACGTTGGTCACGCAAAAATTGAGATATCTCAGAGGATACGTACTCCCCCTTCCTCCCATGACCCATCCAGCGTCTCTCTCTCTCTGCGCGTCTTCTCTCACTGTTCTATCCTCTTGCTCAATCACAGGCGCTTGTTCTTGCCTCCTGCTCTACAGCTCTCGTAATGTCGCAAGTTGTAGCTCTCGTGCCTATGATGCTTAGCCATTTTCCTTGTTCTCCCGTTGATCTCTGTTGTTTAACTCCGGTGATCTCTCGCTTATGCAAGGTGTGCTTTTTCCTCTTCTCATCTGATATTTGGGATTTTCATGCATCATCTAATTTCGACTGATATTTTATTGATGCCTTGAATATTTAAGGATTTGAATTTGAATAATTCAGCGAAATGTAAGAACTAGAAATTCTACAAATTGATGCTATTTATTTTGTTATGGAGTGCACTGTTGCAAATAATTACATCTACTGAAATCCTCAAAGATGACTAACTCTAAAAAATAGCTTTGATACAAGGTTATTGTTTTTTCTATTTTGTGAAAAGGTTGAGAAGATAAAGCAAGATGACGGTCTTGATGAATCAGTGACATTCTTGGAGAACATAAGGTGATGGCCCGAGACATGGGATCATAGATTGACAGGCATGTTCTTTTTTTTTTCTTTTTTTTCTCAATACCACATCTGCTTCTGACATCCTATAAATTTCTGACATACTAGATATTGAAGCCATACTGTTGTCGAGCCCTCTTGTTATTGTTCAAATTAAATGTACTATAGTGCTTGATATATTTTAATGACAACATTGTTCTTCAAGTTGTATGAAATTAAGAACGAATATGTAAATTGAAGCTTTATTACATGCTATATTGAAGCATTACCAATGGAAATCAGGTTAATAAATAGGAAGTCTTGACTTGTTCTTATTTTCTTGTCAATTATATTTTCTTGTGTTACTTCATCAAATTATGTTGTTATCGGGATATTGTTTTTTTTATAGCTATATTCTTTGCTCATGTACAGCTATATTTTTTTGGCTTCTATTCCTTTCCAGATTAAATGAAAACTTTTACATTTCCAGATCAAATTGTCTTATTCATAGTATGTGTCGGTTTTATCTTAATAAGAGGAAAGTTGCATTCTTTTTAACTTCAATCATGATAGCAAGTACATGAGTACTTCAGAAAATTTAACTACACAACAACAAATTTTATTGAAGAAAATTAACTATACAACAAATTGATCTATATATTTTTTTTTTTGAGAATTTGGCAGTGGCTGCCAAAATATTACTTCAAAAGTTAAATTACATCCAGCAACATCGGTTCAAGTATTCACATCTATATTGTCTAATTACAGAATTAACAATACTCTATCCACATCTCAAATTCATGCACAATTCTCTCAGCAAGCATTCTATTGTCGACTAATTGTTGTCCCACTTCAATTTTGTTATAAAGAACAGTGGTAGAGACATCAAGATAGGGTGCTAGGCCGAACCCATCGATAATAGGCTCGATTTGTGATCTCCAAGTCAGAAAATTGGTTCGATGAAGCTTGATAGGCACCGGGATAGTGGTATGAGTCACTGGATTAGGATTAAAGATGATAGCTGATGACTAAAACATATAGCAAAAAATACTATCATTTATGATGGAAAAAAATGAAAAACGAATGCAAAGTAGCCATTTTTCCGAAATATTTACCGCAAACGAGTTTTTGAACTATGAGTTATTTAATAATATTTTGATTTTGTTTATGTTTTGTTGTGTAAATTTCTCTTGCGTTTTTATTTCTTTTTAATTCTATCCGTGCATACATAGTTCCGTCTAATGGGGAAGATCCGATAGTTCCTTATGTGAGAATGATAGTATGTAAGTTATTAAACTCCGACTAACGAGGCTTGCAGCACTTCAAAGACTATGGTTAGAACTCAGGGGGCTCCCTTGGCGGGATGGATTAGAAAACATCTTAGGTTAGGTTTACTTAGCCGGAATCACAGTGGAAATTGCTTAGGGTTTTGGGATATTTCAACTACAGGGTAGTATAAGGAAAGAATATAATTTCGTAGTTAAAATACTTTAGTCTTGGTAGCCCAAAAGCCAATCGAAAGATTGAAAAACCTAAAACACAACACACAACAGAACACCACCGCGCCCCGCAGGTAATGACAGTGCCGCATGCGGGGTAGCCTGGACAAATACCCCGCAGGTAAGGTTTTAGGTCGCATACGGTAGGGACAGTACCACATGCGGGTTGGACTAGTGCCTGGACAAATCATTATATTAGACTCATAGGTCATCCTGAACCCTATAGAATCCCTATACTCTGCTTGATCACCTGTAGTGCCACCACATTAAAACTTGCTACGACTTCAGTCTTATTTTAATTTACTTTAGTTAATTACAACTTTAAGATCACAAACAAACAAACCCCGACCTAGACTAAGTAAAATTATTAGATCTTAATACACTATCCCTGTGGATCGATACCTGATAATACTACATGATAGGATTGTATACTTGCAATCTGAGTCGAAAGTGTAATCAATGTTAAAATGTATAGTCTACTATACTAAAACTTTGTGTAGTTCACTTTTGCTGCATCAATAGTTGGTGGTAGAGAAGAAGAGGAAATATTGCTGGTAGCCATGGCAGAAAAGGAAATCTTGGTTTTCTTTTATTGGGAAAGATAGAGTCTAGACTCTGATACCATAATAGAGTAATGATACAGAGAAAGAAATAGAATAGAAAAAATATTTTTCATTAACCTCAGAATGTTATGATTACATGGTATATATAGACCTTAGTCTATCTCACTATTATGTCTAACTAACAGCTCTAATACAAACTACTTTCTGTAACTAATCAACATAACTGAAATCTGTTTTGTCTCATTCTGTTGGAGACTTGTGAGTTGCTGTGTGGTTGTTAACCATCTCCAGTGTTTACTGTATTAATATTAGATGAAAAGTTAATTTTAAAATTATATTTGTTTGGAAGTTCTTACATGCCTTTACGAACAATAAATAACGTGACTCTGGTTATTTTTCTGAATTATTTAAAATTTTATTTAGAATAAATTATATTCTAACATGTAATGGGGCACACAAAATTCCTTGAAGTGTTTATTTATTAAATAGTATTAGAGGAGGGTTCAAATGCTTATATATATATATATATATTTACTTTCATCATGTCTTCATTTTTAGAACCACAATAACTTCAAATTTAAAATGTAAATGTCAAATAAAACCATTAGATATGATATATATCATTTTTTATGCACGCGTAAAAAATCACAATATTTTGATTTTGTTTTGATTAGTATCAAATGCTTCCAAAAATACATCTATGTGGATATATAAATTCTATATTTTAATTTTTTAACTTACTGATTCATATAAAATCAAAATCGAAAAGTGATATTTTTTTATGTACTTCAGAAATAATGATATAGATTATACATAACGGTTTTATTTTGATATGTAACTTCTAAAAATATAGTTCTTACAAACTTAAAAAGTAAAATCATAATGGAAACAAACAAAAAAAAAAAAACATTTCAACCCTCCTCTTAATATTATTTATGTTCATCTAGGGTGTTTCCCTGAATTGTCGATAGCTTGCAGATATCACACACGCTCAGTTAAGTGTTTTCCTTTTTCTTTTCTGTTTTTCGTTCACTACATGTTTTTTTTTTTTTTTTTTTCAATCTAATCGGTATCTCAACAGAAATTTTGGCCTTAAACGCTTGAAAACTTGTAATACCGAGCTAGGGGTCGCATGTAGATAGTTTGTGTTATATATGTTGTGGCTATCCATGTTGTTACACACTACTTGGTATAGTGACAAATCAAAAGTTTGGTTCGGTTCGGCAGGGTCAAAAATTCGTGATTCGGGTATAATTCGGATATAATTCGAAATGATTCGGTACAACAAGGATGGGAAAAAATATATTTTTGAATAGAAAACCCTTAAAAAAAATTTGGTATTTTTTTGCGTTTTTATCGTGAATAATTCGTGATTTTCGTTTTATTTGCGAATTATCTGGTCAAACGTTTGGTGAATGTTTTATACGCCGTTCGGTATGAAAAATCTAGAAAAATATTTTATACTAGAATAAAACACGTTTAATACGCGTACCCTGTTACTATACTACTTGGTCCTCTTCCATAGCAACCATGATAACAATACTTTTAAGTAATATATGTACTATTTCTTTTTGCAACTTCACAAATTTTATTTTCTGAATTTGGCGAATTATAAAAGCAACATGATATTTATCTCATTTTATTCATGAAAATTATGATTATTTTGTTTGTTTTGAAAAAATACTAGTATTTTTCATATATTATCAGTATTATGAACAATGAACTATTGCCGAAAAAAATCCGTATTATATCCATCTGAAGAACTCTAGGCATTGCAAAATTAAAACTGATCAATCACGAATTTATTAATTACTATGACAGCAATTGGAATATTTTGTCTAATGAGATGAAATGTTTTGAAATAATTATTTGTCTAATGAGTTCCTTTGGGTGCGTATTATTTTGCAATAATTTTCTTTAACTTTATGATTGCATTCAACGTTAGTAATCAACAAAATATTAGTATTAATCATAGTAAAAAATAATGAAATTTATTTATTTTATCATTATTCGAATTATTAAGTTTGTAAGTGCACAGAGGCATATGAAGATGAGGAGAAGGGGTGTAGCACCCTGAAACTTTCTATTTGCCATCTTTCGAGAAAAACAAACAGTTGATTATTTTTAGTCAAAATTTTATTATATACTTAGTCCGCACTTTAAAACTGCAAAACCGAGAGTATAATTTTGCAATTTCAAACTGCAAAACAAACTTTTTCATAACTATGCTTCTCGGTAGGAACAAAAAATATAGAGGAAGTCAACATTCACTCGATGTTTAAATTTCATTTATTTTATAAAATAAGAACTCATAAATAAAAATAAAGATAAATAATTCACTTTATTATTATATTCACCATATTATGAAATTAGAACTTTATTATTATATTTGCCATTTCTTTTTCTTTTTTCCTTTTTTTTATATAAATTCTCAAACGTGGTATAAAAAATGACATAGAATAGGCAATCAATTAAGATAATGCCATAAATTTTATAAATATTTTAATCATAAGACATTTTTCAAATATTTTAGATCGTAAAAGACGTCTGCCTCCCTCTAATCATATCTGCTGTTAAAATCCAAACAATAGAGAAAGATTTTGAATAATGATCTTGCTATATTTGAATTATTACTTTTTGATATTCTTTGAAGTCATTTTTTTTTAATTTAACGGATTGTACGAATAACAACAATATTTATCTCATATAATTTATAAAAGCTGCACCGTTTATTTATTTATACTGTACAAATACTAATATATAAATGAGAATATAGAATAACTAATTTGAGTGAGGCTATGGTAACATATATTATATAAAAAGTTAAATAATCGATCTGAACCGCTTAATATAAAATTTATATAATATAAAATGTATTGGCATATCAAAATTTAGGCAAAGACTTCTATGGACATAAGGACCTATTTGTAAAATGAACATATTTTTATTTTCAAAGTTCAAACAGTCGATCCGAACCGTTCATCTTGTTCTCCATATTAATATGTGCTTGGAGACCAAATTTTACATTTTTCTAAATTTTTTTACTATTTATTAAGATGGGTACAAAAAATATCAAATTCAGACCATTGAATTTTGTACCCATCTTAATAAATAGTAAAAAAATTCAAAAAAATATAAAATTTGGTCTCCAAGCACATATTAATATGGAGAACAAGATGAGCGGTTCGGATCGACTGTTTTGAACTTTGAAAATAAAAATATGTTCATTTTACAAATATGTCCTTATGTTCATAGAAGACACTCTCCAAAATTTATATATATTTAAGAAAAAAATTACTATATTTTAAAATAGATAGAAAATCACAATAGATATAAAAATTATACTAGTAATTTTTTTTTACCTTTTTTAAAGTTAGTAAAAAAATTATAAAAAAAATGTAAAATTTAATCTTCAAGTACATTTTCATTTGGAGCTTGTGTTTAATAATTCAATTTAACTATTTGAACAAAATAAAAATATAAATTCATAGGATAGTCTTTTGTTAATATTACTATAACATCACTCAACTAATATTAATTATATTCATATTATAATTCAATTATTATGAAAGTCAAATTTGTCAATACCAGCGGTGCATTACCGTTAATAAAAGAGACTCAATTGCTAAAAAGATAATTTACTCAGCGCAACAATGATCCGATCAAGAAATCAAGATCCGATAATCAACTCCCGTTCTGCCTCCCATCTCCTCCGAATCCGCATCTTCTCTATTGGCCGTCCGATCAGAATCGAAGTCAATTGGGCTGACGCCTATCCAGAGATACAAATTTCATTTCCTCCCGCCCCTCTCACTCTACACTCAGTTAAGCGCCAAAAGAAAATAAAGAGGGAGAAAGAGAGGGAGAGAGAGGGCGCTCTAATGGCGGATGCAAACGAAAATAGAGACCGAATAACAACCGAAATAATCAAATCTTCCAGTCTGGATTCCGAAATTGAGCAGTCATTACAGAGACTAAAGGAGACTTCCTCCTCGGAGGAGGAAGTGGCGACCACGCCAGCTGTGGCGGAGGCTGGGGAGAAGGCGGGTGTGGGGGCGGAGGCCCAGATCAGCGTTGAGGCGGGTGTGGGGGCGGAATCCGAGATCGAGATCGGTCTGGAGGCGGAGGTGGAGGCTCCTGTAGAGGTATTTTGTCTTGTTTTCTTTATTTAAAACTCAGGTTGTAACAAACTAAAACGAAAAACTCCCCCTTCCTTCAAACCTGACTTGACCCCAAGGAGGAATTTAGGAAATTTGAGGCATAATCCTCCCATGTAGCATCTTCATCAGCTAGGTTAGACAACCTTACCAGAATTTGAGGCATGCCGATTTTGCCCTTCTTCTTCAATCTCCCGTCCAAAATCACCACTGGTTCGATTCTCAGTTTAGATTCAGGGCCAATTAAGGGCGGCTTGGGAATTACTGTCGTTCCCTTACTTAAACTTCTCTTCAACTGTGAGACATGAAATGTGGGATGTATCTGAGAACCCGGTGGCAAATTCAGCTTGTAAGCTACAGTTCCTATTTTCCTCACAGTTTCATAAGGCCCAAAGTATTTAGGTCCTAACTTTTGTTGCTTGTGGCCTTTATGAACTGATACTTGCCTATAAGGTTGTATTTTGAGATAAACCCAGTCACCAATACTGAATTTTCTCTCTGACCTTCTTTTGTCAGCTTGCTTCTTCATTCTATCTTGTGCTCTCCTTAGCTGTTCTTTCAAAATCTGCACTGTCAGTTGCCTTTCCTTCAATAGCTCATTTACAGCTTCATTAGCACCCTTAGGGGGCATGCCCAAAGGAATATGAGGAGGAGGGTAACCATAAAGGGCTTCAAAAGGAGTACATTTGAGTGAGGTATGATAGTTCGTGTTATACCAGAATTCAGCTAATGCCAGCCACTTAGCCCACACTCTAGGTTGTTGGAAAACCATACACCTCAAATAGGTACCCTCTCTGTCTGTCCATCTGTCTGTGGATGATAGGCTGTGCTATATTTCAGCTATATCTCTAGTTTACTCGTAACTTCTCTCCAAAAATTACTGGTAAAGATGGGATCTCTGTCGGTAATGATTCCTTTAGGGAGCCCATGCAGTTTGTAAACATTGTTGAGAAAGGATATGGCCACATCACTAGCTTTAAACGGGTGGTTAAGTGGTATGAAGTGCGCATATTTGGTTAGTTTGTCAACTACAACCAATATCACCTCTTTGCCTTCACTTTTGGGTAGCCCTATTATGAAATCCATAGTTAGAACTTCCCAACCTCCATCAGGAATGAGTATGGGTTCCAGGAGACCTGGACTAGCAACATGCTCCCCTTTGCTCATTTGGCACACATCACATTTCTGCACAAATTCTAATACTGCTGCTTTCATTCCAGCCCAATAAAACAATCCCTTCATTCTTTGATATGTTCCCAACATGCCTGAATGGCCCCCAATACTAGAGTCATGAATTGCCCTTATCATTTTCAATCTCCAATCACTGTGACTACCCACATATAACTTCCCTTTCTTCCTGATAACCCCCTGATGTACAGTAGTATCTGAGTCAGAAATTGTACCTTCTGTTTCTTGCTGAAGCACTGCTTTTAACTCCTCTATCCAGCTAGGGATCATGTTGTCTTTTTCAGAAATTCCTATTGATCAATTCAGTCAGAGTTGTCAATAATTCGCCTTCACCATGATCTTCTCTCCTAGATAGTGCGTCAGCAGCTGGATAGAACGCTCCACCTCTGAGTAACAGGTTAGCCCCTATTCATGCACAATGGATGGGCTTCTATGGTGAGGCCCTGGTATCAGCAGCTCTTCTCCTTTCTTCTCCTCTTCTCTGTGTAAAAGCCCATCTGACTCTTTAATTTCTTTTTGGGCCTTTGTATAATTCAGCCCGCCAGACTGGAATTTAGGAACGTCCCTTCCTTTCTGCTTAACTAGCCCCAGTTTGAATACGTCCAAATTATCCTCAACAGCTACTCCAAACTCACCACATTGCAGTTCTAACACAGGTCAAACTTTGATTTCTTCCATTTCCTAGGCTATAAAAGTCCATAACTTACATTTTCTTTGGAAATCTTCTCTACAGGTTACAGAAGGGGGCACATCTGATGAACGTTTGGAGGAGTTGTTTAGAGATTTCACAGCACGACGAGCTGGAGTTATCAATGCACTTACTTCAGGTATGGTTTGAATTGTCAGGGACCCTCATATGGTCCATATCACATTGGTTTTGTAGATTTTGTAATTTTAGTTTATGGCCTTTTTTGTTTTCTTTCCTTATTACCTTTTATTTCCACATGTTTTGCAGGATTTGAAATGTTTTACAAGTGTTGCTCTGGTAAGTGTTGTTACACTTTTTTAGAATTTGTAAACAATTGTTTCTTTTTAGTTGTTTGCTCTGAAATTGTTTAAATAATATACAGGTCAGGATGAATTATGTTTGTATGGCCTCCCTGACCAATCGTGGAATGTGAAGTGGCCACTGGTCTGCCACCGCAGGTGCCCAAGCCAGCATTAGGGATTAATCTTTGCAAAGATATCATGTCTGATGACCAGTGGCGTCTGTTCGTTGCTGATGAAAGTGACAAGTGGCTCGCTGAGATGATTTCTTTTGTCAAGGACGCAAATGGGCTAGACCCGAATTCTAGGTAATAGTAAAACTTTCTATTAAACTATAATGAACACTAACTTGTGTTCTACTCAAATGAAAAAGAATTCAAAAGTAGCTTCCATCACTTGTTGGTCTTTAACCAATCCTGTCATTAGAAATACTTACAATGATACCCCCCCTGTAAATAGCGTATGCAAATTGGATTAAGTTACCATTAATTTGGACCTTGCAAATGGCCCAGTGTGAAATATGAAGCTGTTGGGGTGACTTCCAAGAGGTTTTGGCAATATATGGATGATCTAGGCAGTTTTTGCTAGTTTTAAATTTTCTTTGGTGGATGTCCGAACTAACCTTTGCAAACAAGGTTATACCTGTATGTAACAGGGCTCAGTATAGTTAGCAATATGGACCAATTGGTAGTGCATAAATTTTCTATAAATAGAACTCCTTTATATGATATCTGTTTTGTCAAACAAAAGGATGAAGCTAGACGACATGACTAACGGCTTGGGAGAAGTCCATCAAGCTGTGGAGAGCTATATAAACCAGAGCACCTCCAAAGTAAGTAGTGGTGGACTGGATAGGATTCTTAATTAATTTTATTATGAGAAAAATGAAATAGGGATGGAGTGATTTTTTTATATTATTATTTTTTTTTTCTGGATCTTTTTCCTATGGTTGGTGTAAATAACATCTGGTCTTTCTTTTATATTTTGCTGTAACAGCGGTCTCCCAGAGAAGAAGACTCTTCTGCTGGTGGCTCGAAAAGGGCCCGTAGGATGAAGTAGGAGCCCATAGGATGAAGTAGATCTTTTTGGTATACAATGACATTGCTGTTCTTTGGACATACAGTTTTGTTAATAAATGAGATATGAAACCTTAGTGTTTTTCTTCATAGATGAAGATTCCCATATTTTACTCTATTCAGTTACGTGAAAACCAATGACAGTATTTTTTGCTTGCTATGGTATTTTGTATTTTTTTTATTTTTAAATACCAGCTGTGGCTGCCGGTTAGTTTGCTATGATTTTTCACAAAAAAAAAACCACTTTTGTTAAACTATATTCTTTTAAAGCAAATGTTTCTATGGATAATTTGCTTTTAGGTTAACTGTTCACGAGTGACAGTATTCTTCACTCATAAACAGTAACCTACGATCCCTGCTTTTCCAAATCTAACTGTTGAATTATTTTGAGATTCGTGCAAGAAAAAATCAGATGCTTTGAGATGTACAAAATTATTGAACGGCTAGATTTGGAAAAGCAAGGATTTTAGGGTTATTGTTCATCCTTTTAGGATCACAGCGGATGTGAATTCGTGCTAGGGAGGGGATTTAGACAAACAGAGGGCTGTTTAAATGTGTTTTTTCCGTCTCCGTTAAATTTTTCTATTCCAGCACTGCATCATGTGTGCGAATTTTAAAGCTAATTTGATGGCTAAAAATACTGTAGCATATGAGAGAGATAGCAACGCGTAGCATGCTAGTTATTTCCCATATATATGATAATATGAAACGAAGGATGGGATTGGAATGTCTTTGAAAATGATGGAATTCAATTGGTTGAGGAAGCTTAATTAAATTCTCAAATTTATTCTTGGCCGGGTTAATTAATTGACTTCGAGTCAGGCTATGCTATTTATCTAAGCATATCAAGACATATATTTATAAATTATATATATACCCGTTTTCATAGTTCGAACAATTAATCTGAACCATTCAACATGATTCCCATGCATGTAATATGCTTGGAGACAACTTTTACATTCTTTTTGAAATTTTCTAATTTTTAGAGTAAAGAAATTAAAAAAAACAATGTCTCAAGATTAACTTAAAAAAAATTCAATTTTTGACCGCTTGATTTGATACTAAAGAAATTTACAAAATTAAAATTTAATATATAAGCCTAGATTTCGTGAAAAATGTCAGTTTGATCTGTTTGAATTAATTATTTAGATTTTAAAAACAGTTATATAACTTATAAGCATATGTCATAAAATGCTTATATAATTAAGTAGCCTTGCTAGACTCATTGACTTCCACATATATATATACTTAATTTATAGTTTGTTGTTTCCTTCTAATTTTCTACTAAATTGAGCTTGACAGCTAAATTTAACGATCTAATTATTCTACTCGGCAATTAATATTACATGTGTCATTCACCTGGAATGTTCCCAACTCAACTACCTTAATTTACATGAATATATATATATGTCCAAACTAATTCCATTCATATGTTCTAAACGAAAATATGGGCCTGAACTCGGTCCAAATTTAGTATACCGCATATGTATTGCATGTTTGAGTTTGGAGTTTGGACGCATGCAGTTTAATTAAAACAATAAATTTTATAGTAATTAATGTGAATTACCTGATAACCCTAATGGAAACAATATTAAATCAATCAAAGTACAACCGTACGTACTCTCACATGACACTAATTGGCAATTGTTTTCCTACCCAGTACCCACCCATCCATTAATGCTCTCCAGTTCATCAACGAACAGCAGAAGGATGCATCCGGTTCCTAGGAAATGGAGAGCACCTCATATTTCTCGCTTTGGTATAAATTAATAAGGGAAAATTTGTTTTATGCCACTCTAAAACTTGATATTTGTCAAAATGCCATTAAAACTCATTGCCTATTTTAATTTTGTCATTATTCCTCTTTAATCTCAATTTAAAAATTCTAATTTTTCAAAATATCCAAACTGTCCCCTGTCGTTTTTTTTTTTGAAATTTCAAAATTTTTAAAATTTCAAAATTTTCAAATTTCAAATTTTTTCGTGGCAGCCCCCGGTTCGGACTCCCCAAAAAAATTTGATTAAATTTGATTTTCCAAAAAAAATTGAAATTCGAAAAAATTTGAAATTTGAAAATTTTGAAATTTTAAAAATTTTGAAATTTCAAAAAAATTGAAATTCGAAAAAAAAAAATCTGACAGGGGCAGTTTGGACATTTTGAAAGATTATAATTTTTAAATTGAGATAATGACAAAATTAAAATAGGTATTGAGTTTTAATGGTATTTTGACAAATATCAAGTTTTAGAGTGGCATAAAACAAAATTTCCCAATTAATAACATGCTTTCAGATTTGACATTCATATCAGCTGGTTCATTCAATCGAAATCTTAACATGCAATCTGATACAAGAACATCCATCTTTTGTACTAGTTTTGCACAATCTACCTCTCAACTATCTTCAAATTTGTTAAATGTTGGTTTACTAGCTTTTTTTTTTAAAAGCTGATAGAAGCTATCAATAAGTACAATAAACATAAAAAAAACCAACTGTGAACAACAACTACAGCAAAACAACTATACAACTATATATCTAGGCAACTAGCAATGTTGCACCCATAAAAAACCTTCCTTCATAGCACGTTCTGCAGCCCATCTAGGATCCGTTAATTCCCATTCAAAAATTTTGTTGTTGCGCTCCTTCCACAGCATCCAGCAAGCCGAGAAGAAGAAAACTCCTCATTTCTTAGTTGAAATATGTCTCTTACAGTGTTGCCAAGACCTGTACACTGTTTGTTGCACAGAGCTTCATATCTGTAAAATATCAAATCCCAAAAGCACCACTAATCGTCTCCAAAACTAGATTGCATAAAGTGCACTCAAAGAAAACATGCATTGCAGTCTCTATCAAGCATGCTTGGCATATTTCACAGTGTAATTCACATTGAAACCCTCGATTATTCAGAACATCCCTTGTGAGAAGCTTACCTTTTAAACACAAGAACACAAAAACCTTAACAGAAGGTGGCATTGTGAGCTGCCATGTGAAATAGAACAACCACCTAGTTTTTTGAATTTGCCGAATATTCTTTGGTTGAGCTCCATTTCCACAAAATTTGGTCACAAACAGCATTATGGGTAGAATTGTGATTAGGTAATCCATTAATTTTAGCTCTCTGTAGAGACCAATTCCGATTAACGGCCAAAGGAGCAAACAAAGTCGACATTACTGGATAAGTCCATGAATCAAACCAGTAGGAAATATCACAACCCTCACCCACCTTCCAAGTAGTACTCCAATCAAATAACGACCTTAATTTGATTAAGTGATTCCAGAAAAAAAAGAGCCCTTAATCATCCAAATTATATGTGTTTGTTGTCCCCCATTTACTGACTTTATTGCTTTTGTGGTTTGCAACCAAAGAGAATGTGGATTTTTGTAAAGCTGCCACCACCATCGCAGAAGAAGAGACCAATTTCTATCAAAAGGTTAGCGCCTTCTATGCCACCATTGTTTCTCGGAAGACAAACCTCGTACCAGTTTAAAAGAGATATACCTCTTCTATTATCAGAATAGCCCCCCAACAATCTTCTTCGAATTTTATCCAGTCTATTAAGAACCCATTTTGGCAACAAAAAGACTGACATAAAATAAATTGGAATAGAGCTTAGTACTGAGTTCATTAGTAGCAATCTTCCTCCTCTAGAAATAAGCTTTCCCTTCCATCCTTCTAATGCAGCCTCTACTTTTTCAATCAATGGCAGAAATAGAGACTTATTTGGCTGAGCAAAAGTGAGTGGCAACCCCAAATAAATCACCAGGAAATCAGCTTGAGTACAGCCCAAAATGGCTGATATGATGGGAATCTGAGTTTGGGTTGTGTTAATAGGAATCCATGAACTTTTTTCAAAGTTGATTCCTAAACCAGAAACTGATGTAAAAAGCCTCAAAATAATCTTGAGAGATACTACTGTGGTAGTATCCGTGTTGCAAATGAACACCGTATCGTCCGCATATTGGTGAATAATTTTGGACTGAACCAAACAATTAATCACCTCAATCATCTTTTGTAGAACATCAACTGCCAAATTGAATAACATGGGAGATAGCGGGTCTCCTTGTCGCAAACCTTTTTTGTGCATGAAAAAATTTGAAATCCCACCATTCATTACCACACGAGAAGATGTTCTATCCATGTAACCCATTTAATTGGAAATCCCCTTGATAGCATGAGATTCATTAGGTACGTCCAATTGACCGAATCAAAAGCTTTTGAGCCACTTACATCGAGACCTCTGTTGCATGAAAATAACGAGTATTCTTATCCCCCGCTTGGAGCTACTTACATCGAGACCTCTGTTGCCATCTCATCTCAATAATGCTTGCCAATTGATACGCCCTTTCTCTAACCATAATTCGGAATTTCCGTTCATATCCTTCTAGATTTCTGCGCTCCTCAATTTGGTCAAAGAACAACAACGTCTTTTTGCAAAAATTCAGCTACTTCTCCACTTCTCCAAAATTTTGGCAGTGCCACTGTCTTAACCGAGCATGCATTAATTCACATCTATTCTTGAAACCTTCTAATCCTGAGACCTTTGTACCTTCTCCCCAAGCCATTTGTATTATAGCTGCTGCCTGTTGATTTTGAAGCCAAAACAACTCTATCTTAAATTGCCTCGCAAGGTTGGGTTCTGATATGCAGTTCATCAAAAGAGGAGCATGGTCAGATATGATAACCTCAAAGCACATAGGGACATCATAGTAAATTGTTGAGAAAGGTCTGGTGTTACAAAAATTCTATCAATTTTTTATTGCGATGGTTGCGGCCTGTTGCTGGACCAGGTAAACTGTCGATTCTTCAAGGGCAGATCAATAAGGTGTAAATCTCGGATTAAATCGTTAAACAACGACATTAGCCCAAAGTTCCTGCTATCTCGGGAGCGATCAATTAACCACCGAACTAGGTTGAAATCACCCCCTAGAATCCAAGGATAATGGACCAATGATGCTAAACGTCTTAGTTCCTGAAAGAAAGAAGGTTTTCGATTATTTGTGGAAGGACCGTACACATTAGTTACCAATAGCAACGCTCCTGAGGTGATTTGTTTCAAAAGAGCCAACAAGTATTCTTAGTGACCCATGAATTAATCAACTCATGATTCTTCTTCCAAGCAATCAAGATTCCCCCAGCTGAACCCCTTGCATGAACTGCCACACAACTCTTATCAAAGTAAGAAGGAAGAAAATGCAAATAAGAATTGAAATTAAATTCACTCAATTTTGTTTCTTGCAACATACAAATATCAGCCCTCGATTGCCTAATTCCATTCCGAACAACATCACACTTTTCCCCACTGCCTAACCCTCGACAATTCCAAGACAAAAGCTTAAATTTTGCAATTTTGTAAGACATTAAAAAAACAGAAACGACAGCCCACTAAACTGAAAATTGAACTCAATATTCTCCCTCCTCCGAGGTGAGCTCATCTTCTGAATCAAGATCAAAACGCCCCAGGTCGAGATCATCATCTACCAATTTTTCATTATCGGTTCTGAATTTTGCTGTGAAGCCTGTGCTTGCTGCTGGGCATTGTCAGCTTTGATTACTTTCTCAACATCTTTAATTTGGAATCCACACCCTGCCGCCAAAGCTGAAGCATGATCGTACTGTACTTTCACTTCGTAAAAACCTGCTGGATTGAGAGCCACTTCTGCCGCCTCTTTTTCTTTTCCTTTCCCCTTGGCCGATATTTTCCTAACAGGTGCTGTCAGCAGTGGAGCTTGGCTTTTCCTCTTCACAGTTGTGGACTTGTGGAGGCCTTCTTCCAATTATATTTGGAAGCATATGGGTCCTTGAAAGAATTACTTAATGGTCTTTTGTTTTTAGCATAAAAAGTACCTCCTGAAGTTCTATTCCCTAGGCCTCGTCCAGCTGGTGGTAAATTGATAGAAGGAAATTTAGAATTTACTACCTTGTGAGAATCATTTAAGTCCGGGATACGTGGCCTCTCAGGAGCAATACTGGAAGGTGCTGAATTAAAGGATGGAATTATCCTAGAAGTGCGCTCATTTGAAATATGAGTCACTACAGCCAACGGATTATTTCCAGAAGAAGATCCCCTAGTCAGGATTCTCTGTGGAGATGTTGCACGTGTACTCGTGATTTGTAGTGTATTTTGATTCGCTACAGATTTGTGGGAACCTCATCACAAGCAGCATCATGAGCTGCTACACTAATAACTGGCACTTGAAAAAATTGAAATTCCGGCCTATCATTTTGAGAAAAAAAATCTGATCATTCGGTTTGCCCTGAATATTCGCAGTCTGATCTTTTGTAGCCTGCTCATGTGTGGTTTGAGGTTGTGTTGTCACCTCCAGGTGTTGCAGCTAGCTCGAGTTCTTCCATGGTAGCAAAGCGACGGAGCTCCAGTGGAAGTGCATCCGCTGTCTTACCCCGACACATCTCACGTAACACCTTAGAACTCATAGGTATTATCTCACGGTCATCATGTCTGGTATCGTCATCTGAAGACGATGTGTATATCGTCACCTTAGATATAAGTACTACTCTAAATAGCACGTTAAAAAGTTTAGTCTCCAAGCACCTATCTACCCAAACGAAATCCCAACCGTTTATTCATTAGATCTCAGCCGCTTATCTATAGACATATAAATCTCAGCCATTAATAAATTATTTTGATTTTATGTATCTCTTTCATGTTTTCTAGAGTGTAGAAATCTAAATTTAGTTGGTTAGATATAAGTATAATATAAGTACTACTCTAAATAGCACGTTAAAAAGTTTAGTCTCCAAGCACCTATCTACCCAAACGAAATCCCAACCATTTATTCATTAGATCTCAGCCGCTTATCTATAGACATATATATCTCAGCCATTAATAAATTATTTTGATTTTATGTATCTCTTTCATGTTTTCTAGAGTGTAGAAATCTAAATTTAGTTGGTTAGGTACCCACCACATGAAAATTATATGATGCTCTCCTCTTCTCTTTACTGTGCGAAACTTTTTCTCTTCCCAAAGTCCTCCTCCTTTTACCCTTTTCTTCTTCCCCACGCCTTTTTTTCTCTCCTTTTCCCTTTTTCTTCTTCTCCACGCCCTTTTTCTCGGTTTTATATATGTTGCTGCGCTCCTCTCGAGAGAGGAGAAAGAGAGAGACTATGAGAGAGAGACAGAGAGAGACTACAAAAGAAAACCCTCCCGTTGTTGAGAAACTCAGAGAGAAGAAGGAGAGATTGAGAGAGGGATATTTCACCGAAACCCTAGAGGGACAGAGAAAGAGACCTAGAGGGAGGGACGCAGGTCTGAGAGGGTACGGCCTACCCTCGCGTGCCCGAAAACTGGTAAAGTAAGACCATTATCTACATCTTGATATATGTCTGTCAAAATTTTCTTATTTGTCTGTATCCTTATCTTTTATGCTACAACATATACTTTGTTTTTTTTAAGGTTAATAGCATTCAGGAAGCACAATGTTTACAGATTCTCTACTACTATTGATTCTGCTCTTTGAGGTAAAATAGAAATGGTTTTTTTAATGCTTGATTTGCATTTTTTTTAGTATAACCATATATGCTTTTGATAATAATCACATATGTATCAGTACTTTATAGCCCAATGAAGCAAACAAAATATGATGAAAATGGGGAGCAACAATAGCAAATGCAATATTAGCAGATGCAATATCTGGCCTCGATCTTAAACTTATCTATTTTTGTATATTATTTGGTTTGTTGTATACAGATGTATGCTAAAGAGCATAATGATGTTAAGCTCATGGAGAAAATCATTGATTCCATAGAGATGAATAAACTGCCGATTCAATCGGGAACCGCTGACATAATCTTCAGGCTGGTAATACAAATAATTTATAAAATACACATTATACCCTTTATTAAAAAAATAAAAATTATATAGCTTGTTTAATAGAAAATTGTTCTTGTTAAGTGCTTGTCTAATGTTTTCTGACAAAAAAATTGTTTTGGTTTTCATGTATGAAATGTATTTTAGCCAATAAGCAAGAGGTGCACTTTGTGAGGAATCTAATAAGGGAGATTACTGGTTTTGCCCCTTATGAGAAGCGCATCACTGAACTGATCAAGGTGGAAAAAGACAGGTGTGCCCTTGATGTTGCCAAGAGAGCTCAGGACCCGCAAGCGTGCAATGAAGAAGAGACATGCAGAAATACCTAATTAGTGGGTCAGTTGTGTGTTTCATCTTATTTCTGACTTAATAACTTTGTCAAGTGGGATGTCATTAAAGAAAAATTGTAATCCTATTTTGAATTTTAACTAATTCTGGTTGTATGTAGTTTTTGCTTTACATATGGTTATCCATTTCTTTGATTGCACAAAAAAAATTGTAGTCCCTTTTAGGGGCTATAAAAGAATATATTTGTATTTTTTTTTTAAATGAAAACCTGAGAATTATATTTGTATTTGGAACGCTTACATTATGATATCAATTAAAAATATGCAATAAACCATGCTATGTTGTCTCCAACTAAAAAGAGAAAAAAACAGTGACAAGGGGTCCCATATAAACAGAAGTACTACATGTCTACATGTGGCCTTTTCTCCACTGTTTTATTTTCTTCATTTTAGCTTATTTTTCAAATTAAATTTTGACTACACTAACCTCAGTGCTTATAAAGCTGTCAGGTTACTCATTTTCTCTGCTCTCTTACCGGCCACCGCTCTTGTCTTTTCATATTTACCGGACACCGCTCTTGCTTCTGTAAAATTGAAGGTAATAATAAGGAGAAAAACAAAGATGGTTTCTTGTCTTGTATACTTCTAGAGGCGTTTTCTTCTCTGATACCAGGTTCTTGCTCTTTCTTTTTTTCATCTTATTTGACTAATTCTCTTACTTTTTTTTTAATAATTCTGAAAAATGCAACAATGCATTTTGTTAACAGCATTCTCTTACATGAGGACTTTCCATTATTGCAATAATTGTTTTTGCCAAAAAGTTGTTGTAATTTCTCATGCTACTGTTGACATTTTCTGCTTAACTTCTCCGAATGTAATTTTACAAGAAACTCCCTAAATATTAATTTTCAAGAAGTCTTTATTGTGGTTATTAATTAATGCAAGATTTTGTCTTGGCCGCAAGTATTTTCTCGCATTTCTTTTACATATGTGATAGTTTTACATTTTCACATACTTTGTAAAGCTGGATTTTTCCATGGTCTTGTGGTTCTACTTCTACACTAATTTCTCAAACTGGGTGAATATGTTAGTATTCGATAAATATTTCGGTGGAGGGAAGAGAGACACAATTCTCAAAATCTCTTTTATTATTCAAACTATCTTTTATATTTCTCTCTTCTACCTTCTTACAACAGAATACAACTCTATTTATAGCCTTAGACATGACTCTTAAAATTCGTACAAGTAATTAAAACAGAATTCAAAAACAACTCAAAACGCAGAACAGTAAATTCTAACCCTTGGTTACTAAAACAGTCATAACTAATTATTGGGTACTCCAAATGACTTAAAACTTGAACCATCAGAAACTAGACTCCAAGACACATAAAATAGACTCCTCATTTGCTCAGAATGATCTAGAATTGCCCTTTCAAATTCACTCATTAAACAGCCTCAAAATCTGTCCACTGTGCAGTCACGAATTTAATAGCAAATTAAGTTTATTCATCAACACCCCTCCTTAAACTTAATTCTCTTTCTTTCTTGCCTCCATACGATCTCCTCCTTCAAACTTAGAAAGTTTTGTACCGAGTTTCATCCGTGTTGCTACTGAATTACACTCTTCCATCTTGTTCTTCTTCAAAGGTGATTTTTTCTTGCTCATCAAATTCTCCTTTTTACCCGTGTCATTCAAACTTGATCCATTGTCAACCTGATTACGATTACCAGATTTCAAGTTCACCTTCTTATCCTCTGCACCATTTTCTTCATGTGGAGGCTCACTCTCTGCCATTTTACTCTCCACCTCTTCTTCCTTTGCATCTCCATTCTCCCCTTCTTGTTCGATATTATCATTTGATTCTTTCTCTTTGCACCTATAAAGAGACTCTTCTTCCTCCACTTTTGGTTTCTCAATTTCTACATCTAACACGGAATTTGTTTCCTCAGGCATTTCTCTAGCTTTCTCTTCAGTCATCACCTCCTTGAGCTGAGAACTTAACTCATCTATCCTTTCTTCAATCTTTGACTGACGGACCCGTAGCTCTTCATTCTTTTGTGATATACTCTTCAATTCGTTTTCCTTATCCAACAACCTCTCCTTCAATTGCAAGCTCTCTGTTCTTGCCTCTTCCATTGCCTTACTTGCCACATTTACTTGCAACTCTGCTTGATGCAACTTCTCCAGCAGCTGCTCCTTCTCCTCCTTCGCAGCTTGCATCTCTATTTTTTCTTTCAAGCCATGAATTTCAATTTCTCTCTTATGCAACAGTGTCTCCTTCTCCTGTAGTTGCTGAATGGCTGAGGCAAGAGATTCTGTCTTGCACTTCTCTGATTTGTGCACCTCCTCAAGTCGGATCTCCAGTTCCTCTGCTTTTCCCTTCAATTCATCCACCAAACTAGAAAACTGCTCATCCTTCTCCATGTTGACTTGCAAACACTTTTCTCGCACATTTCTTAATTTCAGTTTGAACATTCGATTCTTGGTCATCTCTACATGTGCAAGCAGCCGGTCTTTTTTGTCCTTCAAGTGCAACATCCGGTCTTTCATGATAACCGAATATCCTTTCTCCAATAATTGCCCCATACTAAGGATATTATTCTTCAAATCAGGAACATAATAAACATCCTCAATCAAGCCTTTTTTACCATCCTTTTGAGAAAAATATATTTTACCTTGGCCCTTTACTTGAACCTTCGACGCATCTCCAAATGACACGTGCCCTTCCTTTATCTCTTGTATCTCCACGAAAAGGTGTCTGTGCCCGCACATGTGATTACTAGCGCCGGTATCGAGATACCACACCATGTCGCTATCGGGAACGATATTTTTATAGGCCATCATGAGAACACCATCTTCTCTTGTCTCTTCTTCCGTGACTAGATTCGCATTTTCTTCTACCATTTTCTCAGAATAGCACTCCTTTGCATAGTGCCCATACTTACCACAATTATAATACTCGATATTTGATTTGCACTCTTTTGCGTAGTGCCCATACTTACCGCAATTGTAGCACTCGACATTTGAATAATTTGACCGGTCACCCCTTCCACGACCACGTCCTCGACCATGCCAATTATGTTGGCTCGGCTGACCCTCTTCTTCAGAATTATTTCCACATTCGTGACCTCCATCGCGACCAAACCCACGACCTCCACGGCCGCGTCCTCTTCCTCGATTTTGATGCGCGTACATCGCTTTGTCCTCCTTAATAGTTGCCTTAGCTTGTAAGACCTCCTCAAGCGGCTTGTTCTTCTTCTTCTTGCGTTGTTCATGCGCCTCAAGAGAACCAGCGAGATCATCAATGGTCATCTCTTCCAAATTTTTCGAATCCTCAATTGCACAAACAACATTCTCAAAATTCTCGGTTAGTGACCGCAAAATCTTCTCCACCACCCTTGCATCACTTAGAATTTCTCCATTTCGTTTAAGTTGATTCACCACTGTTTGCACAAGCGTGATATAGTCGGATATTCCTTCTGACTCCTTCATTTTCATGCTCTCCAACTCGCCGCGTAGAGTTTGGAGTCTTACTTGCTTTACTCGGTCGGTGCCCTTAAACACCTTTTCCAAAGTGTCCCATGCTTCCTTCGAAGTTGCTACACCGGCAATCTTCTCGAAGCCCGACTCATCCACTGCTTGGAACAAGAAATAGAGAGCAGTCTTGTCTTTCATACGCGTTTCTTTCAACGTCTTCAACTGATTCGCGGTCTGATTGCCCGTTGGCTCTTCATAGCCAGCTTGGACTACCTCCCATGCGTCTTGTGCACCGAGCAATGCATGCATCTGAATACTCCAATTGTCATAGTTCAATTTTGTGAGTCGTGGCAGTGGCATACCCCCTATTGATATTCTCCCGGAATTTTTCATCGGCTCTAATACCAATTTGTTAGTATTCGATAAATATTTCGGTGGAGGGAAGAGAGACACAATTCTCAAAATCTCTTTTATTATTCAAACTATCTTTTATATTTCTCTCTTCTACCTTCTTACAACAGAATACAACTCTATTTATAGCCTTAGACATGACTCTTAAAATTCGTACAAGTAATTAAAACAGAATTCAAAAACAACTCAAAACGCAGAACAGTAAATTCTGACCCTTGGTTACTAAAACAGTCATAACTAATTATTGGGAACTCCAAATGACTTAAAACTTGAACCATCAGAAACTAGACTCCAAGACACATAAAATTTACTCCTCATTTGCTCAGAATGATCTAGAATTGCCCTTTCAAATTCACTCATTAAACAGCCTCAAAATCTGTCCACTGTGCAGTCACGAATTTAATAGCAAATTAAGTTTATTCACTGTGCCCTTTTAACCTTATCTAAGCCAATCCTAAGCTGGGCCTATTCAATTACTATAATTTAAAAATGTTTCGTGGGTCTAACATACTACAATTTTAAGAATTCAAAAACTTTATTCATGTGTAGATCCTCTGTGGTACTAGGGAGTTCAAAAAAAGAACAAGACCCAAAGATCAAATTGAAAATGAGGCACTAGCAATTTGTCAAAATTGTTTACAAAAAGTATCAAACTGCTGGTAAAGTTGAGAAACGTTGTTTTCATGGAGAGCAGCTGACTCGGTGCCGTGCAAGAATTATGCTTCTTCTCAAGATAATGATGATGATGATGATGATGATGATGATGATGATGATGATATGTTTAATGATAGTTTTAAGGTGTGCTGCACGAGCTTTATGGGTGATCTGAGGTGGAGTGCCAATTGGTTGCAACAACCAAGTGAGAAGCCTTAATGATGCTATGGTTTTAATGTTAGGGTCTTTTTGTGATGCTTACTTAGTACTGATGAACTTTTGTAATAAGTTGTTAGAACTAACTGTGGGATATCTATTGCTACTGGTTTGTATATCAGTGTTTTTGGGGATAAACAGGTATCCATGTGATTCGGTCAACATCTGAATTGTAATATGGGGCTAAACAGACTACTTTTTAGTTTAATATCATGGCCTACAAGCAATTCAAGCAAAAATAAAATGGTAAATAAATAAAAAGTTTGTAGAGTTAACTGAAGAGATTCAAGTAATTGCATATACATTCATTTTATCAAAGTACAAAAAATGATACAATGAACTAAGAAATCCAAGTAATTGTATATACTTTATCAATGCCATAGTAGGAAACATTCGATATTTTATTTTGGAGTTATTTATAATTATTCTCCAATAAAATTAATTGCTGACACTACAAACAAATAATATATTATCAAACTCTAAAATTATCGTTTACTCTTGTTATTGACTAATACATGATGAAGAAATCAAATAAAAAAATAATCACATCTAAAAAATGTGATAAAAACAATATTTCAATCCCATTGAAACGCACAGACACTTAGCTGATCAGTTTCATAAATATACACGCCATATAAAGAATAGCACCAATTCACATTAGAATTAGGAAAACCACTGTGTGACCTTCTGAGTTGACAAAGTACTCTTTGTATCATAAAAACTTATTTAATTCAGTTCATTCCCCGTTGCAAAGCACGGGCACTTGACTAGTTATAAAAATAATCTTTAAGCATAAATATTAATAATTCAAAAAATTTGGGATGTTACAAAAAATGAATTACAAAGTACATTTCTTCCCCTGGTAAACAAATAATTTAGAAAAGAACCTCACAATTAAAATAATCAGCCAAAAAAGAACCTCACAATTAGAAAAATCTGCAAGTCCAACTCAAAACGCACTTCTTCAATTTTAGCCCATATTTTATTTGAAATTCAGAAAAAATTTGTATAAAAATCAGCTAAAAATGATCAAATTGCACAATCAATCGTACAACATCGACAACCGTGATGTATTCGAAGATTCGGGAGGCAAACTGAAGATGCTAACAAGCTGGGGGTAGCATCATCAACAACATCGACAGATACACATTAGTGACATCCAAGAGATGTCAAAGTAATGACGTCAACTTTACAATGATTTGTATTAGTGTTAAATCCAAGAGTCTTAGAGAATTAATAAAAGCACTTGGTTCTCACTTATATTATCAACCCTAAACTTTAATTGGATACCAAAATGAATTATTGTCACTACCATACGACCAATAAGGTAACTCCTTTAGATTCCGACTTGCCATTTACGTGCTACATTCGTTATCCACTCTATAAAATGTACTGTTCATTTAACTGTTCGGCTTGACCTCGTTCAAATTTATTTTAACCAAATTTAATTTGATTTGTCTAAGTTAAAGTAATTGGAACTTATCTTCTAATACTAGGAATAAATTGTTATCATATTCTAAACTTAATCATAAATTTGACATCTAGTTCAAAATTCATTTCTTGACCATGGCTTCCATGTAGTTATCAATTTTTATGAAACTCGTCGTTCATCTCGCCAATTGACTTTAATTCCATTATGTTTACCTTACTCATTGTGTCCATTGAATTGCATTATTCACGGGTTTTGATTCTGTCCACCGAAAGTAATTTGAAATAGAAGGACCATATCTTAGTTATTGCTAGGTCATATTATCTAAATCTATCCAATTTGACTCGAATCATGATCATTCCCTAAGCGTTTGTGTTGTACCCTAAAATGCTGCTAAATGAAAATTAGCAATATTTTGATACTTGGAAAATACCAAAAATGCTTGAAAACTCTCCAAGATGAATTGAGAATGATATTCTAAAGTTCATACCACAATGATCATTACCGTTGCCACACCACACATTGAAGCCGTTACAGCTATGAACAACCTTGTGGTCCCAAAGGACACGTGGTACATGCTCTCTGGATGATGCCAAGAGAAAAATATTCTCTTTCCAGAGCCTAGGATCACGCAAGGCATGCACTGCCTCCTATAGCCTGCCGATCAAGGGCTCAAATGCATGACACCTCATCTCTAAGCCGATCCAAAGGCTAGAAATCGATTATATTGCATGAAAATATCTAAACAATGTTGAATGCATGATCTCTTGCCAAAATAGGCGCACGAATGCTCATAAGATGATCTAGACCATGAATCAAAAACTTGACGGCTATGATGAAGCCAATGCAGCAGGGGTCATGACCTAAACCCTAGTTTTGCCCTATAAAAGGCACCTTATACCCATGCTTTTCATAACAACATACACACCCATAAGCTGACAAATATACCAAAAGCTCTAAACCTTCTTCTTCTCCACTGTCAAAAGCTAGTTACTCTATAGAAATTGATAGTTTCTTCTTCCATACTGAATTGAATAGGTAATGCATACCTGATACAATGTAGGTCTCTGTATAGGCCAAGTTATGTACATAATTTACTTGGAAATAAAGCTTCTTCAATGAATTTCATGCTTTTCTTTATTGTTCTTGCTCTTTCTTTCTTCCCTTTTGTATTTCTTCTTTCTTTTGGAGCTTATAACACAAATGAGAAGGCCTTATGTTCAAAGACTTAAGCTTGCTGTATAGCAAGCAAGCATGAGGTCTAATGATCAAGATTTTCCTTTTTATGCCTATTTCTTGTTTTCTTTTCTACATAGATCTGATCCAAACCCCTTCTTAGTGCTTGATAAGGCAAATGATAAATTATAATGCATTTGTTGAGCTTCTACAGTTCCTTATACATTGGTACATTGGTAGGAGTGTAAACGGATCGGATATTATCCAATTTCGTCCGGATCCAAATCCGGAAATTTACTTAAATTATCCGATCCGTATCCGTATTCGAGACTATTCGTATCCGTATCTGTATCTTAAAAATTTTAACGGATAAGGATACGGTAAGACTTTTAATTATCCGCAACTATCCGTATCCGACCGTTTAACTTCTAAACCGCAACAAATATACTTTATGTTCTTAAATTAATTTATTAAATTGTATATACATATCAATAATTTATTAAACTACATATACATATATATCATGATGAACAATACAACATTATTATATAATTAGTGACTAATGTTTTGATAATTTGATGTGTGTTTTGTAACCAACAAACTTATTATGACAAATATTAGATCTAATCTATAAATGAAAAAATTATATTTAGATGTTATTCTTTACTATAATGTACATTAGTAATTTATTTTTAATTATCCGAATTATATTTATATCCGTATTCGTATCTGTCCGATATCCGATCCGTATCCGTATCCGAGACTATCCATATCCGTATCCGTATCTGTATCCGAAAAATTATAACAGATAAGGATACGTTTTGACCACTATCTGATCCGTATCCGACCGTTTACACCTCTATGCATTGGAGTTCTTCAAATGTCTTATTTAAGTATTAAGGAAGGTTAAAATATAATAAAGTGGCAATCTGAAACCTTTGATCTTCTCAAAGTGAGTTTAATGAGTAAAGATGTGGTAATTGAGCTATATTAGTTCTTGCTGCATCAGATCCATTAGGTATACTTTGAAAAAGAAGATCAAAGGTCTTAATAATGCATAAATAGTAGGACCAGTCAGGTTGAGCTTCATAACATCCCTACTGGTACCTTTAATGGGCCCATATACACACTAGAACCTGATCTCAGGTATGGACACATGTTATGATGCATGAAAACCTGAGTTTCAAGGGGATATGATGTGCAAATGGTGAGAAAAAGAGAGTGAGACTATGTACAAGCATTCACTATGTTGATATATGCTGTGCAGATGCCTACTCAAGGATATCTCAATGTTTTGCTCTTTAAAAATATGAAACAACATGTTAAAAATGTGATTTTCACGAGTCTAAGGACTTTTCTGCAAATTAAATTGTTGCTTTGCATCAAGTCCTTGAACTTATTCCATTCAACCAAAATCCTAACAAGGTTATGTTTGGTTGTAGAATAAAAGATGGAGTAAACCACTAACTTCACATTTAAGTAGTTAAATAAGAAATAAAATAAAAGTAAGATAGAGTAAGAGATGAGTTAATTCAAATTAACTTGTTCCATCTCTCTAAATCGATTAACTTACTCTATACTAACTCCACTTCTATGACTTACTGTTATAAATAAAAACATATTTCTCAACATCTTACCCCTCCAAATAGTTTCTTTCAAGCATAGTGGATAGGGGTGTAAACGGAGCGGATAATGCTGATACCATATCCACATCCACATTTCAATGAGCGGATACGGATACGGATATGGATAGTAAACGGATATCAAAATGTAAAACCAAATCTACATTAAACGGATACGGATACGGAGCAGATAATCCACGGATACGGATACAAAACGAATAATTGTCGGATAATTGAGTCTTAAGAACTTCCAGATACAAAATTAAAAATATTAACTACTAAAATTCAAATAAATAACGAATGAACAATTAAATATAAATATGTAAAAATAATTCAATGGAGTACCTTTGCAGAATTCATTGCAGTGCTTTGTAAGTTTGTAATAAATTAAAGAATGAGTGGTGTTGATGCAAAAATGATATACAATATTTTTTTCATAAAGGTGTTCTAGCTGAAACAACCCACGTGGCCACTTACATATGGGGTTGTATTTAAAAACTAATATATTCTATTCTATTTGAATTGCTTTACCCGAAGCAATCACAAGTGAGTGAAACAACCATTCACCCGAAGCAATCCGGACTGAGCGAAACTTTTAGTCCCACAGTCAAAGATTAAAACAAGTTTGGAGTATATATAAATTCGCTCCAACGCTCTGAACAGAAAAGGTTAAGGAGATGACGGATTCTCCGCGGTTACACTCCTACTTGCAGTATTCGGATACAAGCGGATATCCGCTCCGTTTCGGGTCAAAGGAATTATCCGAATCCGTATCCGGTACTGTTCTACCGATATGGAAATTTATCCGCTCCGTATCCGGATGATATCCGAATACGAATTATCCGAATCCGGATTTCATGTGGATACGGAGCAAATTCGGAACGGATAATCCGGCTCCATTTTCAGCCCTAATAGTGGAGCATATATATCTTGGTTGGCTGAATATTCATTCTAAATATTAAAATAAATAAAAATGTGCAACACAACTATACACACGACATGCAAATATTGAAGATCAAATAAAAACCAAGCTCTCTAAAACTAAAAAAGAAACAAAAAAAACTAAGAAAAACTCTCACAATCAAGATCATTATGCACATCCCATTTCATTGAAATTCAGTAGAAATTACAACATCACCACCTTTGTAACAAAACCTCTTCTCTGGAGCTTGCAAAATTATTTACCCACTCTACACATAATTTTATTTTTTGAAAGAAGTGGGATTCCACTGATTTCCATTAAACTAGAAACCATTACAATATTCAGATCCGTACCACCTCTCTCGGTACCAACAAAAACAAACTCTACACATAATTTTAGAATCCTAAACAAAACAAAATAAATAAGTAAACAACTCTGGCAAGCCAGATCAAAATACATATTATTTTAGAATCCTAAACAAAACAAAATAAACAAGTAAATTTTCATCACAACTCGATACATAAAACCATATGTCAATTTCCTAAGAAGTCTCTTTCAAAATTTGTGGCACTCTAGCCATGCTATTGGCATATTTGAAGATACTATTGACGTACCATGGTTCCCATATAGCGACCGGACTTCTCTCTTCAACTCGTCCTGTCTCAGTTTCCCAACGAAACAACCTCAAATTGTTAATTCCATCAGTCAGCCGCCGCACCGTGATGTAAACAAACTGCCCATCAAACCCTACTGGGAATATGATGTGTCGCCCGAAGAACAATTCAGACTGGCTTTTGCGACACAACTGCATGCCATCACAAAAGTTAAATGCATCCAACATGCCGTCCCAACTAGTCGCATGCAACATATCCCAGCAGGACCCTCCAGCCAGTCTCCACACCTTGATCCCGCCAACCCAAGTAAGGCAACACGTGATTTCACAGGCATAGACTCCTATATGAAACCTTTCTCTTATCCATGGCTTCACTAAAGGCCACAGTAGAGACCCTGCTAAATCCCTCTTTGTATCATACCACAAAAGGTACCGTTCACAATCCCAATATATCACCCCCTTTGCACACACTGCTTTAATTGCTGGCGAATATGTGCCTACACATATGCTCGTGCTCGAAAGGGTCCATTTGCCAGTGTCTGAACAAAATACGTTAAACTGGTACACGTAACCATCTCTATTGTAGTGAGGGTGAACAATGGTGAACTGATCTGGCAACTCGCAAGGATCATAAGCAAGACCCATTTTATAGATGACAACCTTATACCAACCAACACCTTTTGGTACAAACACCATCTCTTTGGTAGCAGGATTACAAACGCAGAGGGATGCCTTGTAACTGAATTCACCATCAAGGAGGAGGAGGCCATTTGTGCAGGAGACTAGATTGATCTCATCATAAAAAGAGGTTGGGTTGAGGAAACTGAGGGATGGATCGGGGACACCTATCAATGTCGGGTCAGGGAAGAATGATAAGACGCCATCTATCGACATGTATACAAAGCTACTTGATGAAGCGTCTGCTGAGAGAGACTGATCGGCAGCAAATTTTGCATCAGTGCTTATTAGTGACTGCAATTCCTTCGAAATGCATTTCAATCTGTTGAGGTATTTAAAAGGGAGACGAGGCAGGATTTTTTTGTGAAGTAGGTGGTCAGGAAAATTTATGTGCCTTCTGGAAGAGCTGACCCTAGATTTTCCCATGACCTTGTCTCTGACCAATTGAACAGTTGTAACACTCCCACAGTCGCTAAAGAAAGACTTCAAGTCTTTCTCTTTAGTCTGCATTATTATAACAAATAAGATTTCTCTAATTGCATTATTTCTCTGCCAGAAAGAAATGAAACATAGTCAAAACAACTGGATGGTGGACAATGGCTAAGTAAAACCAAAAAAAAATAAATTAGGATCCAAGGTATTTTCATAACAGTTAGAATTAACATATTTGGGGCACCTGTATGTACCAGCCTATGCTATAATTAATTTTAATCAGAACTTTATCCTTGTGTTGTCCAATTGCTTAGTCAAGTCTCTGGTCAAAAACATTCATACTTTTACATAGGCTATCCAATGTGTAACTCATGCTCGTAACCATTTTTACGCTAGACAAAACAGTATGTGGTATTCTATTGGTAGCATAACAATTATAGTTAAGAGTTGGTATCCCCCACATTTTTTTTACAGAAAAATACGATCCTACTATTCTAAATCAAATTCATATAAAAGGCCCCGTGAATTGTAAATTGGATCAATCCAGTCCGTTCGTTATATATAAGTAGGGCCCTATTATTAAGGGTTTTGTGCCTGCAGATTATCAGCTAATGGGGCAAGTTGTTAAATACCCAAGCACTTGGGATAATCAAACTGTAATAATAATAGACTATAAAATGTTACATTGTATTGTGTAACAGAATACCATCACACAGTACTATTTTTGTTGTGTTACCACCCCTAAATATTTTCTAATTGGATGTTAGCGGAACTTACTTTGCTTCAAACTAGTTTGAGTTATTTTAAAAAAAATAATTAAAAATTATCCAATGAGCCTGATGATCGTAATAGGTATGGGTAGGATCCTCAATAGGTACAGGTTTACCAATTCTTAGTGAATATGAGTATGAAACATGAACTATCTACCCTACTGACTGAAGCTGCATTACCATACTAGTTTTGGTACTGTACCGTTATAGTTGTTGCTAGTGTTACATTGCCCAAAAAAATAATTAAGAAAGAAAGTTAAAAATCATAATAAATTTTCTATATATTTTGCTGAGTTGTCAAGTTCAGTTGGCAAAAAACTGGTATACATTTATTCTGTGCATGTATCTAAACTAGAAAGTATAATGACAAAACAGATTTTCACAAGAGTGTATTATGCATAGACACTTACCTGAAGATTTAGGGTAGAAACAAATGCCGTGCACTGGTCATTGTAGGACTTAGGTTTTGCTTTCTCAATTTCTTTGCTTTTCTCTTCTTTTTCAAGTTGTTTTTCGCTATCTACTTCCACTCGGCCATGATCAGGCTGGGGCTTCTCCTCAATTTTTGGTGCATTCTGTTTTCTTTTCTTAGCAGGAGGTTGTGCCTTTGCACTAGACTTCTGTTTGGTTTTTCTTTTGAGAGGATAACGAGTGGTTTCCTTTACTGAAACTGAAGAATGGTCGATTTTACCTTTAGATTCTTGCTGTGTCTTGAACAGCATTACACCATTAAGCCATGTTGTTACCTATTCAATTATAATAAACTGCTAAATAAATAAGAGATCAAAAGCTAAATTAAAAAAGAAAAAAAACTATTCATGCCTGCTATATAGAATCATCAAAAACACATAACTATCATTCAATTCTACCACTATCATTCTGTTTGCTTATATTAAATTGTGTACTGCTTGGTTGTTTGCTAATGTTAAATTATGTATTATTTGGTTGTTTGGCATGTACTGTTTGGCTGTTAAATTATGTTAAATTCAAAGATTTAGTGTTTCTGTTTTTGGTTAATTTGCATTCTATTATGTATTATTTAGGACTTTCGGGTTAAGAAATTTAAAATTTAAACATCAATTGGTCTTAAGTCTTGACGAGTTACAGTCAACTCAAGTTGGTAACGAGTTGAGTTGTCAGCTCGAGTTGGTAACGAGTTGAGTTGTCAGCTCGAGTTGGTAATGAGTTGAGTTATCGACTCGGTATTGTCTTCTCAACTCGAGTTGACTCGCTCGTTAACTTAATGAACCAAGCACGAGCATGCCCCAACTCGCTCAAACTCGGTTCATTAACAGCCCTAAAGTCCGCCAGGAAGTATCCATTTAAGAAAAAAAAAACAAGAAAGAACCAAAGATGACTATCTGGTCTGGAATCTGAATTGGTGGCTCCTTGGTCCCATAAGTTACAAGAGTAAATACAGGAGCAATGTTGAGCTTATTAAAAGCAGTGTAAATTGAAACAAATAGAGCATGAATTTTACCTCAGAACCAGTGCCGGAAAACCTTTTGTCATAGCACCTCTTGTAAATTGCTCTGGCCTCAATTAAATTACCCATTGCCACCTCCATGACTATGTACCCTTCGTATGATTCCAGTGTGGACCCACTAACAAAAGTCAATACAAACAATTATTGTGAAAATTCACATAAGAAGATTAATTTGAAACTTCAACCAAATTTTTTCTGTATTTGCAAGAAACTCTCAACATTTCTCATGTTACACCTAGCATGCAGAATTTTGGATATCCCCAAATGATGCCACGGCACCCAACTGGAAAGGTCCACTTCAAAAATACCAAGAACAAACTATGCATTCCATCTCAAGAAAACACTTAAAAGAAGATTACACAAACTGTAACTAACAACCAAATTTGTTTCCTTGATTTTGAAATATTGCACAATTGGGTGCTGTTTACAAGTCTCAAGCAATGTTGGGTCTATTGGCAAATAAGATATAAATGTACAATGCAGGGTGTAATTTACATAGAAGTAAAAGTACAGAATTGCAGATTTTGTACCTTTTTTTAATTAGGTTGTCCCAAACTCCACAAGTAGCAATTATGTCTTTACCAAGGTTTATCTCTAGTTTTGCCCAATATTTGTGCAAACTCAGCAGTTTTTCGGGACATATTTGCACCAACAATGAATCTGATGCATCCTAGAAAAATATTTTAGATGTCACATTATCGCTCAAAGTTTATGAAAGTTTAAAAGGTCCAGTAAATTGGCAGAGTTATCTAACCATGAATGTTTGGCGTACAAATAGAAAGTCAAAATTCCTCTGATCCAATGAGAACCTCTTTAAACCATCTATTGGTGTCAGATAAACCTCCTTAAACCTCCTTGATTCAAAGATATTTACATCACCAATCCAAACCTGCCATAGTTTAGGGCTGAACGAGAATAGCCTAGTCATCTCTTCTCTAGCATTTCTAAGCTTCTCAATCTCTCCTGATTTCCTCAAGCAGTTTACATACTAACACAAAAATATATATATATATCAGAAGTCAAGGTTTGACAAGATCAAAATGGAACGAAAATACGAATATTTGGTTTGCCCCACAAATACAGAGTCCTAAACAGTCCAACCAGCAGCAAGGGCATAGATGACATCAATGCGAGCTTGGATTCTGACAGAATTAAAACATGAGAAACAATTAAGGGGAAACAGAGCAAATCTGCTAGTGCTTGATAGAAAGGATATTCTTTCAAAACACTTGAATTACTCACATAAGCAAGATTGCAAACTATCCATCCCGGATTTAGAGGGAACCAAGCTATTTTGTAAGAATGAAGATATTATTTAATTGATTAGCTGATTCTATGATAAAGTAAATGTCTAATTTAGCACCTAAGTTCTAACATCAGAAGAAAATTTACTATACGTTTAACATATATTATATATATGTTAGATTGTTCTAGGAGGGAGGTCACATTAAACCCATTTTCAAAATTGCAATCATGTTTTTTTTTTTTTGACAAAAAGGCAACAAGGCCCGCTTCGTATATGAAACATAAGAGTTAAGTTACAGCAATCATGTACATTTATTTGTTTTTCCAGTGACCAGAGAGGTAGTGAAAGAGCGGGAGAGAAAGCATCAGATATACCTGGAGATGCGAATCATAGTACAGGGGTTGACTGCGCAATGCTTGTTCGAGGGCTTGGATGCAGAACTCATCAGCCCCTTCATCGGCTTCTTCCTCCGAACCAAAGTCGTCGGAGGATGAGGCGGTGGCGGTGGCGGTGGCGGTGGCGGTGGCGGTGGCGGAGGCTAGGGCTTCCGGCGCCGTCGGCATCTCCTCATCCCGATCTGATCCCTCTAGGGTTACAGAGAGGTTTTCTTCTTCTCTCGCCATGTGAGTAATCTTTTTTTATCGGTTCGGTACTTCGGTCCATCGATCGGAAACATATTTTTATGGAAATACCTTGTGATGAGTCCGGAAGCTCTGAGGTAACTCAAATTTTGATTTTAAATCCGGACCGTACGATCAGAATTGGGACAATCCAGTTCGAGGATCGAGGTACAAATACAATGCATTAGGTCTCTTTAATGTCCGTACCAAAGCAGATCGGACGATCCTCATCTAAACTCAAAATTTGAGATGCCTTGATTATATTCTCATACGATGTCACTAGACTTGTGGCTAAAAATTTATTTTGGTCTAATCTTAAAAGTTTTTTTTTTAGATCATTGAGCTCTGCTTCCCGAAATTTTTTTTTTTTTTTGTGACACCCGAAAAAATCAGATTAAAATAAATGACACCTGGATTTAAGTTTGTCTAAAAATGACACTCCTGCACAAGGATTCAGACTCACACAAGGATTTGGCACACCACTTGATGCGCGAGTTCACGTGGTGCACCAAGTTCAAACAACAATTTGGCGTACCAAACGGGCTCGCACAACCCTTTTGCGCACCAAACTTTGAATTTCAAATTTGGATCACGGCGCACTCTTTGACTTTTTCAGCACTTGCAAGGACCGTTCGATTGCATCAAGATCCGTGCAAGTATGTTTCAATTTCTGTGCGCAAAACCTGGTGCGCCAAACCCTTGTGCGAGCCCGTTTGGTGCGCCAAATTGTTGTGTAAACCTGGTGCTCCACGTGAACTCGCGCATCAAGTGGTGTCAAACCCTTGTGCAAGCCTGAATTAGTTGGTGCGCGAAATCCTTGTGCAGGAGTGTCATATTTAGACAAACTTAAATCCGGGTGTCATTTATTTTAATCCGATTTTTCTCGGATATCACAAAAAAATTCTAGCTCTGCTTCACTGTTACTTTATTCTTTTTTTGATACGATTTGGATGTACATTAACATTCATGTATTAAGCATATTCCAGGATATATATATATAGAGGAGGGATCAAGTTACAACAATTTTGAGTTAAAACAAAGTTACAACAACGATTTTTTTCATTTTCAAAGTCCATCATGGATCCAAACCGTTCAACAAGATTATTTAAATAAAATGTGCTTCCAAATCAAATTTTATATATTTTTTATTTTTCTACTATTTATTAAGTATTTTACAAAAACTAGTCAAATTCATACCATTGAATTTTGTACCCATCTTAATAAATAATAAAAAAATTCACAAAAATATAAAATTTGATGTGGAAGCATATTTTATTTAGATAATCATGTTGAATGGTTTGGATTGATGATTTGGACTATGAAAATGAAAAAAACTGTTGTTGTAAATTGATCCTTCTTCATTTTATATATATATATATATATATATATATATATATATATATATATATATATATATATATATATATATATATATATATATATATATATATATATATATATATATATATATATATATATATATATCTTGGAATATGCTTAATACATGAATGTTAATGTACATCCAAATCGTATAAAAAAAAAAAAGAATAAAGTAATGGTGAAATTGTTGAACGGTTTAGGTCCGAGGTCGAGCCTATTCATAGTGTTAGGCCCGCTTCCGCATGGGCCGTGGGCACAAGGCCCTATCATTTGCCCCCTGAGCCGGGATGCATGAAGTAAAATGCATTTTGGCTTGAAGGCTTTTGAGAGTAAACTTTATTCATTCCTTACGTCGTCCTAATGTTAACCTGTCGGCTATTGGTTATCAGTGTTTCTAAGTCGCAGTGTGGTTTTGCTTGGTCTTGCTTCGATCAGCTTGTTTCACACATGTTTTTTCTGCTTTCTTTATTGCACTTTTGTGCTTAAAATCATGATATTCATTGTGCCTTTCTGCTGGAGTTTTGTTTGAGGTGATATTGCAGTCTCGAACGTGAGACGTGAGACTAACGTCTCTTGTGTTAGAGCTCTGTTCGGGGCGGCATTGCGGCCTTGAACGTGGGGCGCGAAAAACATGAAACTAACTGTGTTTCTATGCCGGAGCTTTGTTTAAGGTGTTATTGTAACTGTGCTGGCGATCTGCCGTTGTTGGGTGAGGTGCCTTGCTACCTCAGCTCTCTCTCTTTTTTCTTTTTCTTTTTTTTGGGGTGCGAAGCAAATGAACTACAAAGAAAACCGCAACGTAATTTGATAACAAGGATAATACACTGCGAAACCGGCCCGACAGGGTGGGGTAAATACAAAATGACTTTATGTAACCTAAGGTTCGGAACGTTTGCTGGGGAGGTGGCCGCTTGGTCCGCCGCCGCGGCGGAGTTTATCGCGGGCTGTTGAGGGTGTTGTCACGGATCGTGACACTGTGTGCCGGTTCTAACTCACTGTTGTGGATAGGGCACCACCAACAGGTCCAGGCCGGCGCTTGTCCTTCGGCTATCGGTTGGGTGTCCATACACACGGGGTGGAAGGGATAGAGGCACGTACTGCATTATATCATATACTTCTTCTCGCCCACCTTAAAACACAGCCGGCACTGTCGGTACAGCACGTCGTTCGGAAAGCGCTTGTAACTCACTGTTCTTTGGGCGTGTATGGGGGGTCCATGGGGGATTGGGAGACACAATGAGACGTTGGCAGGTCCTAGTGGGATTCTTATATAGAACCATGGTCATAATGGCCATAAATGAATATGGTACCACCAGTCCCGGGGCCATGGTCGATGTAACTAAATAACGAATCATTCACGGTTACCATAATTATGCAACAAGTCATTTTTTATTCCAAACGAGCGCTTCGGTGCCCGAGGTGTAGCCTGACTCGAAGTCAATTAATTAACCTGGCCAAGAATAAATTTGAGAATTGAATTAAGCTTCTTCAACCAATTAGAATTCCATCATTTTCAGCACATTCCAATCCTATCCTTCGTTTCATATTATCATATATATAGGAAATAGCTAGCATGCTACGCTTTTCTATCTCTCTCATATGCTACGGTATTATCATATATTTTAACGGAGACGGAAAAAACACATTCCAGCAGCCCTTTGTTTGTCTAAATCCCCTCCCCAATACGGATTCACATCTGTTGCGATCCTAAACGGATGAACAAGTAACCCTAAAATCCCCCTTTTCCAAATCTAGCCATCCAATAATTTTGTACACGTATCTCAAAGCATCTGATTTTTCCTTGTACGAATCTCAAAATAATTCAACAGTTGAATTTGGAAAAGCAGGGATCGTAGGTTATTATTCATGAGTGAAGAATCGCAGCAAATTCGGATCCCTCCGACACCCCACATTCCCTCCTAATCAGCTAGGGTTTTTGTTCTCCCCGCCCCCTTCTTCAATTCACATCCTCTGAGATATCTCAAACTTTGCGTGACTTTTTGGAATTTCTCAATCGTTCAAATACTTTCTGCACGAATCTCTAAGCTCAAATAATACTGGCCCCCTACGTTTTCCCGAATAGGCCTTACGGACACGTTGGTCACGCAAAAATTGAGATATCTCGAGGATACGTACTCCCCCTTCCTCCCATGACCCATCCAGCGTCTCTCTCTCTCTCTGCGCGTCTTCTCTCACTGTTCTATCCTCTTGCTCAATCACAGGCGCTTGTTCTTGCCTCCTGCTCTACAGCTCTCGTAATGTCGCAAGTTGTAGCTCTCGTGCCTATGATGCTTAGCCATTTTCCTTGTTCTCCCGTTGATCTCTCGTTGTTTAACTCCGGTGATCTCTCGCTTATGCAAGGTGTGCTTTTTCCTCTTCTCATCGATATTTGGGATTTTCATGCATCATCTAATTTTCGACTGATATTTTATTGATGCCTTGAATATTTAAGGATTTGAATTTGAATAATTCAGCGAAATGTAAGAACTAGAAATTCTACAAATTGATGCTATTTATTTTGTTATGGAGTGCACTGTTGCAAATAATTACATCTACTGAAATCCTCAAAGATGACTAACTCTAAAAAATAGCTTTGATACAAGGTTATTGTTTTTTCTATTTTGTGAAAAGGTTGAGAAGATAAAGCAAGATGACGGTCTTGATGAATCAGTGACATTCTTGGAGAACATAAGGTGATGGCCCGAGACATGGGATCATAGATTGACAGGCATGTTCTTTTTTTTTTTTTTTCTTTTTTCTCAATACCACATCTGCTTCTGACATCCTATAAATTTCTGACATACTAGATATTGAAGCCATACTGTTGTCGAGCCCTCTTGTTATTGTTCAAATTAAATGTACTATAGTGCTTGATATATTTTAATGACAACATTGTTCTTCAAGTTGTATGAAATTAAGAACGAATATGTAAATTGAAGCTTTATTACATGCTATATTGAAGCATTACCAATGGAAATCAGGTTAATAAATAGGAAGTCTTGACTTGTTCTTATTTTCTTGTCAATTATATTTTCTTGTGTTACTTCATCAAATTATGTTGTTATCGGGATATTGTTTTTTTTATAGCTATATTCTTTGCTCATGTACAGCTATATTTTTTTGGCTTCTATTCCTTTCCAGATTAAATGAAAACTTTTACATTTCCAGATCAAATTGTCTTATTCATAGTATGTGTCGGTTTTATCTTAATAAGAGGAAAGTTGCATTCTTTTTAACTTCAATCATGATAGCAAGTACATGAGTACTTCAGAAAATTTAACTACACAACAACAAATTTTATTGAAGAAAATTAACTATACAACAAATTGATCTATATATTTTTTTTTTTGAGAATTTGGCAGTGGCTGCCAAAATATTACTTCAAAAGTTAAATTACATCCAGCAACATCGGTTCAAGTATTCACATCTATATTGTCTAATTACAGAATTAACAATACTCTATCCACATCTCAAATTCATGCACAATTCTCTCAGCAAGCATTCTATTGTCGACTAATTGTTGTCCCACTTCAATTTTGTTATAAAGAACAGTGGTAGAGACATCAAGATAGGGTGCTAGGCCGAACCCATCGATAATAGGCTCGATTTGTGATCTCCAAGTCAGAAAATTGGTTCGATGAAGCTTGATAGGCACCGGGATAGTGGTATGAGTCACTGGATTAGGATTAAAGATGATAGCTGATGACTAAAACATATAGCAAAAAATACTATCATTTATGATGGAAAAAAATGAAAAACGAATGCAAAGTAGCCATTTTTCCGAAATATTTACCGCAAACGAGTTTTTGAACTATGAGTTATTTAATAATATTTTGATTTTGTTTATGTTTTGTTGTGTAAATTTCTCTTGCGTTTTTATTTCTTTTTTAATTCTATCCGTGCATACATAGTTCCGTCTAATGGGGAAGATCCGATAGTTCCTTATGTGAGAATGATAGTATGTAAGTTATTAAACTCCGACTAACGAGGCTTGCAAGCACTTCAAAGACTATGGTTAGAACTCAGGGGGCTCCCTTGGCGGGATGGATTAGAAAACATCTTAGGTTAGGTTTACTTAGCCGGAATCACAGTGGAAATTGCTTAGGGTTTTGGGATATTTCAACTACAGGGTAGTATAAGGAAAGAATATAATTTCGTAGTTAAAATACTTTAGTCTTGGTAGCCCAAAAGCCAATCGAAAGATTGAAAAACCTAAAACACAACACACAACAGAACACCACCGCGCCCCGCAGGTAATGACAGTGCCGCATGCGGGGTAGCTCGGACAAATACCCCGCAGGTAAGGTTTTAGGTCGCATACGGTAGGGACAAGTACCACATGCGGGTTGGACTAGTGCCTCGGACAAATCATTATATTAGACTCATAGGTCATCCCGAACCCTATAGAATCCCTATACTCGCCGATCACCTGTAGTGCCACCACATTAAAACTTGCTACGACTTCAGTCTTATTTTAATTTACTTTAGTTAATTACAACTTTAAGATCACAAACAAACAAACCCCGACCTAGACTAAGTAAAATTATTAGATCTTAATACACTATCCCTGTGGATCGATACCTGATAATACTACATGATAGGATTGTATACTTGCAATCTGAGTCGAAAGTGTAATCAATGTTAAAATGTATAGTCTACTATACTAAAACTTTGTGTAGTTCACTTTTGCTGCATCAATAGTTGGTGGTAGAGAAGAAGAGGAAATATTGCTGGTAGCCATGGCAGAAAAGGAAATCTTGGTTTTCTTTTATTGGGAAAGATAGAGTCTAGACTCTGATACCATAATAGAGTAATGATACAGAGAAAGAAATAGAATAGAAAAAATATTTTTCATTAACCTCAGAATGTTATGATTACATGGTATATATAGACCTTAGTCTATCTCACTATTATGTCTAACTAACAGCTCTAATACAAACTACTTTCTGTAACTAATCAACATAACTGAAATCTGTTTTGTCTCATTCTGTTGGAGACTTGTGAGTTGCTGTGTGGTTGTTAACCATCTCCAGTGTTTACTGTATTAATATTAGATGAAAAGTTAATTTTAAAATTATATTTGTTTGGAAGTTCTTACATGCCTTTACGAACAATAAATAACGTGACTCTGGTTATTTTTCTGAATTATTTAAAATTTTATTTAGAATAAATTATATTCTAACATGTAATGGGGCACACAAAATTCCTTGAAGTGTTTATTTATTAAATAGTATTAGAGGAGGGTTCAAATGCTTATATATATATATATATATATTTACTTTCATCATGTCTTCATTTTTAGAACCACAATAACTTCAAATTTAAAATGTAAATGTCAAATAAAACCATTAGATATGATATATATCATTTTTTATGCACGCGTAAAAAATCACAATATTTTGATTTTGTTTTGATTAGTATCAAATGCTTCCAAAAATACATCTATGTGGATATATAAATTCTATATTTTAATTTTTTAACTTACTGATTCATATAAAATCAAAATCGAAAAGTGATATTTTTTTATGTACTTCAGAAATAATGATATAGATTATACATAACGGTTTTATTTTGATATGTAACTTCTAAAAATATAGTTCTTACAAACTTAAAAAGTAAAATCATAATGGAAACAAAAAAAAAAAAAAAAACATTTCAACCCTCCTCTTAATATTATTTATGTTCATCTAGGGTGTTTCCCTGAATTGTCGATAGCTTGCAGATATCACACACGCTCAGTTAAGTGTTTTCCTTTTTCTTTTCTGTTTTTCGTTCACTACATGTTTTTTTTTTTTTTTTTTTTCAATCTAATCGGTATCTCAACAGAAATTTTGGCCTTAAACGCTTGAAAACTTGTAATACCGAGCTAGGGGTCGCATGTAGATAGTTTGTGTTATATATGTTGTGGCTATCCATGTTGTTACACACTACTTGGTATAGTGACAAATCAAAAGTTTGGTTCGGTTCGGCAGGGTCAAAAATTCGTGATTCGGGTATAATTCGGATATAATTCGAAATGATTCGGTACAACAAGGATGGGAAAAAATATATTTTTGAATAGAAAACCCTTAAAAAAAATTTGGTATTTTTTTGCGTTTTTATCGTGAATAATTCGTGATTTTCGTTTTATTTGCGAATTATCTGGTCAAACGTTTGGTGAATGTTTTATACGCCGTTCGGTATGAAAAATCTAGAAAAATATTTTATACTAGAATAAAACACGTTTAATACGCGTACACTCGTTACTATACTACTTGGTCCTCTTCCATAGCAACCATGATAACAATACTTTTAAGTAATATATGTACTATTTCTTTTTGCAACTTCACAAATTTTATTTTCTGAATTTGGCGAATTATAAAAGCAACATGATATTTATCTCATTTTATTCATGAAAATTATGATTATTTTGTTTGTTTTGAAAAAATACTAGTATTTTTCATATATTATCAGTATTATGAACAATGAACTATTGCCGAAAAAAATCCGTATTATATCCATCTGAAGAACTCTAGGCATTGCAAAATTAAAACTGATCAATCACGAATTTATTAATTACTATGACAGCAATTGGAATATTTTGTCTAATGAGATGAAATGTTTTGAAATAATTATTTGTCTAATGAGTTCCTTTGGGTGCGTATTATTTTGCAATAATTTTCTTTAACTTTATGATTGCATTCAACGTTAGTAATCAACAAAATATTAGTATTAATCATAGTAAAAAATAATGAAATTTATTTATTTTATCATTATTCGAATTATTAAGTTTGTAAGTGCACAGAGGCATATGAAGATGAGGAGAAGGGGTGTAGCACCCTGAAACTTTCTATTTGCCATCTTTCGAGAAAAACAAACAGTTGATTATTTTTAGTCAAAATTTTATTATATACTTAGTCCGCACTTTAAAACTGCAAAACCGAGAGTATAATTTTGCAATTTCAAACTGCAAAACAAACTTTTTCATAACTATGCTTCTCGGTAGGAACAAAAAATATAGAGGAAGTCAACATTCACTCGATGTTTAAATTTCATTTATTTTATAAAATAAGAACTCATAAATAAAAATAAAGATAAATAATTCACTTTATTATTATATTCACCATATTATGAAATTAGAACTTTATTATTATATTTGCCATTTCTTTTTCTTTTTTCCTTTTTTTTATATAAATTCTCAAACGTGGTATAAAAAATGACATAGAATAGGCAATCAATTAAGATAATGCCATAAATTTTATAAATATTTTAATCATAAGACATTTTTCAAATATTTTAGATCGTAAAAGACGTCTGCCTCCCTCTAATCATATCTGCTGTTAAAATCCAAACAATAGAGAAAGATTTTGAATAATGATCTTGCTATATTTGAATTATTACTTTTTGATATTCTTTGAAGTCATTTTTTTTTAATTTAACGGATTGTACGAATAACAACAATATTTATCTCATATAATTTATAAAAGCTGCACCGTTTATTTATTTATACTGTACAAATACTAATATATAAATGAGAATATAGAATAACTAATTTGAGTGAGGCTATGGTAACATATATTATATAAAAAGTTAAATAATCGATCTGAACCGCTTAATATAAAATTTATATAATATAAAATGTATTGGCATATCAAAATTTAGGCAAAGACTTCTATGGACATAAGGACCTATTTGTAAAATGAACATATTTTTATTTTCAAAGTTCAAACAGTCGATCCGAACCGTTCATCTTGTTCTCCATATTAATATGTGCTTGGAGACCAAATTTTACATTTTTCTAAATTTTTTTACTATTTATTAAGATGGGTACAAAAAATATCAAATTCAGACCATTGAATTTTGTACCCATCTTAATAAATAGTAAAAAAATTCAAAAAATATAAAATTTGGTCTCCAAGCACATATTAATATGGAGAACAAGATGAGCGGTTCGGATCGACTGTTTTGAACTTTGAAAATAAAAATATGTTCATTTTACAAATATGTCCTTATGTTCATAGAAGACACTCTCCAAAATTTATATATATTTAAGAAAAAAATTACTATATTTTAAAATAGATAGAAAATCACAATAGATATAAAAATTATACTAGTAATTTTTTTTACCTTTTTTAAAGTTAGTAAAAAAATTATAAAAAAAATGTAAAATTTAATCTTCAAGTACATTTTCATTTGGAGCTTGTGTTTAATAATTCAATTTAACTATTTGAACAAAATAAAAATATAAATTCATAGGATAGTCTTTTGTTAATATTACTATAACATCACTCAACTAATATTAATTATATTCATATTATAATTCAATTATTATGAAAGTCAAATTTGTCAATACCAGCGGTGCATTACCGTTAATAAAAGAGACTCAATTGCTAAAAAGATAATTTACTCAGCGCAACAATGATCCGATCAAGAAATCAAGATCCGATAATCAACTCCCGTTCTGCCTCCCATCTCCTCCGAATCCGCATCTTCTCTATTGGCCGTCCGATCAGAATCGAAGTCAATTGGGCTGACGCCTATCCAGAGATACAAATTTCATTTCCTCCCGCCCCTCTCACTCTACACTCAGTTAAGCGCCAAAAGAAAATAAAGAGGGAGAAAGAGAGGGAGAGAGAGGGCGCTCTAATGGCGGATGCAAACGAAAATAGAGACCGAATAACAACCGAAATAATCAAATCTTCCAGTCTGGATTCCGAAATTGAGCAGTCATTACAGAGACTAAAGGAGACTTCCTCCTCGGAGGAGGAAGTGGCGACCACGCCAGCTGTGGCGGAGGCTGGGGAGAAGGCGGGTGTGGGGGCGGAGGCCCAGATCAGCGTTGAGGCGGGTGTGGGGGCGGAATCCGAGATCGAGATCGGTCTGGAGGCGGAGGTGGAGGCTCCTGTAGAGGTATTTTGTCTTGTTTTCTTTATTTAAAACTCAGGTTGTAACAAACTAAAACGAAAAACTCCCCCTTCCTTCAAACCTGACTTGACCCCAAGGAGGAATTTAGGAAATTTGAGGCATAATCCTCCCATGTAGCATCTTCATCAGCTAGGTTAGACAACCTTACCAGAATTTGAGGCATGCCGATTTTGCCCTTCTTCTTCAATCTCCCGTCCAAAATCACCACTGGTTCGATTCTCAGTTTAGATTCAGGGCCAATTAAGGGCGGCTTGGGAATTACTGTCGTTCCCTTACTTAAACTTCTCTTCAACTGTGAGACATGAAATGTGGGATGTATCTGAGAACCCGGTGGCAAATTCAGCTTGTAAGCTACAGTTCCTATTTTCCTCACAGTTTCATAAGGCCCAAAGTATTTAGGTCCTAACTTTTGTTGCTTGTGGCCTTTATGAACTGATACTTGCCTATAAGGTTGTAGTTTGAGATAAACCCAGTCACCAATACTGAATTTTCTCTCTGACCTTCTTTTGTCAGCTTGCTTCTTCATTCTATCTTGTGCTCTCCTTAGCTGTTCTTTCAAAATCTGCACTGTCAGTTGCCTTTCCTTCAATAGCTCATTTACAGCTTCATTAGCACCCTTAGGGGGCATGCCCAAAGGAATATGAGGAGGAGGGTAACCATAAAGGGCTTCAAAAGGAGTACATTTGAGTGAGGTATGATAGTTCGTGTTATACCAGAATTCAGCTAATGCCAGCCACTTAGCCCACACTCTAGGTTGTTGGAAAACCATACACCTCAAATAGGTACCCTCTCTGTCTGTCCATCTGTCTGTGGATGATAGGCTGTGCTATATTTCAGCTATATCTCTAGTTTACTCATAACTTCTCTCCAAAATTTACTGGTAAAGATGGGATCTCTGTCGGTAATGATTCCTTTAGGGAGCCCATGCAGTTTGTAAACATTGTTGAGAAAGGATATGGCCACATCACTAGCTTTAAACGGGTGGTTAAGTGGTATGAAGTGCGCATATTTGGTTAGTTTGTCGACTACAACCAATATCACCTCTTTGCCTTCACTTTTGGGTAGCCCTATTATGAAATCCATAGTTAGAACTTCCCAACCTCCATCAGGAATGGGTATGGGTTCCAGGAGACCTGGACTAGCAACATGCTCCCCTTTGCTCATTTGGCACACATCACATTTCTGCACAAATTCTAATACTGCTGCTTTCATTCCAGCCCAACAAAACAATCCCTTCATTCTTTGATATGTTCCCAACATGCCTGAATGGCCCCCAATACTAGAGTCATGAATTGCCCTTATCATTTTCAATCTCCAATCACTGTGACTACCCACATATAACTTCCCTTTCTTCCTGATAACCCCCTGATGTACAGTAGTATCTGAGTCAGAAATTGTACCTTCTGTTTCTTGCTGAAGCACTGCTTTTAACTCCTCTATCCAGCTAGGGATCATGTTGTCTTTTTCAGAAATTCCTATTGATCAATTCAGTCAGAGTTGTCAATAATTCGCCTTCACCATGATCTTCTCTCCTAGATAGTGCGTCAGCAGCTGGATGAACGCTCCACCTCTGAGTAACAGGTTAGCCCCTATTCATGCACAATGGATGGGCTTCTATGGTGAGGCCCTGGTATCAGCAGCTCTTCTCCTTTCTTCTCCTCTTTCTGTGTAAAAGCCCATCTGACTCTTTAATTTCTTTTTGGGCCTTTGTATAATTCAGCCCGCCAGACTGGAATTTAGGAACGTCCCTTCCTTTCTGCTTAACTAGCCCCAGTTTGAATAAATCCAAATTATCCTCAACAGCTACTCCAAACTCACCACATTGCAGTTCTAACACAGGTCAAACTTTGATTTCTTCCATTTCCTAGGCTATAAAAGTCCATAACTTACATTTTCTTTGGAAATCTTCTCTACAGGTTACAGAGGGGGCACATCTGATGAACGTTTAGAGGAGTTGTTTAGAGATTTCACAGCACGACGAGCTGGAGTTATCAATGCACTTACTTCAGGTATGGTTTGAATTGTCAGGGACCCTCATATGGTCCATATCACATTGGTTTTCTAGATTTTGTAATTTTAGTTTATGGCCTTTTTGTTTTCTTTGCTTATTACCTTTTATTTCCACATGTTTTGCAGGATTTGATATGTTTTACAAGTGTTGCTCTGGTAAGTGTTGTTACACTTTTTAGAATTTGTAAACAATTGTTTCTTTTTAGTTGTTTGCTCTGAAATTGTTTAAATAATATACAGATCAGGATGACGTATGTCTGTATGGCCTCCCTGACCAATCGTGGAATGTGAAGTGGCCCTGGTCTGTCACGCAGGTGCCAAGCCAACATTAGGGATTAATCTTTACAAAGATCTCATGCCGTGACCAGTGTTCGTTGCTGATCAAAGTGACAAGTGGCTCGCTGAGATGATTTCTTTTGTCAAGGACGCAAATGGGCTAGACCCGAATTCTAGGTAATAGTAAAACTTTCTATTAAACTATAATGAACACTAACTTGTGTTCTACTCAAATGAAAAAGAATTCAAAAGTAGCTTCCATCACTTGTTGGTCTTTAACCAATCCTGTCATTAGAAATACTTACAATGATACCCCCCCTGTAAATAGCATATGCAAATTGGATTAAGTTACCATTAATTTGGACCTTGCAAATGGCCCAGTGTGAAATGTGAAGCTGTTGGGGTGACTTCCAAGAGGTTTTGGCAATATATGGATGATCTAGGCAGTTTTTGCTAGTTTTAAATTTTCTTTGGTGGATGTCCGAACTAACCTTTGCAAACAAGGTTATACCTGTATGTAACAGGGCTCAGTATAGTTAGCAATATGGACCAATTGGTAGTGCATAAATTTTCTATAAATAGAACTCCTTTATATGATATCTGTTTTGTCAAACAAAAGGATGAAGCTAGACGACATGACTAACGGCTTGGGAGATGTCCATCAAGCTATATAAACCAGAGCACCTCCAAAGTAAGTAGTGGTGGACTGGATAGGATTCTTAATTAATTTTATTATGAGAAAAATGAAATAGGGATGGAGTGATTTTTTTATATTATTTTTTTTTTTTTTCTGGATCTTTTTCCTATGGTTGGTGTAAATAACATCTGGTCTTTCTTTTATATTTTGCTGTAACAGCGGTCTCCCAGAGAAGAAGACTCTTCTGCTGGTGGCTCGAAAAGGGCCCGTAGGATGAAGTAGGAGCCCATAGGATGAAGTAGGTCTTTTTGGTATACAATGGCATTGCTGTTCTTTGGACATACAGTTTTGTTAATAAATGAGATATGAAACCTTAGTGTTTTTCTTCATAGATGAAGATTCCCATATTTTACTCTATTCAGTTACGTGAAAACCAATGACAGTATTTTTTGCTTGCTATGGTATTTTGTATTTTTTTTATTTTTAAATACCAGCAGTGGCTGCCGGTTAGTTTGCTATGATTTTTCACAAAAAAAAAAACCACTTTTGTTAAACTATATTCTTTTAAAGCAAATGTTTCTATAGATAATTTGCTTTTAGGTTAACTGTTCACGAGTGACAGTATTCTTCACTCATAAACAGTAACCTACGATCTCTGCTTTTCCAAATCTAACTGTTGAATTATTTTGAGATTCGTGCAAGAAAAAATCAGATGCTTTGAGATGTACAAAATTATTGAACGGCTAGATTTGGAAAAGCAAGGATTTTAGGGTTATTGTTCATCCTTTTAGGATCACAGCAGATGTGAATTCGTGCTAGGGAGGGGATTTAGACAAACAGAGGGCTGTTTAAATGTGTTTTTTCCGTCTCCGTTAAATTTTTCTATTCCAAAGATCGCATCATGTGTGCGAATTTTAAAGCTAATCTGATGGCTAAAAATACCGTAGCATATGAGAGAGATAGCAACGCGTAGCATGCTAGTTATTTCCCATATATATGATAATATGAAACGAAGGATGGTATTGGAATGTGCTGAAAATGATGGAATTCAATTGGTTGAGGAAGCTTAATTAAATTCTCAAATTTATTCTTGGCCAGGTTAATTAATTGACTTCGAGTCAGGCTATGCTATTTATACAAGCATATCAAGACGTATATTTATAAATTATATATATACTCGTTTTCATAGTTCGAACAATTAATCTGAACCATTCAACATGATTCCCATGCATATAATATGCTTGGAGACAACTTTTACATTCTTTTTGAAATTTTCTAATTTTTAGAGTAAAGAAATTAAAAAAAATAATGTCTCAAGATTAACTTAAAAAAATTCAATTTTTGACCGCTTGATTTGATACTAAAGAAATTTACAAAATTAAAATTTAATATATAAGCCTAGATTTCGTGAAAAATGTCAGTTTGATCTGTTTGAATTAATTATTTAGATTTTAAAAACAGTTATATAACTTATAAGCATATGTCATAAAATACTTATATAATTAAGTAGCCTTGCTAGACTCATTGACTTCCACATATATATATACTTAATTTATAGTTTGTTGTTTCCTTCTAATTTTCTACTAAATTGAGCTTGACAGCTAAATTTAACGATCTAATTATTCTACTCGGCAATTAATATTACATGTGTCATTCACCTGGAATGTTCCCAACTCAACTACCTTAATTTACATGAATATATATATGTCCAAACTAATTCCATTCATATGTTCTAAACGAAAATATGGGCCTGAACTCGGTCCAAATTTAGTATACCGCATATGTATTGCATGTTTGAGTTTGGAGTTTGGACGCATGCAGTTTAATTAAAACAATAAATTTTATAGTAATTAATGTGAATTACCTGATAACCCTAATGGAAACAATATTAAATCAATCAAAGTACAACCGTACGTACTCTCACATGACACTAATTGGCAATTGTTTTCCTACCCAGTACCCACCCATCCATTAATGCTCTCCAGTTCATCCACGTACAGCAAAAGGATGCACCCCTTTCCTAGGAAATGGAGAGCACCTCATATTTCTCGCTTTCGTAAATTAATAACATGCTTCCAGATTTTACATTCATATCAGCTGCTTCATTCAATCGAAATCCTAACATGCAGTCTCATACAACAACATCCATCTTTAATTTGTACTAGTTTTGCACAATCTACCTCTCAACTATATTCAAATTTGTTAAATGTTAGTTTACTAATTTAGATAGAGAAAATTATTTATTGTAATTAATAATAAAGATATTAAATAATTAGATAGTTTGACCTCCAACTTAATTTACTAAATATATATATATATATATATATATATATATATTAATTTACTGAGCAACTTTACAAAAAGAACGACCAACCGTTGTTAAAAGAATATCCTGTGTGAAATGTATTTCTCTACTGGTACTCTGGTAGGTGTCACATATCTATTTTTTATTTGAAAGATCTTTTTCAATGTACAGATAATTTTGTTTAGATTTAACATTAGAATGTAACCCAAGTTATGTATGATGCTTCCCGGCAACTTTTTTAGTAGATCATTTATTCAAAAAAAATCATATAACATGCCATACTTACCGGTTGTAATATATATTTTTGTTATAGCAAAAATTAGAGTGTGTTTAACATGATCTATCATGCATATCATACTTGTTTCTTAATATAAATAGGTTTGGAATTGTATGGATGATAAGGGATATTATATGTTATATAAAGAAATAGAGTTATAAATTATTTGCAAATAATTATTTTTTAATTTCTAGTTAAAAGTTTGATAATAATATGTCCCTATTTATTTATTTATATTTATCTTTTTAAACATTTTTAAATCTTAAAAAAAAAATTAGAGAATATCAATAAATTTATATTGTGAATATTTAACAATATTGTAAGAGTAATTTAATTGTATCGATATATTAGTGAAAGTCATTTTAGATGGTCGTAGGTATCCAGAGTAAGTAGGTTTTATGGACATCCGGTCTACTTTGCAATTTGATGGGTTTCAAAATTATCTGGTATGCTTTAAGATATACAAGTACAAAAATTAAAACAGACACTTACAAATATTAAAGCCTAACATATAGATTTTAAAACAGATCGAAAGGTCTTCAAACCCACTGAACCTAGTCGGCTCTAATCTATTACACCTAATATCAAATGAATTACTATTGGGCTGAATTTTTAGAGGCCTAAGAGCCATGGCCCAGTAGCTTAAACTTGTGTGTATATTATATTTCTATAATCCCGCAACAAATAACCGATTGTATCATTGTATGAATCCTGCCATTCTAAATTTAACTATTTATTTATTATAATGCATGAATTTCAAAATAAGCTACTTTTGTACACAAATTTCGAAATATATAAACAGTTGGGATTTAAATCACAGAGTCCTATGATTCTTTAGAATCACAACAGATTTATATATTTCTCATGACCTCCACATCAACTATCATTAACAAAAAAAAATGTCAAGAAAAACTGCCATAAAAAAATATTGCGCCAAATATTTAACGACACCGTTTATGAACAGTACAATCAAAATTCCACACCTTTTTAGATCAAAATCTCTGTCTAAAGATCAATCATAAGTATAATATATTTTTTTTGTCGATGGATAAGGATTTTGCTTATGTTTTTTTTATGGGATAACTTTTATCCCGGCATAAGTTTTATTTTATTTTTCTAAACTCTTTAGAGATTTAAATTAGAATTGTATTCAATAAAACATTTTTTTTTATTGATATACGTTATTATTATAGCTTTTACATCTTTAAAAAATCAACACTTAATGGTTTTAAGTGTGCAGTGGAAAGAAACGTAGCTTTCATTTTAAATTAAAGAAAAATCGGAAATTCATACACCGTTGTAGGGATGGACTCTGTTGAAATTATTTTTTTAATATGTTTAAAACTGTAAAAAAAATTATAATGCAAAGACGTCTAGAAAAAAAAATTAATTATCCTTCAACATATACACATACACCCTCTCATTCTTACTAATATAAAATAGAGAAATGATTTTGTTTTCCACTAGCATCCTTGCACGACACATGAATAAATAACAAATATTTTTTGAACGTTAATAGCTTATGCAGAGTCGAAAGTTTCTAAAATTGGGTGTCAATCATAAGAGAAGAAAATGATAAATTTCTTTATATGCTTTAATTAAGTAGCAAAAAAGGCTTCCATTAGTAGCAGTCAAAGGATAAAATAAATTCTTATCTCTTGGGAGAGAGAGATTATGAGTAAATAAAAAACAATATAAGAGATTGATTAAGGGTCCAATAGTCTAAAAAACTAGATTTTGATCCAGTGATAACACGTGATTTTTATGTAAAAAATTATGGGTTCAAAATTCCGATGAAAAAAATTCTTTGTTATAACAACAGTATAAAATTTGAAGACTTGATCTTCATTTTTCTTTAAAAAAAGAGGGGATCTGATAGCCTAAAAAAGTGCAAAATTTTGCTCGAATTCAAGATAAGTTTTATCCATTTTTGTCAAAAAAATTATCAATGACATCTATTCAAAGCCAATTCATATTATACACTCATTTTTATAAGAATTTCAAATATACCTGGTTCGCTAAATAATCCAACAAATCTAAACCTACTGAATTTTATCTAACGGACTATTTACAAAGTCCATTCTCCCACAAAATATTTTGCAAACTGGTCTATTGAATTATTTAGTGGTCCAGCTATATTTAGAATTCTTACAAAAATGAATGTATGACTTAAATTGAGTTTGAGCCGAATGTCATGAATAAAAATTTCAGTTTCTTGTAATGAAATGACACTATCTTCAAATCTGGAGTCCTAACCCTTCTTATAAATTCACCTTATTAACCTTTTTTTATTAGAAAAATAGTAACTCAGGACGGATTACACGCTTCCATTTCTTTCAAAAGCCAATTATAACTCTTTTAATTTTTAAATAAATAAATAGTTTTGTTTCTGACTTATCTTCATACCAGACAGAGCTAATGAGACCATCAAATTATGTAAAAAAAAAATCGTGTAAATAGTGAGTTCAAATGCAATTGAAATCCTCAAATTTGAAGATGATTACGAGCTCTTATTTAATTCGTATAATAGCCATTACCAATTAGGCAAATAATAATGCCAATTTTAATAATATTTATCTTGGTCAGCTAATTATAATACCGAAGACTTGTTAAAAGAAATGAGAAGGCATGTCTCCGCGTCCAATTTATAATTTGTTTTGAAGAGGTTTTGATCACATAATTTCTTAATTAGCCATTTTCTTCTCTTTCTTCACGATAACCCGGGTTTTTTAAAAGTAGAAATTTCAAGTGTAACTCTTAAAAACTTAAAAATTACGTATTTCTCTTTCTAAATTTTAAAATTACATATTCCCCACTAAACTTAAAAAAACTTATATATTTATCTATTTTACTGTCTTTTATATTAAAAGTATAAAACGCCCCGTCCGAATTGCTTTAAGATCAGTACATGCTAGATCAACACGGATCCGTTCAATGAGAGCTATAGCCATTAGTCTTGTCATGTATGGGAGCAGCTTGGGTCTGATGTCCATCAGACTCAAATTGAGTTCATTGAGTTCTATAACCGTTCAATCCGTTTTAAGTTGTACACATCGCATTAATATATGTACGTATTTGCTTTAATATCCGTGCACACAGATCTTAAATCGGATCGGACGGTTCTGCAATCCATCGAACTCAGTTTGAGTCCGATGCGCATCGGACCCAAGCTGCTCCCGTTATGTATTATTGAATTTACAAACAATAAATATAATATAATTTATGATAATGGATACATTTGACTGCTAATGAAGAAGGAAAAATGAAGATTAAAAAACTTTTTATTTTATTTTTTGTGAACCATATATGTGAAGCATTATTTTATTTTATACATATAGATAATTACAAAAACACTAATTATACACCTGTATGGATTGCGTCCTCGTCTCGACGTCCCCTCGATAAAACAAAAAGAAAACAAAATATAATAAACTACAAGATAAAATCTCACGCTAATTTTCACGCTAATCCAACACAAATCACCGACCACAATTACTCGCAAATCCGTTCCAACGAAATCAAATATACAGAAACCCCATGAATTAGCAGATTCAATCCGTCCGGTCTACTTTAGCACGAATATTAAAGTGATTCGGTTTATTCCACCTCTGATCTGCTTGGTTTGGATTGTAATCATACAGATTGAATTTAAATTCAAAATTTGAGTTACCTCATAGCAAACTCATATGCTGCTCAATTTGGAGCTCTTTTTATAAAACATAATTAAAAAAAATAAATTTAACGAAACAGCAGGATTGACAGAAGTTTTAGAAAAACCATAAAAACCGGTTTCATGAATGGGACCGGACTCCCAATCCGGTTTTGACCGGTTTTGACCCGTTTTTGATCTTGGCTGTGTGGGGAACGGTGTGGCACCTTTGAACCGGTTTGCCAACCCGGTTTTGACCCGTTTTTGACCGGCTCCAGCTCTGAACCGGATTGGGATCCCGGTTTGGCCTATTTTTCTGCTTTTTCTGTCGGTGGTGGAGCGTATTATATGAGAGAGTTCCGAGAGTTCAGTCATTCAGAGTTCCGAGAGTTCTGAGAGTTCTGAGAGTTCAGTCATGCCATCTTAATTTTTTTTAATTTTGAGAGTTAGTTGTGATCTACAGATCGACCTCTACATTATATTTTTCGTATTCGTCTGAAGATTGTAGTAATTTTTTTTTTTTTAATTCCGATTATTTTTTAGGATGTCAAATTCAGAATGATATTTAGATTGATTGTGAAATTTTTTTTCAGGAAATGTCTCAAGTATTAATAAATATGTACTATCATCGTGAAATTTTAGATGCACCTGACCTGTACTTTTCTGATTTCTGACACAACCAGTTTTGATGAGCTAAAAAGACACGTATGTGGTGGTATTCATTTGCTCCCTAGCCAGTTCGATCTCACAATTAGGGCGCGTTTGAACACGGTGCCACCTGGCTCAGTAGAAAAATACCAATTGTTTAACATAGACCACGAAATGGTATGGCAGATGATGCTTCAACACGCCACTCCGGTATTGAATTTTAAACTTCTTGAATTAGTTATTGAGTCAGTACCGGTTGTTAGTCAGAACAATTATGACCCATATCCGGGTAGTGAACCCGGAAGTAGTAGAGACAGACCGGTGTTTGAATCACCTATATATTGTGATGACCCCTCTGAAATGCCAGTATCAGATGATTTGCCTAATTATTTTGACCAGCTAAACAATGATACTGACTCAGACTCAAACTCTGATCCTGATGGCCCGATTGTCGGGGAAGAGGACATGGCTGAAATTGAGGATGAGATTAGGGTTGAAGAGGTAATAAAGGAGTGGCAATCATCTATTCCCTATATTAATCGGGATTCGCAGCATTCTTGTTTGGCATTTAATGATGATGTGCCGATGTTGTACAAAGATGGAGCATTTTTTGGTCATGCACCCAGAATCGACGGTTTGTTTTCAGTGGGACAGATGTTCGAGTCCAAAGCCGAACTTAAATCCAGGCTGGGTGGATTTTCAATGGATATAAAATACAAATAAAACAAACTCACTCGAATCGTACTGGCTATGTTGTTATATGTAAAGCAGAGGGGTGTCCATGGAGGTTATACGAAAAAACTACTGAAACTGGAAAGTGGACAATTGCAACAAACCCATACCAGCACAATTGTTTCAGTATTGCTTGTACAGCAGATAGTAGTCAGATGACTGCTACGAAGATTGCAGAAATAATCAAACCTAGTTTGGAGAGGGATCTGGAGATGTCAATAAAAGCATGTTACAATTCAGTTAGACAAAAGTACCCAATGGTTGAGCCTTCATACAACAAAATTTGGAGAGGACGGGAGTTAACTATGGCTAAATTATTTGGTTCTTGGGAAAAAGCATACGAAATGCTACCTTATTTGCTTGGTGCAATCCAGAGGTATAACCCAGGCACAAAATACAGAATTGAGCATGAACCATCTACACGCATGGGTGTCCATATTTTCACCCGCGTGGCATGGGCTTTCGGTCCATGCATTCAAGCATGGCCATATCTCAGACCAGTTATAAGTGTAGATGCAGGACATTTATCCGGCCGGTACAAAGAGAAACTATTCATGGCATGTGCTTATGATGCAGAACAACAAGTATTTCCCCTTGCATTTGGGATTGCAGATGAAGAGACTTCATCTAATTGGGGATGGTTTATGCAATTTGTACGCGAAGATGTGGTGGGGCCTGGTCGAATTTGTGTTATATCAGACCAGCACGGGGCAATCCATTCAGTGTTTGATCGACCAGATTTAGGGTGGTGTGAGGAAAACGGTGAAGCAGTGCATCGTTTATGTACTCAACATATTGCGGCAAATGTTTACAAGCTGTGCAAGGACAGAAGGTTAAAAGATACTTTTGTTAAATTTGTGAGTAAGATGAAACCATGGAGGTTTAATGAGGGTATGGAAATGATAAAAGATACGAGTATTACTACTCATAAGTATGTAATGTGGTGTGGTAAAAGGGTGCAAAATCTCGAAGAAGAACCTTTGCAACTCCATAAATGGGCACAATGTCATGACGGAGGCCTGAATAGGTGGGGTATTATGACTTCGAACGGGTCAGAATCATTGAACAGTGTGTTTTGTGTCGTTCGCCAACTCCCTGTATCAGCGATAGTGGATCGCAGATATTACAAAGTTGTGGACTGGTTTGTGAAAAGACGCGAGGTTGCCGAACACTGGCTTCAAAATGGAATGGAATTATCATCAAAAGTATTATCCGTTTTGGAACATCGGATTAGAAAAGCGAAGGAGCACCGAGTGATACCTTTGGGACCCGACACTTACGAGGTCATAGATCACGACGGAGTTGTTAAGACGGTATGTCATTTATTTTATTAAAATTCGTACAAAATTTATATATGCTATTATTGTAATTATTTTGCTTTACTAATTGTAGGGAGTGAAGGGAGATATGAAATATGAAGTTAGATTTTTAGAGGGGGGGGAATGCCTGTTTGTGAGTGTTAGAAGCCACAATTTACTGGCATTCCTTGCAACCATGTACTGGCAGTGTGTTGTTCGAGACGCCTAAATCCGATATAATATGTAAGTCACTACTATAACATTTCAAACTATGTCAACACATGGTCAGGGGGATTTCACGGATTTGGTAACATTACAAATTGGCCATATGACATGGGAGCACATGTAATCAGACTGGGCCCTACAAAAATTAACAAGGGAAGGAGGAAGCACCAAAGAATTCCTAATTCTATGGATCATATGGATGCTCGTATCAGGCCACGCCGTGCAGCACAAGAGGCAGATGGATCCAATAAAATAAGAACATCAGGTTATGAATTATGAAGTTCATATTTTAAATATTTTTATCTTACGCACACCTAACTATATACTTGTCATTATTTAACAGGTGGAAGACGAAGAAGCGTATCTGGTAGCCGACCTTGTGCACCTGCTATGCACGTGGATGAATCTGCTACACAAGGATCACGGCGAAGCGTATCTGGTAGCCGACCTTCAGCATATGTTATGCAATCGGAGGCCTCTGGTAGTACAAAGCATCTGGCAGCCGACCTTCTGGTAGCCGAACAGTTGGTAGTTTAATTAGCAGAATATTCCGACGTAAACCACAATGAATGATTTCATAAAACATTTGTATATGTTTGTAGTACTGTTTGTAAGACTATATTTTTTTTATGCAAGACCACACTTAATTGTCCAATTAAAACACATGCATAATAAAATCCAAACAAAATACACTTAATTGTCCAATTAAAACACAGGCATAATAAAATCCAAACAAAATACACTTAATTGTCCAATTAAATACACACTTCATGATTCGTAATCGGTGTACGGCATCCAGTTGACAACACTGGCTCTCAGACGCTCAAATTGATTCCGGAATTGTGATGTGCCTAAGTTGTAAAAACATGGTGGTTAAATATTGAATGAACACTAAATTGAATTGAAAACAATATTTATTATTAAAATGTACCTCTCAGCGGATTACCCTCCCATTCATGCGGTTGAATCCATTTCGCTCCAAAAACCATTCTTTCATTAGGGTCACCTTGACCAAACGGCAAATTAATTTTGGGCCTCGGCCGTCCAATAGGAAACCGAGTCCAAGACCACATTTGGAGCAGCAGTAGCGGACCATTAATCGATACAGCCGATTTTCTACAAGCTTGGGACAACTCCCGATACAGGCAAGCAAGCACGGCACCTCCCCAATTGTAGTCTACAGATCGAGGTCCTAAATTTTCTAAGAACTGTAAATACATTATCGGGACACCGCTTGCACATGAATCAGGAAACATTATAAACCCGAACAACTCCATGCAATATGCATGTGTGTACTGATCGATTGTCTGCTGGTCACTGGCCGGTGTCATCTTCTCAACAAATCTGTCCTTTAACCATTTTAGACGCATGTAATATTTCGACTTTGTCTCACCGTCCGCATTTTTCATGAAAAATTCATCGTCATCGTATTCGTACCCATCGTACACTTCATGTCCCAAGCAGTTTTGGATTAATTGGGACCAATTATCATTGGTACATCCAGCTACAGCTGTACCTGTAAATACAAATGTTAGACGAACATATAAATTAAAAACAAATAAATTAGTAATAGAAATGGCAAATTACCGGTAATGGGCAATCCCCACAAACAACTGACATCTTCTAATGTAACTGTCAACTCCCCCACCGGAAGATGGAATGAATTCGTCTCCGGCCTCCACCTCTCAACAAGAGCGGTGATCAATTCTTTATCAATATAGCATTTATTCACATCTTTCATCTGAAACAAGTCTAAATTCACCAAACCTGATTTCATCTGAGGTTGGTAAGGAATGCCCGTTCGACGAGTGCTAGTACGTAGCGTGGACTCGTGCTGTAACAATAATTGCCATGCATAAAAAATTACATCCCAAAATTGAATTCAACCTTATAAGTAAATTTCAAGTAAAATCGCAAAGTTATTACAAATACCTGCATACTCGCTTGGCTTATTTTGTGTAGGTCTTCAGACAATACCAACAAAGGGGGTAAGGGTTGTTCAGAATACATTTTGCCCTATATACATAAAATTATAATTACATACTACAATGCAAAAAAAAAACAAATTATTCAAAGAAATTTCACAACAAAATTAAATTGAATAAATTCTCTAATTCATCGAAAAAACTAGCCTAAATTACAACAAAAAAAATTATTCTACATATGTGAATCATTCTACAGTTACTAAAATAACACTAACTAAACTAAAACAATATACAATTTATTTATATTACATGCAAAATCCTAAATTACTAAATCATTATACAATTATTAAAATTACACTGAAATACCTAAATTATACATGTCATTCATATACCCTAAAATTAAACTACAAACCCTCAATTTTACACTACAAAATTTATTTATACTACAAAAATTAAATTAAACTACAAAAACTTATTTATACAAAAATAAAATTAAAATACAAAATATATTTCAGATTTTTATAAAAAAAAATTACCTAAATTACACTAAAAATTACTATATCATTCCACAATTTATTCATAGACTCATAATTTTTTTATATACCCTCAATTTCGTATTATACTATCAATTAACGGGAGATATACTACAAAAACTGTTCATTTAACAATACAAATGTGAAATTAACTACAATTATTTATTTAAACTAACAAGAAATTAAAATTTCGGATTATATCTTCCAAAAAAAAAATTAAACTACATACCTAATGAAATTAGTAGATCTGAAGCTTATTTTGTTCTTCTCAACGAAACCTATAATTATATGCATTTACATTAAGAAATAATAACTAATTAAGAGCTGAAATTTTTTTTAGCAAACTTACTGAAGGAAGTTCGGAGGCAGAGAGGAAGGAAAGTGGGAGCTTCAGCTGAGTTCGGTTTGGTTTGAAAACGACTTGGGAAGAAGGAGTTCGGTCCCTACCCAAACCGGTTTGGGAAATCGGTTTCTATTTTTTTTTTTTCACCGCCAAACCGGTTTGGGAATCTGGTTCTCTGTCATTCGGATTTTCTGTGGCGCTGTGGCGTGGGTGATCAAAATTTATCCAAACCGGTTTGGAAATATGGAGACCGGTTTGGGAAACCGGTTCTTATGGTTTTTCTAAAACTTCTGCTAATTCTGCTGTTTTGTTAAATTTGTTTTGTTAAATTTATTTTTTTAATTATGTTTTATAAAAAAAGCTCCTCAATTTGTTGGGAATATGATCTCTAAAGTAACTCAAATTTTGAATTTGAATACGGACCCTCCGATTTATTTCTGTATGAATATTAATGGGGGAGTACTGTGCTTCCATTTGGTCCGGATTCATATGATGAAAACTTAAAATTTGATGTACCTTAGGGGTTCAGGACCCATTCTAGTTGGGCCTAACCTGACCTTTTTATTTCACGTCTCAGACAATGATTTTTGCGTATTTTTCTTTGCTTCCTCCGCAAGAACTGGTTCGAATCCCCCGACTTGCGACCCAAAACCAGCTGGGAAAAATACAAAAGGAAAAAAAAATAGGAAAGGAAAAAAGAGAACTCAGCGAAATAGGGCTTCTCTGGGGGTCGCCTCTTGTCTCTCTCGCGGACCTCTCTCCAAGCTACTAAAGCCGCCTGGGGCTGACGCCTCTCTCCTCTTCCCCTTTCTCTACACACACTTAAAATTTAAAAGGAATAAAAAGGGAGAGAGAGAATAAAAAGCAAATAGATTTGCTATCCTTTTCTATTCGTAGTCACTCCTCTCTATCTCTCTCTCTTCTCCGTTTTTTTTTTTTTTTGCCTTTTTTGATCTTTCAGAGGGTTTAAATCCTTGTTTGCGTCGATCATGTCTGGAGTACCTGCGGCGGGGGCGGGAGGCGGAGGTAACTTTGGGGGTCGCACCAGTGTACGCGTAGCAGTGATTGGCGACCAGGGAACGGGGAAGTCGAGCCTGATCGTGTCCGTGGCTACTGAATCCTTCCCTGAAAACGTACCCAAATTGGTGCCCCCGACTCGGCTCCCGGCTGATTATTATCCTGATCGGGTCCCCATTACCATCATTGATACATCGTCAAGGTATGAAGATGAGTTCTTTCTGATTTGTTTGATTGGGGGGGGGGGGGGGTGCCTATTAGCATTGTTTGGTTTTGTTCATTCAAGACTTCTCAACTGGTGAGTTTTGGTGTCTCTGCTGATTTGAGTTGAACCATTGTCTTAAAGTCCAAGTCATGTCTTAGTTGATTTCTATCATGTTGTTGTTCCAATCCAAAAGATGAAAAGAACTAAAAAGTAAACCTAGTAAGCTTTCAGGCATTACCTAGGTCAATGGTCTCGAGCTTTTTTTCATGCCATAAAAATATGTTAAGGAGGATAAACACTGGTTCCTACCTGAAATAGTTCATGGATCGTTTTGCGTTTACATTTTCTAAAGTTGTAATTTTTTTTTTTTTTTATAATAAGTGTAGTCCTGAGAACAAGACAAAGCTAATAGCTGAGTGCCAAGCAGCCGATGCCATTGTGCTGACATATGCATGCGACCGGCCGTCTACACTTGACCGGCTCAGCACTTATTGGTTACCTGAGCTTAGGCGTCTTGAGGTTACAGTTTGAGCTCTTACTGTCTCACCTTTTCTTAACTTTCCTTTCCTAATTAAATATTTCACATTATGTTGACAGAACTAATTAAAAGGAAATTTTATGGGCTATGAAAATGGAAAGATTGGACTTTCATGTGTAAAGTTTCCTCCTTTTTTTATTGATATGGACACATTGTACATTTATACTCATATTTGTATTCTAACTTGCATCCAGAGGAGAATGAAAAGTATTAATCTAAAAAACATGATACATAAAGTAGAAGCTAAAATATAGTATTAAAGAATGTTAACTCTTGGCAGGAGCTGGGATGGTACCAAGTTTCAACATTTTTTAGTCTTTTTTTTTGGCATTTATGTGTATATCATAGTAGTTATGCGATTACTCTTAGTTTAATTGTTCATGCTGTAATTTTAGGTCAGGGTTCCGGTAATAGTTGTTGGGTGTAAGCTAGATACACGGGATGAACAGCAAATCTCTTTGGAGCAGGTCATGACTCCCATCATGCAACAGTTTCGTGAGATTGAGACCTGTATCGAGTGTTCTGCTCTTCGACAAATTCAGGTCTCTCTCTTCCTCTTCTTAAATCCATATCTCTGGAATCTTGCTAATGTTTTAAAACCTATGGTATTGAACAACTTTTTGCTATGCTTTTAGGTGCCAGAGGTATTCTACTATGCACAGAAGGCAGTGCTACACCCAACTGCACCGCTCTTTGATCAAGAAACACAGTCGCTAAAACCCCGCTGTGTTAGGGCTCTCAAGCGCATCTTCATCCTCTGTGACCACGACAGAGATGGTGCTCTTAGTGATGCTGAGCTCAATGATTTCCAGGTTTGTTTTTATTTTTTTCTTTCCTCTATTTTAAAATTATATTTTTTTTTATTTGGATAGGATGCACATGTATACCCTTACAAGCTTGTGGTGAAGAATGTTAGTAAACATGTTCTTAACTCACTTTCTTTGACCTACTAAGGAAGGTAGTCCTTTGGGTCCTTTGGGGAAATTGGGGGAGGGGGGGGGGGGTAAAATTTTTAAGGGTAAAAAAACTTTTTTTTTTAAACCCCCCCCCCCCCCCCCTTTTTTTTTTTTTTCCCCCCCCCCCCCCCCCCTTCCCCCCCCCCAAAAAAAAAAAAACCCCCTTTTTTTTTTTATTCCCCCCCCCCCCCCCCCCCCAAAAAAAAAAAAAGAAAAAAAAAAAAAAAAAAAAAAAAAAAAAAAAAAAAAAAAAAAAAAAAAAAATGCTAAGGAAATTTGGGTACGATAATTTTATTCAACTCATGATCTCCTTCCAACCACGTTTTAGCGGGCGGGCCCCTGATCAGGTAATTTGTAGTTGTGCATTTAATGTGCAAAAAATAGTGTGTCTTTGCATGAAGAAAACGATACCTTTTGTTTGTATCAAAATCAGCTTTTTTTTTGAGAAAACTCACCTAAACATTACATACTTAGGCAGCACATAACTTACAAGATGATTTTTTCATGAAAACTGTGGAAAGGAGGTTGTTTGTGCCTTGTGTGCTTGTCCTTACTTTATGGAGGGCAATAAAAGAAAAACTTTCTTGCAGTTTGGTAGATTTCTGTTAATTTGTCTGCTCTGCCGGGGAAATAAACAACGTTCATTTCTGTCCTATTCCAATAGAAATAAAGAAGATCGAATATACTAGGAATAGACATACTTTTTAATATTCCAAAAATTGTGAGTGAGGATATAAAGTCCTATCTACAGCTGATCAAATTTCTTGGTTTCAATGATCCATATGTGGAAACCCTACTTTGTCTAGTGTTGAGTAGAAACTTGATTGGTTTGTTCTACATCATAGCTTTTTCTTATCAAACAAGATTTATTGTTTATGAGAAGAAGCTTTAGTGAGCTACCCTGGTTATTTTCATTTTGTTATGTTTCTATGTACTTTCGATTTTCAAATTCTTGTATTGGAGAACCATGGAAGTGCAATGGTATGTATGTGTTTTTGTGTTGCAGACAGTAGAGCTAACAAATGAAGCCCTTGAGTTCTTGAAATCGGCTTTCTTCATGTATGACATGGGCAATGTATGGCTTAATTAAGCCCTTTCTTCTCCTTATGTTTGATAGTATCAGTTTTCTTTTTATTAAAGAAGCTTGTTGTCGCCCATTACTACGTTCTCTCTTCTCTTGCTTCCATTTTATCTTGTCAATTGTAGATACAGGTTCATTTTGTTAGCTTTATATGAAGATATATATATATTATTTAGACTTGACTCCTTGGTAAAAATACTTGGCAGCTCATCCTGAAAATGCAATTTAGGAACTTCTCTGGATACCTAGTTGTTTTTTTTGATACTTAGTTAGCCATCTCTTGCCAAATTCTATTTATTTTGAAAAATCTGCTGCTGATAAGTAATAGAGTTTTTTTCTTTATCTTTAGGATGGAACTCTGACTGAGGCCAGCAGAACTCGAGGATCTTTTCTAAACTGCGCCTGAAAAGTCAAGTTCATTGTCAAAATATTTGGGCTTTGCATGCTACAGCCTTTTATTTCCCATACAAGACATGGCATAACAAGTGGGTCTCCTTTATTTAGGAACGGTACATTTGTAAAACTGTGTTAAGATACTGTAGAACCAAAGGGGAAAGAAAGCATTCATCATCAGCAGCACAATATAAACCTACACCATTATACCACTTTTTGATAAGTACCGATGCAGTGTGGCGTGGATGGCAATTCGATTACTGTGAAATCTAACTGAAGTTATTCTTTTGCACAAGTACCAGTCCCTGGGCTGTTGAAGGCCCCTACACAGACGCTGCTGAGAAAAATGTGTTGGGTGATTTTACAGTTAAAGGTTTTCTTTATAAGGTTATGACATACCAGACATTATTAATAGGTACTTACTTGATTATTAGCATTAAGAGGGGCCTTTTATTTTCTGCTTCTTTTGTTCTTCTGACCAAAACATTATAGCTTCTTTTAAGCAATTTAAGCATGCTAAAAAAGCCAAAACAAAAAGGCGCAGTAAATTCGTAATGTTTTCCAGTGCTTTGTTTTTGGGCCCAAAAATGCTGGGAAGTCTGCCCTGCTTAATTCATTTATTGGAAAGTGAGAATTGTTCTTTTTTTTTTTTCCATGAAACTTTACTATTTGTGAGAATTTAAGAATGTCATTTTTTAAGGCAAATAAGGATCCTTTTTTTAAAATTTTAAAAAAAATTTTAAAAAAAATTTAAAAAAAAAAAAAAAAAATTTTTTTTTTTTAAAAATAAAACCCAATATTAAAAATTTTTTTTTTTTTTTTTTTTAAATTTTTTTTTTTTTTTTAAAAAAAAATAATAAAAAATATTTTTTTTTTTAAAAAAAAAAAAAAAAAAAATTATTTTTTTTTTTAAAAAAAAAAAGGGAGGGAAGGTTTGGGTGAAAAAAAAAAAAAAAAAAAATTATTTTTTTTTTTTTTTTTTTTTTTCCTTTTTTTTTTTTTAATAAATATTTTTTTTTATAAAAAAAAATTTTTTTAAAAAAAAAAAAAAAAAAAAAAACAATGTCCGTTTTGCTGCCAATCAAGTTGAACTGCCAGGGGTAAGATGTAAACTTTTTCAAGACCTCTGATTTGTTTTTCATTCTGAATTATACTAAGATGCTATAAATTAATTTAGCAGGGTGTAAAAAAGACATTGGTAATGCGAGAAATACCAGAGGATGACGTGAAAATGATGCTTTCTGACAAGGAGTCGCTAGCTGGTTGTGACGTTGCTGTATTTGTTCATGACAGGTAGTTTGTACAGGCATAAACTCAGGAAAAAAAATACTAAATTAACAATTGAATAACTCTTATGCTATATCCTTGCTATGGGAACTTTACATTACAGTTCTGACGAGAGTTCGTGGAAGAGAGCAAAAGAGTTACTGATGCTGGTGGCAGCTCATGGTGAGAATACCGGTTATGAGGTTCCTTGTCTTATTGTCTCAGCCAAGGATGATCTTGACCCCTATCCCTTGGCCATTCAGGATTCCACTAGAGTATGCTTCTTTTGTCTCCTCTATCTTTTGGCCATTTAGGTTTTCTTCCCACTGCACCGAACAATTCAACTTTGCACAAGACAACTGGCCATTCCTATAGAATTAACTGTTCAGATGAAAAATGTTTCTTACTTGAGTTCCTTTCTTGTTCTAATTTACCTTATTTGTCTATTTAGTTATTGCACTTGGCTAATTAGGCACCCACTTATTAGGCCCTGAATATTACCTCTTGCCCCCTTCAGATTTTTAGTTCAATTGGGACAATCCGTTGGCCGAATATACTGCTAATAGACCAATTGAACCAATATCAATTAGCCTTTTTAGTTCAGGGTGCTTTCTGTAAGGACCAAAATTCTGACTTTCCTCCATAAAAATAGAAAAAAGGGTATTGAGTGCTAAAATGTCAAGGAAATCTTGTCTGGACACACTAACAGCCATTTGGTTTTACATGCCAGATTTCTAAATATGAACCATTAAAATTTTTGGGGTTCTTCTTGCATAATTTTTCTTTGCTGTCAGCTGTAATTGAATGGTAAACATTTGGTTGTTCTGAACTATTTATAATCTGTCCAAATTTGGGTCATTATCTGCCTGCCTGAAGGCTTGGGTTCAACAGGTCCTGGCCGACACTTGATGCCATTAAACATGAATTTCTTAATGTGTAGCTTCTCTGTTTGTTTAACTGGATATTAAAGATATGGGGATATCTGATACAGGTAAGCCAGGATATGGGGATAGAGACTCCGACACCTGTCAGCTTGAAATTAGGTGACTACAATAATATCTTTCGCAAGATAGTGAGTGCAGCTCAGACACCTCACCTGAGCATCCCTGAAACTGAGGCTGGTAAGACCCGCAAGCAGTACCGCCGCCTTGTTAACCGCTCCCTCATGGTTGTTTCAGGTAAATACTATTTTCCCTAATCTTTGGCCACATGTATATTCTGCAAAATTGTTTTGGCACCTAAAGAAAGCACAGCTGAGGTATATATAATAGATAATCTAGCAGTTAGTTATTCTTGTACAAGTACCATTATGCTATTGGTGAAGATTTTAGTTTTGCAAGTGCCGGTAAATGCTGATAGTTCATAAGTCCAAATAAATAAATATTTGTTTGTCTGTTTACACAAGTGTGTCAATAAAAAGTTAGTCCCAATTTATTCACCTCTGTCACCACAATGTCTTAATTTTGTGCAATTTTTGTATCTTTTTAATGTTGTAATAGTTGGAGCAGCAGTTGCAGTTGTAGGAGTAGCAGCCTACCGAGTATATGCGGCAAGGAAGAGCTCTTCTAGTTGAAGATGCTTATGGTTCTTAGAACCTTGGCAAATTTGTATTTTTTTGAATTAGGTTTCTTGTGTTTGTAGTTGGATTTATACACTTTATAGGGGCGATTTTATGATCATAATGCCACCAGATGTAGGATTTTGAGCAAGATTTGGAATCGTTGCATTGTTTGCATGCCAAAATTTTCGTTATGCTTGGATAGGTGAGAATAAAACAACTACAACAACAGCGTAACATCTACAAAAAAATTTAGTGTTATTTTAAATGTCTTTCTATCTACACAAGTTATTCGTATATTGATATTACAATCACGATAACTGATGAAATAATTATGATAATTAAGAGAGAAATTGGAAAGTGTTTATTTTTATAGTTTTAAAGACTGTAATTTAAAATTTCGATCATAAAAAAATCGATCAATTAGTTATTGGTTAATAGAGACGGGTGTGATTTTCAAATTGATTCAAGTTTCATCTACTCTGTATAAGTAAAATAAGGGTGTTCTTAAGCTCACCAATTTTTTTGATGAGTTTTACTTTAAAATTTATCAAATTGATCTTAAATATTTAATTCAAACTGTTTAAATCGTTGAAATGAGATATTTAAATCTATAAACCGATTTACTTTAGAAGTAACTCCTAATGTTTTATTTCTTTCATATATTGCTCATACATATGTACCATAGTACCAATTATGATTTTTAAAATGAGCAAGCCCACAGATAAAAGCATTCAGGGCCGAATTTGTTGTTATATACTGATTGAAATAAATTTGCAGAAATACAGAATATATGCAGGTATTCTCCAATTTTTTTTCTTTGAATCATAATAATTTTTGTTGGAACTCCCATAAAATCCTATATTACCAAACATTCACCAAGTATTAATTTGGTGCTAGAATAAAAATGCGGGTAGTAAATTTTCGCGCAAAAATCATATGCGCGCGCGACCGTGTTTTTTTTTTTTTTTTCATACCCAAAAAAAAAAAACTTTTATTTTCAAAAAAAATTCAAATCTACCCAAACCGTCCCACTGAGGGAGCCTTCTGTGAAGAGCAAACCGTCCCACCGTGAGGCGGCCTTTTGTCTAGGGCAAAACGCCTCCTCATGGGACGGTTTCTTTGCTGCAGTAACTTTTTTTTTTGGAATCTGAATGTTTTAATCTAAAAATGAGAAATGAAATAACAAACAAAAATATTCAATCTTACTTATGTCTTCAAATTTTTTTGAAGATCTTAATATTTTCATCTAAAAATGAGAAATAAAAAGTGTTCAATTTTGTAATAAACAAAAATGTTCAATCTTATACCGTGCATGGAACCCAACTCAAGTACCGAGAAAATATATTCTTCACAAATTTCTTTTACTTTTTAAGTCATTTTGTGTCATATTTCATAAATCATAAAAATTAGTAAAATAATTTCAAAAATAGTAAAAATTGGTATTTTGCAAGTTTATTATATAACCAATTTACCGAGCTACTCAGATCTAAAAATAGAAATAAAAATCTTAATCGGAAACTTCAACTCAAGTTTTGAAGCTCTTTCCTTTATTTTTTTGCAATTCTGAAACCCGGCATTGTCGACATTGATGTATGCGTATTTTCACCAGCTTTCCGAAAAGTCATCATTTGCTGAAATCGGACACTCGAGCGCCATTTTATGACCGTTTGAAGTTTCGTCATCGTTTTATGTCTCATTAGTAAATATATCGTCTCTCTTGCTTTATTCATTGTCTTAATCTCAACTGTTTACAAGAGATGTCTTAGATAAATACATGTACAATATGCAAGTGCTTTAGAAATGAGATAAATGATTTTAAAAAATTAATAAAGATGATTAGAAAGTCGTTGCAAAATCTAGTGTTTAAACTTTTATTAACCAATCTGATTAGAATATTATTTTTCAAGTGTTAATATCAGATGATTTCCGGTATAAAAAATAATATATTTTTTATTAGAAACTGGTAATTTAATAGCCGTTTTCTATTAAAAATAGAAACTGGCTACTTAATAGCCGGTTTCTAATAAAAATTAGAAATTGGTTATTTAATCGCCGGTTTCTAATTTTTGCTATTAAATAGCTATTTTGGGTAAGTTTAAAATTTCCCAGGTTTGATGGATATAGTTGACAGTTTATATTTAAAGTTGGATATAAATAAAAATGGCGGAATTTTTTTTTTACCACTCTGAAAATTCGAATTAAATTAAAAACCACCCGACACTACTTTTGTACAAAAATACTACCTCCTGCACAAACATTTTGCGCACCAAGCCAAGTTGGGTCCGCATAACAGTTTCGCGCACCGGAGTGGTCCGCACAATGATTTGACACACCGGGTCTGTGCAAGAATTTCGCGCACCAACAGGTCCGCACAAGAATTTCGTGCACCAAATAGATGTGCACGGATGTTAATGTACTTAGCACGACTCTTGATGCAATCAGATGGTTGTTATACAATTGGACCGGTCAAAGACGCGCTTTGACGCACAGCTTTTGTCACATTAAAATATTAATTTTAATGTAAGGACCATCTGACTTTTACGCACAGCTTTTGTCACATTAATTTTTTATTCAAAATGCAATAGTTTTTTTTTTTTGAGAACACTTGACAGAGTCAAAATGCAATAGTTGCGGACGAAAATTGACATACTTGTACGAATTTTAATGTGCTTAGCACGACTCTTGATACAAATCAGATGGTCCTTATAAAATTAGACTTTGAATTATATGCTCTTTTGCGTGGAAGTCAGATCCGGGTGCGGGTGCGCCAAATGGTGGTGCCGCAAAAAGGTTGTGCGGACTCGGCAGTGCGCGAAATTTCTGTGTGGATCCGGTGTGCGAAATGTTTGTATGGGAGTAGTATTTTTGTACAAAAGTAACGCCGGGTGGTTTTTAATTTAATTTGAATTTTCAGTGGTAAAAAAAAAATCCAATAAAAATGACGGCAAATCAGGTGTCTTGAGAATCACTAAACAAAAGAAATTATTGGTTCTACTGAGAAATACACAGCATTTTAAGAGGCTTTTTTGTTATTCTTCAACAAAACTTCCATCTTATTGAGGAATACCGAGTATTTTTTAAAGGAATCGGTTCTATTGGAAAAATGTTTTGGACCAAATAAATATATATGGCCCAAGCGCTATCAAAGTATCAATATAAATATATTGAATAACTACCATTGTAAATAATGCCTATTTTCCTACATAGTCATGGAATTGGATCTACTGCGATCCGAATATTATGAACAGTAATCTTAAAATTTTTGCTTTTCTAAATCCAACAATCCAATAATTTATGTGTATATATCTCAAAACAGCTCATTTTTCTATGCACGAATTTTGAAACAATTTAATAGTTGGATTTGGAAAAACATGAATTGTAAGGTATTGTTCATGGGTAAAGAATCGCAGCAGATTCGGATCCCGCAGTCATTGACATTTGATCACATCTATACCATTAATGTTGGGTAAAGAAATTTGTGAATAATATATTTTCTCGGTATTTGAGTTGGGTTCTATACACGGTATAAGATTGAACATTTTTGTTTGTTATAAAATTGAACACTTTTCATTTCTCATTTTTAAATGAAAATATTAAAATCTTAAAAAAACATGAGGACATAAGTTTTCTTCATCAATTTTCTTTTTCAACAAGTTAGAAATGAATTCATTGTGACCTGGTAATGACTATTTAGGACCATTTCTGTCAATCTCTGTAGGTTGGCTATCTTCTAGGTTTGGGAGACCGGGAGACTAGCATCCGGGCAATCTTATGCTACACCGATCCAGTCATCCAGGTAACTACAAATAACTACTGAAAATATTTCTGAAGTCTTTCTTATTTGTGAAAAATTTTGTTTGGTTTGCCTTGCAGTGGAAAAATACTGCATATTAACTTTGGAGATTGCTTTGAGGCCTCGATGAATCAGGAGAAATTTCCTGAAAAGGTACCAATTTCTGGACATTATTAAGGAACTTTACAAATTGACTTTACATTTTACCATTATATTTAACACTTTTGCATTTGCTGTTGGATCTTAATCCAACGTTGAGTATATAGGACTTACCGGCAGCTGCACTAGACGTCCCGCGAAGTTGTAGAAGGCATACCAACCAGAATTGGACAGCACCCAGTGATAGTAGTCCCAATCTGCGTCTGAGTAGGGCGGAGATGGCATATCTTTAGTATAGATAGGTGGCGCATCTGGCTCGAATGGGTCTACTGCCCACCAGTCGATGTTTTCTCCGACGTCGCGCAACATGCTGATCATACGCCCATTCTATTCAGCAGCCTCAACGAGTGGGGCATGCTCCTGCAACTTACACCATCCAACTTTTCTCTAGCCCTTGATCCTGAGCATCTTGATGGCATGCGCAACGGCTTTAATCGACACCAATATCTGAAAAACAAACAAAAATTAGTCAACATATTATGTAATGACAATTGAATGAACAAATAATATAAAGGTGTCGGATACATTACCGCGCGAGCTTAACGACGTCCGGTAGGCTAGTGACCTGATGTATCATCATGTAGTACCTGTCAGAGATAGGCGCTGTAGTCGTCCACCAGATATACATACGCCCCGCCAACCCTGAGGTACCAAGTCCGGTACCTCAGCAGGTGAGGTCCCGGGGACTGAGTGATCTCGTCGGGCACCTGATATATCTGAGGCTCAGCTGGAAACTGAGACTGCGTAATACAGTGCCAACACAGTCCGCCAGTCTCTATCCATAGAGCCGGCGTGCAATATTCTGTAAATGAAATATTAGTTGCAGTGAAAATGTAACAGATAATGTATAGGTTATCGATAATTAACTTAATTTCTTACTTGTGCAGTCTCTTGAACTCCTGCCTGGGTAACGCTGTCTCCTTTGGGATCAATAGGTCGTCTCCGTATTGTCAAAGTACCCAATTTAGATGTGGTGCTCCACTATCTAAAAGCAGACTAGCGGGCCTCGGTACCACCAGCCGTCATGCTCCTCAAGACAACGAGGAGGCAACCGCTCATCATCATAGAGCTAGGCGTACGATGCCACTCCACCTGTGACTTCTCTAGACTCTGTAGCTGTAAACGCACCATCCTGATACCTATAGTGCATCCGTGGCCCTCATCCCCGTAGTGGTGGACACCATGTCATCTACTGCCGTAGGCCAGGCGTCGCTCCTAATCATCATCTGGTTGTCCCTAAGTTGGCTCTTGCACATTGGGGATGGGACGGCCCACCTGTAGCTGTGACAATGACCAATGCTGCAACAAAAGCACCGGCTCGTACATCTGCCTGGCCTTGATCTGTATTTCTGAGGTTATTAGCCATAATATTCATTTGATTGATTGATAAAATAATTAAGTATCGAACAACATAATAATTAAACCAACAAGCTGTGCAGAGCCTATCAAGGTCCTTCAGAAGCCGCAAATACATCATCGGGATGCCATCGCCGTTGGCATCAGGAAACATGACGGTACCAAAGAGGTCTATCATGTAACCCGGGTGTATCTGCAAAAACATAGTAGATGATTAGTATTATGATTACATAAGGTAATTAACAGATCCAAAGTAGAATATTATTAATATTACCTCTGAATATCAGTCGGGCTAGAATCATCCGTCAGACCGGCACTTAAGTATCGCCGCAACGTGGTCCTCTGCATGTGGTAACTGGACGAACCCCCGCTGGCCCGTAGCTGTGTTGGATCTACCCCCAACAACTGCTCGATATCATGTGCAAAGTCTCTGCTGTCAGATACTTCACCTACACGATGCCCTTGACCGCAAACCCCCGAGGACACTGACATCCTGGAACGTCACGGTCATCTCCCCGAAGGGCATATGGAATGTGTGCGTCTCGGGACGCCATCGCTCCACTAATTCTACAATGAGAGATGCATTGACGGAGGCGGTCATATCCCGTAGGATTAACACAATCTTGTATAGTCCAAGTCGGATGAGGTACGGGTTCATTAACGAGAAGTACCGCATCCGAGAGATAGATAGATTGACGTTTATGAGCGTCTTGTGCTGTGTTGAAAAATAACAAAATAATGTATTACATAATGTATACAATGAAATTTAAACTTCGAAGATGGATAAAAAGTAGCATACCTCAAGGGATGCCAGGCATACCCGGTGCTCGCGGTGGGGTATCCATAGGAGAGGGCTGAAGTGCTCGGTACTGGTGGTGTCAATCGAGGGTACAACCTTTGGTGCACGTTTGGGCTGTCCTCTACCTCCAGCCATCCTAGTTTCATAAAATTGTGCTAAAATTAAGTTACAATAAAATTGCGCTTGAGTGGCACTAAACTTACACTAAATTGTGCTAAAATGAACTCAAATGCGCTTAAGCGCGCTTAAATTGCGCAAAAACATGTTTAAATGCACTTAAATTGTGTAAAAATGAGTTAAAATACGTTTAAATGCGATAAAATATGTTAACATACGCTAAAATAAGTCAACATACGGTAAAATGTGCTAATATACGTTAATATACTAATTTATGCTAATTATACTATTTTATGCAAATTATTTTCAATTTATGCTAAGTTATATAACTATACTAAATTATGCAAAATTTTATCAAGTTAGATAACTATACTAAATTATATCCTAAATTATAACAAACCGTAGCAATTTTATAATCATTTTGGCCTAATCACAATTAATAACGATTACTTAACACTAATCACAATAAATTAGCACTAAACACAATTACATATTGGTAAACTACATTAATTTTTTTTGGAACATTTCTAATGAATCAGATCAATTTTATAACCATTTTGGCCTAATCACAATTAATTACGATTACTTAACACTAATCACAATTACTTATTGCTAAACTATATTAACAAAATTTTAATCATTTCTAACAAACGGTAGCAATTTATAACCATTTTGGCCTAAGTAATAATATAAAATAAAATATAGGGACTTGTAAAAACAAGAAGAACAAGAGAAATCTGAAAGAAAAAAGAGAATGTGAGGAGAGATAATGTGGAATTTGATGAAATGAATTGTGAGAAATATTCGGAACAGTGTACCCTTACATATAAACATGGAAACTGGCAGATAAATAGGCGTTCTCTAATTTTTATTATAAACCAGCGACTTAATAGTCGGTTTCTAATTTTTATTAGGGACTGGTGGTTAAGTAGCCGGTTTCTAATAAAAAATTAGGAACTGGCTATTTAATAGCCAGTTTGGATAGAAATATTTTTTTTAGATTTAGTGGATAGGTTTGGTAATTTATATTTAATGGTGGATATAAATAATAATGACGGCTATATATATGTTTGGTTGTGGCCTAAATGGTTGAATAATAGGTTTAGTCTGTTTTATTCCACCAAACGAGCATTAATTGAGTCGGACTAAGATGAAATAAGCCGATCTTTAGGCCAGCCTAAATTAAACCACCTCACATGGTGGTCTAATTTTGTTGCACGTTGTGGCTTAGCTCTAATAATTATAATAATATATTATTAGTATACAATTACTATATTATTATTAATTATTATTATTAATTATTATTATTAGTATATAATTATTTAATTATGTGAGGTGCCTTTTTCTGCGTCATCGTCCGTCCTCGAATCATCGCTGCTTTCCTTGTTCTGGTATGGTATGTGGTATTGGGGAAAGGCGTTGTTCCGAGAGGAAAGAAAGAAAAAAGAATTTCGTGGTTCACCTTCGTACGTAATATCTGTACAAGAGAGTTTATTGATTGTGGGGATGTTGAATCTTCCGACGGGCGCAAGTCCCCGTCGTTAATTACCCCGAGATTTATGTCTCTCCAGCACCTCCTCATTCCAAGATTTAGGGCCGCTGAACGTAAGTAAGAATGGGGTCTGTTTCTGTCATAAACTTATCGGTGTGTGCATATAAATGCGATGCAAGGATGCAACTTAGGTTTCCTATCCCTAACTTGACCTATGCATTAGTGTTTTCAGTATAAACTGAGGATCGTGGATTGGCTTCCTTGTTCGATCATTTGTGTGTATGTGTTTGTGCATATAAATGCGATGCAAGGGTGCAACTTAGGTTTCCTATCCCTAATTTGACCTATGCATTGGTGTTTTCAGTATAAACTGAGGATCGTGGATTGACTTTCTTGTTCGATCCTTTGTGTGTGCATCTAGAGTCTGAATGTGAAGCGTGGTGCCAATTCAGATAGTCCAGGTGTTGTGTGCACAATAGGACTCAGAGCGTATGACGCGGTGCTAGCTCCTACCGCCTACAAGTATCGTATGGTGCACGATAGGTCTCAGAGCGTACGATGCGGTGCCAGCTCCTACGCCTAAGTTTGCATATAAATGCGATGTTTTCAGTATAAACTGAGGATCGTGGATTGGTTCCTTGCTCGATCCTTGGAGAGTGTGTATGCATATAAATGCGGTGTTTCAGTATGAACTGAGGATCGTGGATTGGTTCCTTGCTCAATCGTTGGAGAGTTTGTGTGCATATAAATGCGATATTTCAGTATGAACTGGGGATCGTGGATTGGTTCCTTGCTCAATCGTTGTAGTGTGTGTGTGCATATGAATGCGGTGTTTTCAATATTGATTGAGGATCGTGGATTGACTTCCTTGTTCGGTCCTTGGAGTGTTTATGCATATGAATGCATTGGAGTGTGTTTGGATATTTTGTATGGAATGTGAGTATGGGTGTGATATGTTTGAATATGTTGTGTTTGGGAAAAGTTTTAAATTGGTTTTCGAATTGAGGTAAATTGGATTTTTAGGTTTGATTTTGAGGGCTTTAGAGATTGTTTTGGATGATTTGACTTCATGAATTTGAGGAGGGATTGATGGAGAGAGTATGGGAGAGTTGAGTTCAGGTTATTTGCATTTTTTTTACTTTTCAACTTGTGAATTTTCAAAGAAGGTTACTTATCAAACTTTCTGTATTTTCGACATTTCATGAGCTGAACCAAATCTTCATCATTTCTTTGTATTTTCTTCACACAATGCATACTACTAAATTCATATCTTGGTAGTACATGGTTTCAGGTACTTCTATGCCGATTTTCATATTTTTATGGGTTTTATTTATATTTTTATGGAATTATTTTAGTGACAGGGGCATGATTGTCAAAACAGTGACAGAATTTTCTATTTATTTTCGAATTAATTCAAGAATTTATTCTGGATAATATACAAACTGGATTTGAACAAATTTTATGTCTATCTTCATTGGAAGAGAGTGTAGTTTTCAAATATATTTTTTGTTTCATATTTATGTGCTGTTAAGGGCTTGAAATAGCCAATGCGGCTGACAGGGGTATTTTCCATTTTTTGACAGCTCATGTGCAGTTTTCATTTTTGAGAATCTGAACTTTGAAAAATCATATAAAATGAAAGAAAAATCATAAAAATGTAAAATTTGTCTTGAACGTGTGTGTTTTGAAGTCCTCTATCTGACTATGATCTTATATTTTTATTTAGGTCCCTTGCGGATGTATCGACCTGGTCCACGGTTCTCTTCTGCTTCTTCGGAGGAGCGACATCAGCGGCACTAGATGAACCCCCGGGTGCCATCCTTTTGGTCTGTGATACAGGCACCTTCACCACGGTTGACTTCACAGCCGTAGCGCCCCCGCCAGCCGCAGCAGATGCTAGCTCCCACAAACGCGAAGGCCATCGCCGTTGTCTCTCTTAAAGCTGCAAAAGGAAAAAGTACGAGTCAGGATCAGGATAACTCAAAGGGGTAACTACAATGCGAACATGTATATATATGTGCATATGGAATAAACAGTGACGGTGCGGTGGTAACATCGGATGGCCCAAGAAACTGGGCCCGACAGTACTCAAACATTCACTCGAAGGAGGTAATAAAACATCAAGCGGTGGTGGTCAGCTGCGCAGGAGACAACCTTACCGCCGCCAAAACAGCCCTCTGAAAGATAGAGAGAGGTAGACGGAAGCCACACACTTGGGCATCCTCCAGTAAAGGCACAAGCCCTTCTCGTACTCATTCGCGCGGTCTGAATTGGAGGGAAGTTCAAAACTGAAGTGGTCGTAGAAAAGTCGTTCCCGCGTCTCCTCCTTGACGAACTCAGGAAGAAAAGTGTTCAACACCCACTCCTGGTCCCGGCTTCTCGGTTTGGTCGCCTCCATGTCTCTAACCTTCAACGCAGCCCTGGTCGAACCCAACCACACTTTCGGCTCCCTGCATGGACGACTAACATAGCAAACTTGACTCCCGGGAGGGAGAAACAGAACGGCTGGAAGTTTCAGCCATCTGCTGTACCACCTCAGCAGCCTCAGCATATATGTTCCCGGACGACCCGTCCCTAGAAGTGTAATAGTTGGCATCACCCGGTGCTAATGGTTGACGCACCGTGTATCCGCCAAGCTTGGGATCTGGGAGGTCCTGGGCGAGTTCCATCTAATCGACGACGCCTTAACTTGGGAGATGAACAGAAGGAAGAGCGGTCAGCTTATCAGAAAAGGGGAGAAAAAGAGGGAAACAAAGAATCCTTCATAATATCGGAAAAGGCTACAACGTCACCCGCAATCTGTACATGGATCAAAGCCTGATACTCAGGACCGAAGATATCATTCGCAAAGCGGTCCTAGTACTCGTCCGAAGGATCGAGCACTGCCCCCGCATTAGATCACCCTCGACGTCAATAAGTTCTGAATACCTACGTAACACTAAGTTGATCAGTCAACAAACGAATCAAACGAATCACCTTGCACTGAGCAAGGGATGAGATGAAGGCTACAACTATAAGCGAAACCAGGAAAGTTCAAAATTTTTCTAAGTAGGAATATACCTGTGAAGTTGGCGAAGCGAAGCGAGTGCAGCGTCAAGAATAAGCAGACAACCGGGCCCTCCTTTCCAAAAAAGGAAATATGAAATGATAATGGTGATGTGGCGGGCCCGACCCTCGCATATATATAGGCGCCCGTAGAGCGCCGTGGGTATACGAAAGGACGTCTCGAAAAGACGTCGCTGTACACGTGGCCTCCAGCCAACTGGTCCAACGAATGGCCCGTAAAAAACCATATAAATTACCACTTTGTCAGCAAAAAGGCGTCGTTCGGCTCATAAGGCGAACTGAAGCCTCGATTGGTGGATCCCGTGAAGAGACGCGACGTTCCGTTTGCATCTCAAAGCACGTGACCCTCAAATCCCACACTGGCCTATAAAAGAACAATTCCTGATGGCGTTTAAAACACGTGTAGGATCGCGATTTAACAGGGCGGGAGCGCCACAACACGAGCAGCCCAAAGCTTGACGAACCTGCGAGGAACGCGGGAAGTACGACCCTTGGGAGAGGAGGGAATACTCTGTCACGAGCCAAAGCCGAGGAGCACCGAATAGATCGCATTGAAAGACCGAAGCCGACGCCTCACAACCCCCGAGGAGCAAGCCATGCATAGTAGAGCAGGGGGAGGGGGCAGGCAAGCAACGGAGAAGCCGATCCCCAGGCAATGGATAAGTGCCCACATTGCGGCAGGCGAGGAAACATCGCAGAGACGTTTCACTACGAAGGATACGAGCAGTCCTTCCATTCCTCCTGTGTATCATGCACGCGCCCAGAAGAAATGGGGGACCCGTGTTTCAAAACATACGTGTTCCTGCGATGCCGGCCCACTCATAACGTATGGGCACGATATAATAAATGAAATGTAAACAAACTATTTTTTCAAAGAATGAAACTTGAATGTCTCGTGTTTTTGTTTCCCTGCCCCTCAGCAACATCGTTCCCTTTCGCTAATAACCGACATAACGATAATAAAAATCGAGGAATGAGAGAACGGGAAAGAAATAGCCGAACGATACCTAAACTACGTGAGAGAAGAATAAAGCGACCAAACCCCCCATAGATAGAACGTATAAAGACGTGCCGATCGTACTGACAAGAGTGAGACAAAAAGGCGGCTGCATTAATTACGCACTGATAACCGCCTATATGGGACTCCTAAATATATATACCCTGGGGCGCATAAGACAAATGATACCATTTCTTACACTCATTTCTTACGAACGCCACACACAAAATGCCACCTAGGAAGCGTGGACGCCCCCATCAGAAGGACGAACCGGGCATGGTAATGCAGGACCAAGCAGGAGCAAGACGGTGGTACCCTATGAGGCGGGTCCTAACACCAACCTGTCGCCTCCCCGTGACAGTCCAACCAGGATCCGGCCCACGACGGCTACCGAGTTAGCTCCACACATCCGGACCGTGCTGCTCTAGTATTTTGTGACATAATGCTGAAGGAAACTGACCCCCAGCGGAGGGTCATCTTCGATCTCATGGTTCAGTGCCCCTCACATCCCTAAGTGTCTACGCCAGACCCAGGAGCTTCGTCCAACCAACCAAGCAATGGGCCCCACTACAAGTGTTGCCAGCATCACCCCGACAATAGGGCATAGCGCAAGAGGGAGTGCTAGAAGGACACGACGCGGGTGTCTTTTGTGACGTTAGGCATAAGGCTTTGGTAAAATAGGATGTTCGTCGCAAAATTGTAAAATTTATATTTTGTGACCTCAGGCATAGGTCTCCGGTAAAATAGGATGTCCGTCGCAAGATTATAAAGTTTATTTTCCAACAATTAATAAAATAACAAGAAGTTATATGATAAGCCTCAGGCGCCGAAGAGCTCGTTTGGAATAAAAAATGACTTGTTGCATAATTATGGTAACCGTGAATGATTCGTTATTTAGTTACATCGACCATGGCCCCGGAACTGGTGGTACCATATGCATTTATGGCCATTATGACCATGGTTCTATATAAGAATCCCACTAGGACCTGCCAACGTCTCATTGTATCTCCCAATCCCCCATGGACCCCCCATACACGCCCAAAGAACGTGAGTTACGAGCGCTTTCCGAACGACGTGCCGTACCGACAGTGCCGGCTGTGTTTTAAGGTGGGCGAGAAGAAGTATATGATATAATGCAGTACGTGCCTCTATCACTTCCACCCCGTGTGTATGGACACCCAACCGATAGCCGAGGGACAAGCGCCGGCCTGGACCTGTTGGTGGTGCCCTATCCACAACAGTGAGTTAGAACCGGCACACAGTGTCACGATCTGTGACAACACCCTCAACAGCCCGCGATAAACTTCGTCGTGGCGGCGGACCAAGCGGCCAGCTCCCCAGCAAACGTTCCGAACCTTAGGTTACATAAAGTCATTTTGTATTTACCCCACCCTGTCGGGCCGGTTTCGCAGTGTATTATCCTTGTTATCAAATTACGTTACGGTTTTCTTTGTAGTTCATCTGCTTCGCACCCCAAAAAAAAGAAAAAGAAAAAAGAGAGAGAGCTGAGGTAGCAAGGCACCTCACCCAACAACGGCAGATTGCCAGCACAGTTACAATAACACCTTAAACAAAGCTTTGGCATAGAAACACAGTTAGTTTCATGTTTTTCGCGCCCCACATTCAAGGCCGCAATGCCGCCCCAAACAGAGCTCTAACACAAGAATATCCTGATTTTAAGCACAAAAGTGTAATAAAGAAAGCAGAAAAAACATGTGTGTGAAACTAGCTGATCGAAGCAAGACCAAGCAAAAACGCACTGCGACTTAGAAACACTGATAACCAATAGCCGACAGGTTAACATTGGGACGACGTAAGGAATGAATAAAGTTTACTCTCAAAAGCCTTCAAGCCAAAATGCATTTTACTTCATGCATCCCCGCTTCAGGGGCAAATGATAGGGCCTTGTGCCCACGGCCCATAACGGAAGCAGGCCTAACACTATGAATAGGCTCGACCTCGGACCCAAACCGTTCAACAATTTCACCATTACTTTATTCTTTTTTTTTTTATACGATTTGGATGTACATTAACATTCATGTATTAAGCATATTCCAAGAGATATATATATATATATATATATATACATATATATGAAGAGGGATCAATTTACAACAGCAGTTTTTTTTTTCATTTTCATAGTCCAAATCATCAATCCAAACCATTCAACATGATTATCTAAATAAAATATGCTTCCACATCAAATTTTATATTTTTGTGAATTTTTTTATTATTTATTAAGATGGATACAAAATTCAATGGTCTGAATTTGACTAGTTTTTGTAAAATACTTAATAAATAGTAGAAAAATAAAAAATATATAAAATTTGATTTGGAAGCACATTTTATTTAAATAATCTTGTTGAACGGCTTGGATCGATGATTTGGACTTTGAAAATGAAAAAAATCGTTGTTGTAACTTTGTTTTAACTCAAAATTGTTGTAACTTGATCCCTCCTCTATATATATATATCCTGGAATATGCTTAATACATGAATGTTAATGTACATCCAAATCGTATCAAAAAAAGAATAAAGTAACAGTGAAGCAGAGCTAGAATTTTTTTTGTGATATCCAGAAAAATCGGATTAAAATAAATGACACCCGGATTTAAGTTTGTCTAAATATGACACTCCTGCACAAGGATTTCGCGCACCAACTAATTCAGGTTTGCACAAGGGTTTGGCACCACTTGATGCGCGAGTTCACGTGGAGCACCAGGTTTACACAACAATTTGGCGCACCAAACGGGCTCGCACAAGGGTTTGGCGCACCAGGTTTTGCGCACAGAAATTGAAACATACTTGCACGGATTTTAATGTACTTAGCACGGATCTTGATGCAATCGAACGGTCCTTGCAAATGCTGACAAAGTCAAAGAGTGCGCCGTGATCCAAATTTGAAATTCAAAGTTTGGTGCGCAAAAGGGTTGTGCGACCCCGTTTGGTGCGCCAAATTGTTGTTTGAACTTGGTGCGCCACGTGAACTCGCGCATCAAGTGGTGTGCCAAACCCTTGTGTGAGTCTGAATTGGTTGGTGCGCTGAATCCTTGTATATGAGTGTTATTTTTAGACAAACTTAAATCCAGGTGTCATTTATTTTAATATGATTTTTTCGGGTGTCAAAAAAAAAAAATTTCGGGAAGCAGAGCTCAATGATTAAAAAAAAAACTTTTAAGATTAGACCAAAATAAATTTTTAGTCACAAGTCTAGTGACATCAAAAAAAAAACTTTTAAGATTAGACCAAAATAATTTTTAGCCACAAGTCTAGTGACATCGTATGAGAATATAATCAAGGCATCTCAAATTTTGAGTTTAGATGAGGATCGTCCGATCTGCTTTGGTACGGACATTAAAGAGACCTAATGCATTGTATTTGTACCTCGATCCTCGAACTGGATTGTCCCAATTCTGATCGTACGGTCCGGATTTAAAATCAAAATTTGAGTTACCTCAGAGCTTCCGGACTCATCACAAGGTATTTCCATAAAAATATGTTTCCGATCGATGGACCGAAGTACCGAACCGATAAAAAAAGATTACTCACATGGCGAGAGAAGAAGAAAACCTCTCTGTAACCCTAGAGGGATCAGATCGGGATGAGGAGATGCCGACGGCCCCGGAAGCCCTAGCCTCCGCCACCGCCACCGCCACCGCCACCGCCTCATCCTCCGACGACTTTGGTTCGGAGGAAGAAGCCGATGAAGGGGCTGATGAGTTCTGCATCCAAGCCCTCGAACAAGCATTGCGCAGTCAACCCCTGTACTATGATTCGCATCTCCAGGTATATCTGATGCTTTCTCTCCCGCTCTTTCACTACCTCTCTGGTCACTGGAAAAACAAATAAATGTACATGATTGCTGTAACTTAACTCTTATGTTTCATATACGAAGCGGGCCTTGTTGCCTTTTTGTCAAAAAAAAAAAAAACATGATTGCAATTTTGAAAATGGGTTTAATGTGACCTCCCTCCTAGAACAATCTAACATATATATAATATATGTTAAACGTATAGTAAATTTTCTTCTGATGTTAGAACTTAGGTGCTAAATTAGACATTTACTTTATCATAGAATCAGCTAATCAATCAAATAATATCTTCATTCTTACAAAATAGCTTGGTTCCCTCTAAATCCGGGATGGATAGTTTGCAATCTTGCTTATGTGAGTAATTCAAGTGTTTTGAAAGAATATCCTTTCTATCAAGCACTAGCAGATTTGCTCTGTTTCCCCTTAATTGTTTCTCATGTTTTAATTCTGTCAGAATCCAAGCTCGCATTGATGTCATCTATGCCCTTGCTGCTGGTTGGACTGTTTAGGACTCTGTATTTGTGGGGCAAACCAAATATTCGTATTTTCGTTCCATTTTGATCTTGTCAAACCTTGACTTCTGATATATATATATATTTTTGTGTTAGTATGTAAACTGCTTGAGGAAATCAGGAGAGATTGAGAAGCTTAGAAATGCTAGAGAAGAGATGACTAGGCTATTCTCGTTCAGCCCTAAACTATGGCAGGTTTGGATTGGTGATGTAAATATCTTTGAATCAAGGAGGTTTAAGGAGGTTTATCTGACACCAATAGATGGTTTAAAGAGGTTCTCATTGGATCAGAGGAATTTTGACTTTATATTTGTACGCCAAACATTCATGGTTAGATAACTCTGCCAATTTACTGGACCTTTTAAACTTTCATAAACTTTTGAGCGATAATGTGACATCTAAAATATTTTTCTAGGATGCATCAGATTCATTGTTGGTGCAAATATGTCCCGAAAAACTGCTGAGTTTGCACAAATATTGGGCAAAACTAGAGATAAACCTTGGTAAAGACATAATTGCTACTTGTGGAGTTTGGGACAACCTAATTAAAAAAAGGTACAAAATCTGCAATTCTGTACTTTTACTTCTATGTAAATTACACCCTGCATTGTACATTAATATCTTATTTGCCAATAGACCCAACATTGCTTGAGACTTGTAAACAGCACCCAATTGTGCAATATTTCAAAATCAAGGAAACAAATTTGGTTGTTAGTTACAGTTTGTGTAATCTTCTTTTAAGTGTTTTCTTGAGATGGAATGCATAGTTTGTTCTTGGTATTTTTGAAGTGGACCTTACCAGTTGGGTGCCGTGGCATCATTTGGGGATATCCAAAATTCTGCATGCTAGGTGTAACATGAGAAATGTTGAGAGTTTCTTGCAAATACAGAAGAAATTTGGTTGAAGTTTCAAATTAATCTTCTTATGTGAATTTTCACAATAATTGTTTGTATTGACTTTTTGTTAGTGGGTCCACACTGGAATCATACGAAGGGTACATAGTCATGGAGGTGGCAATGGGTAATTTAATTGAGGCCAGAGCAATTTACAAGAGGTGCTATGACAAAAGGTTTTCCGGCACTGGTTCTGAGGTAAAATTCATGCTCTATTTGTTTCAATTTACACTGCTTTTAATAAGCTCAACATTGCTCCTGTATTTACTCTTGTAACTTATGGGACCAAGGAGCCACCAATTCAGATTCCAGACCAGATAGTCATCTTTGGTTCTTTCTTGTTTTTTTTTTCTTAAATGGATACTTCCTGGCGGACTTTAGGGCTGTTAATGAACCGAGTTTGAGCGAGTTGGGGCATGCTCGTGCTTGGTTCGTTAAGTTAACGAGCGAGTCAACTCGAGTTGAGAAGACAATACCGAGTCGATAACTCAACTCATTACCAACTCGAGCTGACAACTCAACTCGTTACCAACTCGAGCTGACAACTCAACTCGTTACCAACTTGAGTTGACTGTAACTCGTCAAGACTTAAGACCAATTGATGTTTAAATTTTAAATTTCTTAACCCGAAAGTCCTAAATAATACATAATAGAATGCAAATTAACCAAAAACAGAAACACTAAATCTTTGAATTTAACATAATTTAACAGCCAAACAGTACATGCCAAACAACCAAATAATACATAATTTAACATTAGCAAACAACCAAGCAGTACACAATTTAATATAAGCAAACAGAATGATAGTGGTAGAATTGAATGATAGTTATGTGTTTTTGATGATTCTATATAGCAGGCATGAATAGTTTTTTTTTTCTTTTTTAATTTAGCTTTTGATCTCTTATTTATTTAGCAGTTTATTATAATTGAATAGGTAACAACATGGCTTAATGGTGTAATGCTGTTCAAGACACAGCAAGAATCTAAAGGTAAAATCGACCATTCTTCAGTTTCAGTAAAGGAAACCACTCGTTATCCTCTCAAAAGAAAAACCAAACAGAAGTCTAGTGCAAAGGCACAACCTCCTGCTAAGAAAAGAAAACAGAATGCACCAAAAATTGAGGAGAAGCCCCAGCCTGATCATGGCTGAGTGGAAGTAGATAGCGAAAAACAACTTGAAAAAGAAGAGAAAAGCAAAGAAATTGAGAAAGCAAAACCTAAGTCCTACAATGACCAGTGCACGGCATTTGTTTCTACCCTAAATCTTTAGGTAAGTGTCTATGCATAATACACTCTTGTGAAAATCTGTTTTGTCATTATACTTTCTAGTTTAGATACATGCACAGAATAAATGTATACCAGTTTTTTGCCAACTGAACTTGACAACTCAGCAAAATATATAGAAAATTTATTATGATTTTTAACTTTCTTTCTTAATTATTTTTTTGGGCAATGTAACACTAGCAACAACTATAACGGTACAGTACCAAAACTAGTATGGTAATGCAGCTTCAGTCAGTAGGGTAGATAGTTCATGTTTCATACTCATATTCACTAAGAATTGGTAAACCTGTACCTATTGAGGATCCTACCCATACCTATTACGATCATCAGGCTCATTGGATAATTTTTAATTATTTTTTTTAAAATAACTCAAACTAGTTTGAAGCAAAGTAAGTTCCGCTAACATCCAATTAGAAAATATTTAGGGGTGGTAACACAACAAAAATAGTACTGTGTGATGGTATTCTGTTACACAATACAATGTAACATTTTATAGTCTATTATTATTACAGTTTGATTATCCCAAGTGCTTGGGTATTTAACAACTTGCCCCATTAGCTGATAATCTGCAGGCACAAAACCCTTAATAATAGGGCCCTACTTATATATAACGAACGGACTGGATTGATCCAATTTACAATTCACGGGGCCTTTTATATGAATTTGATTTAGAATAGTAGGATCGTATTTTTCTGTAAAAAAAATGTGGGGGATACCAACTCTTAACTATAATTGTTATGCTACCAATAGAATACCACATACTGTTTTGTCTAGCGTAAAAATGGTTACGAGCATGAGTTACACATTGGATAGCCTATGTAAAAGTATGAATGTTTTTGACCAGAGACTTGACTAAGCAATTGGACAACACAAGGATAAAGTTCTGATTAAAATTAATTATAGCATAGGCTGGTACATACAGGTGCCCCAAATATGTTAATTCTAACTGTTATGAAAATACCTTGGATCCTAATTTATTTTTTTTGGTTTTACTTAGCCATTGTCCACCATCCAGTTGTTTTGACTATGTTTCATTTCTTTCTGGCAGAGAAATAATGCAATTAGAGAAATCTTATTTGTTATAATAATGCAGACTAAAGAGAAAGACTTGAAGTCTTTCTTTAGCGACTGTGGGAGTGTTACAACTGTTCAATTGGTCAGAGACAAGGTCATGGGAAAATCTAGGGTCAGCTCTTCCAGAAGGCACATATATTTTCCTGACCACCTACTTCACAAAAAAATCCTGCCTCGTCTCCCTTTTAAATACCTCAACAGATTGAAATGCATTTCGAAGGAATTGCAGTCACTAATAAGCACTGATGCAAAATTTGCCGCCGATCAGTCTCGCTCAGCAGACGCTTCATCAAGTAGCTTTGTATACATGTCGATAGATGGCGTCTTATCATTCTTCCCTGACCTGACATTGATAGGTGTCCCCGATCCATCCCTCAGTTTCCTCAACCCAACCTCTTTTTATGATGAGATCAATCTAGTCTCCTGTACAAATGGCCTCCTCCTCCTTGATGGTGAATTCAGTCACAAGGCATCCCTCTGCGTTTGTAATCCTGCTACCAAAGAGATGGTGTTTGTACCAAAAGGTGTTGGTTGGTATAAGGATGTCATCTATAAAATGTGTCTTGCTTATGATCCTTGCGAGTTGCCAGATCAGTTCACCATTGTTCACCCTCACCACAATACAGATGGTTACGTGTACCAGTTTAACGTATTTTGTTCAGACACTGGCAAATGGACCCTTTCGAGCACGAGCATATGTGTAGGCACATATTCGCCAGCAATTAAAGCAGTGTGTGCAAAGGGGGTGATATATTGGGATTGTGAACGGTACCTTTTGTGGTATGATACAAAGAGGGATTTAGCAGGGTCTCTACTGTGGCCTTTAGTGAAGCCATGGATAAGAGAAAGGTTTCATATAGGAGTCTATGCCGGTGAAATCACGTGTTGCCTTACTTGGGTTGGCGGGATCAAGGTGTGGAGACTGGCTGGAGGGTCCTGCTGGGATATGTTGCATGCGACTAGTTGGGACGGCATGTTGGATGCATTTAACTTTTGTGATGGCATGCAGTTGTGTCGCAAAAGCCAGTCTGAATTGTTCTTCGGGCGACACATCATATTCCCAGTAGGGTTTGATGGGCAGTTTGTTTACATCACGGTGCGGCGGCTGACTGATCAAATTAACAATTTGAGGTTGTTTCGTTGGGAAACTGAGACAGGACGAGTTGAAGAGAGAAGTCCGATCGCTATATGGGAACCATGTTACATCAATAGTATCTTCAAATATGCCAATAGCATGGCTAGAGTGCCACAAATTTTGAAAGAGACTTCTTAGGAAATTGACATGTGGTTTTATGTATCGAGTTGTGATGAAAATTTACTTGTTTATTTTGTTTTGTTTAGGATTCTAAAATAATATGTATTTTGATCTGGCTTGCCAGAGTTGTTTACTTATTTATTTTGTTTTGTTTAGGATTCTAAAATTATGTGTAGAGTTTGTTTTTGCTGGTACCAGAGAGGTGGTACGGATCTGAATATTGTAATGGTTTCTAGTTTAATGGAAATCGGTGGAATCCCACTTCTTTCAAAAAATAAAATTATGTGTAGAGTGGGTAAATAATTTTGCAAGCTCCAGAGAAGAGGTTTTGTTACAAAGGTGGTGATGTTGTAATTTCTACTGAATTTCAATGAAAATGGGATGTGCATAATGATCTTGATTGTGAGAGTTTTTCTTAGTTTTTTTTGTTTCTTTTAGTTTTAGAGAGCTTGGTTTTTATTTGATCTTCAATATTTGCATGTCGTGTGTATAGTTGTGTTGCACATTTTTATTTATTTTAATATTTAGAATGAATATTCAGCCAACCAAGATATATATGCTCCACTATTAGGGCTGAAAAAGGAGCCGGATTATCCGTTCCGAATTCGCTCCGTATCCACATGAAATCCGGATTCGGATATTATCCGGATACGGAGCGGATAAATTTCCATATCGGTAGAACAGTACTGGATGCGGATTCGGATAATTTCTTTGACCCGAAAACGGAGCGGATATCCGCTTGTATCCGAATACTGCAAGTAGGAGTGTAACCGCGGAGAATCCGTCATCTCCTTAACCTTTTCCGTTCAGAGCGTTGGAGCGAATTTATATATACTCCAAACTTGTTTTAATCTTTGACTGTGGGACTAAAAGTTTCGCTCAGTCCGGATTGCTTCGGGTGAATGGTTGTTTCACTCAGTGTGATTGCTTCGGGTAAAGCAATTCAAATAGAATAGAATATATTAGTTTTTAAATACAACCCCATAAGTAAGTGGCCACGTGGGTTGTTTCAGCTAGAACACCTTTATGAAAAAAATATTGTATATCATTTTTGCATCAACACCACTCATTCTTTAATTTATTACAAACTTACAAAGCACTGCAATGAATTCTGCAAAGGTACTCCATTGAATTATTTTTACATATTTATATTTAATTGTTCATTCGTTATTTATTTGAATTTTAGTAGTTAATATTTTTAATTTTGTATCCGGAAGTTCTTAAGACTCAATTATCCGACAATTATCTGCTCTGTATCCGTATCCGTGGATTATCTGCTCTGTATCCGTATCCGTATCCGTATCCGTTTATAGTATGTTAGACCCACGAAACATTTTTAAATTATAGTAATTGAATAGGCCCAGCTTAGGATTGGCTTAGAAATAAGGTTAAAAGTGCAAGAAAAATCATATCTCGATGTCGTAAGTAGGGTTCCTAGTAAAAGGATAAACTTTCTCCTAAAAAACATTAAACAGTGGAAAGAAACTCAGCCTCCCAATATATTCAAAAAGCCACTCTCAGTTGTTGAAATTCATTCATAATTTGCCGTGAATAAGGCTGTGGTACTATGCATAGAGCAGATTGGTATGTACTATGGATCAATAATTTAGTTTTCAATGTCTAGGTAGTCGATCTGATTGTTTAATTTTTAACTCTAAAATTTGTTCAATTATAAGGATACAAGATTGTTTAAATTACAAAAATCAACCAAAAAAGTAAATTATTCGAAAGTGAAATGAATAAAAAAAACAACTTATAAAATATGAATATTGCATTGTAACCAATCTGTGCAATAAAAAATAAAGCAACACATCAGTAGAATAATTAAACATTTTTTATTTCAAATGTCATAACAAATACATTTTTATCACTCATTTTTACCTTGAGATCTGAGTGCCTCTATTTACTTCTCCAGGGCTTTGTTTTGTTTACCTAAATTTCAAAAATCAAATAATTAAATAGAACTTTCTATAATATAAGCAAAACCAACATGTAAACCATACAAGATCTCCTTATGTAAAGCAAAAACTAGATACAATCAAACCTGGCACTGGTATATGAGTTTTAGTTAGCAAATAAAATTAGTCATTAATCAAGCAAACTGATAAGGGTAAGTTTGATAGTGTGCCAGTATCAGTATATGTTGTCTGTCGGACAGATAGTATTTAAATAACCTCTTTTTCGATTCTCGATCTCTCTCAATAGAAGAAAAATAAATCCAATTGTTTTGGCAATCTGACTTCATAGAGTTTATGGCATGAAATCAATATATTAAGGGTACCGTTTTGAAGACTCTGTGATTAAGAGTTGTATATGAGACTTCACATATATTCACCCAGTTTGAGAAATTAGTGTAGAAGTAGAACCACAAGACCATGGAAAAATCCAGCTTTACAAAGTATGTGAAAATGTAAAACTATCACATATGTAAAAGAAATGCAGAAAATACTGGCAGCCAAGACAAAATCTTGCATTAATTAATAACCACAATAAAGACTTCTTGAAAATTAATATTTAGGGAGTTTCTTGTAAAATTACATTCTGGAGAAGTTAAGCAGAAAATGTCAACAGTAGCATGAGAAATTACAACAACTTTTTGGCAAAAACAATTATTGCAATAATGGAAAGTCCTCATGTAAGAGAATGCTGTTAACAAAATGCATTGTTCAGAATTATTAAAAAAAAAGTAAGAGAATTAGTCAAATAAGATGAAAAAAAGAAAGAGCAAGAACCTGGTATCAGAGAAGAAAACGCCTCTAGAAGTATACAAGACAAGAAACCATCTTTGTTTTTCTCCTTATTATTACCTTCAATTTTACAGAAGCAAGAGCGGTGTCCGGTAAATATGAAAAGACAAGAGCGGTGGCCGGCAAGAGAGCAGAGAAAATGAGTAACCTGACAACTTTATAAGCACTGAGGTTAGTGTAGTCAAAATTTAATTTGAAAAATAAGCTAAAATGAAGAAAATAAAACAGTGGAGAAAAGGCCACATGTAGACATGTAGTACTTCTGTTTATATGGGACCCCTTGTCACTGTTTTTTTTCTCTTTTTAGTTGGAGACAACATAGCATGGTTTATTGCATATTTTTAATTGATATCATAATGTAAGCGTTCCAAATACAAATATAATTCTCAGGTTTTCATTTAAAAAAAAAATACAAATATATTCTTTTATAGCCCCTAAAAGGGACTACAATTTTTTTTGTGCAATCAAAGAAATGGATAACCATATGTAAAGCAAAAACTACATACAACCAGAATTACTTAAAATTCAAAATAGGATTACAATTTTTCTTTAATGACATCCCACTTGACAAAGTTATTAACTCAGAAATAAGATGAAACACACAACTGACCCACTAATTAGGTATTTCTGCATGTCTCTTCTTCTTTGCACGCTTGCGGGTCCTGATCTCTCTTGGCAACATCAAGGGCACACCTGTCTTTTTCCACCTTGATCAGTTCAGTGATGCGCTTCTCATAAGGGGCAAAACCAGTAATCTCCCTTATTAGATTCCTCACAAAGTGCACCTCTTGCTTATTGGCTAAAATACATTTCATACATGAAAACCAAAACAATTTTTTTGTCAGAAAACATTAGACAAGCACTTAACAAGAACAATTTTCTATTAAACAAGCTATATAATTTTTATTTTTTTAATAAAGGGTATAATGTGTATTTTATAAATTATTTGTATTACCAGCCTGAAGATTATGTCAGCGGTTCCCGATTGAATCGGCAGTTTATTCCTCTCTATGGAATCAATGATTTTCTCCATGAGCTTAACATCATTATGCTCTTTAGCATACATCTGTATACAACAAACCAAATAATATACAAAAATAGATAAGTTTAAGATCGAGGCCACATATTGCATTTGCTATTGTTGCTCCCCATTTTCATCATATTTTGTTTGCTTCATTGGGCTATAAAGTACTGATACATATGTGATTATTATCAAAAGCATATATGGTTATACTAAAAAAATGCAAATCAAGCATTAAAAAAACCATTTCTATTTTACCTCAAAGAGCAGAATCAATAGTAGTAGAGAATCTGTAAACATTGTGCTTCCTGAATGCTATTAACCTTAAAAAAACAAAGTATATGTTGTAGCATAAAAGATAAGGATACAGACAAATAAGAAAATTTTGACAGACATATATCAAGATGTAGATAATGGTCTTACTTTACCAGTTTTCGGGCACGCGAGGGTAGGCCGAACCCTCTCAGACCTGCGTCCCTCCCTCTAGGTCTCTTTCTCTGTCCCTCTAGGGTTTGGGTGAAATATCCCTCTCTCAATCTCTCCTTCTTCTCTCTGAGTTTCTCAACAACGGGAGGGTTTTCTTTTGTAGGCTCTCTCTGTCTCTCTCTCATAGTCTCTCTCTTTCTCCTCTCTCGAGAGGCACGCAGCAACATATATAAAACAAAGAAAAAGGGCGTGGAGAAGAAGAAAAGGGGAAAAGGAGAGAAAAAAAGGCGTGGGGAAGAAGAAAAGGGTAAAAGGAGGAGGACTTTGGGAAGATAAAAAGTTTCGCGCAGTAAAGAGAAGAGAATCGGATCATATAATTTTCATGTGTCGGGTATCTAACCAACTAAATTTAGATTTCTACACTCTACAAAACATGAAAGAGATATATAAAATCAAAATAATTTATTAATTGCTGAGATTTATATGTCTATAAATAAGCGGCTGAGATCTAATGAATAAACGGTTGGGATTTCGTTTGGGTAGATAGGTGCTTGGAGACTAAACTTTTTAACGTGCTATTTAGAGTAGTACTTATATCTAACCAACTAAATTTAGATTTCTACACTCTAGAAAACATGAAAGAGATACATAAAATCAAAATAATTTATTAATGGTGTGTCACAACATGACTTATGGAAGCACTTGTGAATAACGTGGTAATCAAAGAGGATAAAAGACAAGCTGTGAGAGTGTGTAAGGTATCGACAAGTCCGCCCAATGAGTTCTACAATAGTGTCTTGCGAGGTCGTAGAACTGGTCTACGGTAGCTGTAAGATTGAAATTTACTTTGCTTGATGATGAAATCTATACTTCTCTGCACATCTGAAGAGAGTCGAATTTGAGGATTATACCACCGCAGGAAAGAGTTCACGCAAGGTACGAGCGTAGCGAAGTGAATTCATAAAGGTCCCAAAACAATCACAGCTGGAACTGGACCAAAGGCACTAGGCATTAGAGAATCTGTACAAGAAGGAACTACGGCGCATTCTCAAGCTAAGAAGAGAGCTCTCATGGAATAGCAGGAATTAAGATTTACTTTCCCTTTCAATATGGAATACATCAAGTAATATCTCTTATAGGCAAAAATCAAACACATATATATCGGCGTAAAGAGTTACCCAAGTCCGAAGTAATGCGTCTTTCTATCTAGTCCAACATGCTCGTGACTGGGACTGTACATGGATTCTCAACCTTGGGCATTCCAACTTGAAGCGAAGCAAGCAGGTGGCATGTGTAACCCGTTATAAGGTTATCACACCTGTTTGGTAGATTAAAGGCTAGAAATCCAAACACCAAACCAAAGAGCTCAAAGACCAACGTCCAAAATAAGTTTTCAGCATAAAAAGAAAGCCGGCACTCTATTTTTTATTTAGCTCTGACGTTAGCATACGTTTCTAGAAGCGAGTCCTCTTTTCTTATTTCTAGGTTTGGGCCCGAATCTGCGACCGACCAGCGCATACACCTACAAGCGGGAGCTCTAAACTAGAAAGCCGTTAAGGCCCGCTTAGAGACATCAACCCAAAACAAAGAAAAAACATATGGCGTAACACATCATACTAAAATCACTTTCCATCTGCAATCTCCTGCAAAGCTTTTTATTAGCCTGCTCAAAATCATACTAAACAAGTTGCCGGGAAGCATCAGACATAACTTGGGTTACATTCTAATGTTAAATCTAAACAAAATTATCTGTACATTGAAAAAGATCTTTCAAATAAAAAATAGATATGTGATACTTGTAGGAATACATTTCACACGAGATATTCTTTTAACAACGGGTGGTCGTTCATTTTGTAAAATTACTCAATAAATTAATATATTTTTTTAGTAAAGTTAGAGGTCAAGCTATTCAACTGGATTCCAAATTTCTTATCCTACTTCCTGAAGATTTACACCCAGACACCTTCATCAATGCTACCCCACAAGAGATATGGGATGAGGGCTTGTCATTTCATCCATGGTCTCCGTTAGATGACGCGGGCATTAGCATTCTGGCCTATAAGGTGCTATTACGGTTGGTGGGTATCCCTCCACATCTTTGCAAAGAGAAAAATATCATTCAAGCAGTGAGTCGGTTTGGTGTTTTTCTTGGATCGGTGCAATCTGAGGATCCGACTTCTCTGTCTTCTTGGTTAGTTGCGGTGGGGGTAGATGACTTGACATTGGTCCCGCCACAAATGGTTCTGCATATAGGAGGCATCACATATGATGTAATGGTGTACACAGTAGCTTGGCATCGAGCACCACTATACACGGAGGAAGACATGCCCAAACATCCAAAAATTTACAATCGGCCTCAACCGTCATTATACACATCGTCTTCAGATGACGATACCAGACATGATGACCATGAGATAATACCTATGAGTTCTAAGGTGTTACGTGAGATGTGTCGGGGTAAGACAGCGGATGCACTGCCACCGGAGCTCCGTCGCTTTGCTACCATGGAAGAACTCGAGCTAGCTGCAACACCTGGAGGTGACAACACAACCTCAAACCACACATGAGCAGGCTACAAAAGATCAGACTGCGAATATTCAGGGCAAACCGAATGATCAGATTTTTTTTCTCAAAATGATAGGCCGGAATTTCAATTTTTTCAAGTGCCAGTTATTAGTGTAGCAGCTCATGATGCTGCTTGTGATGAGGTTCCCATAAATCTGTAGCGAATCAAAATACACTACAAATCATGGGTACACGTGCAACATCTCCACAGAGAATCCTGACTAGGGGATCTTCTTCTGGAAATAATCCGTTGGCTGTAGTGACTCATATTTCAAATGAGCGCACTTCTAGGATAATTCCATCCTTTAATTCAGCACCTTCCAGTATTGCTCCTGAGAGGCCACGTATCCCGGACTTAAATGATTCTCACAAGGTAGTAAATTCTAAATTTCCTTCTATCAATTTACCACCATCTGGACGAGGCCTAGGGAATAGAACTTCAGGAGGTACTTTTTATGCTAAAAACAAAAGACCATTAAGTAATTCTTTCAAGGACCCATATGCTTCCAAATATAATTGGAAGAAGGCCTCCACAAGTCCACAACTGTGAAGAGGAAAAGCCAAGCTCCACCGCTGACAGCACCTGTTAGGAAAATATCGGCCAAGGGGAAAGGAAAAGAAAAAGAGGCGGCAGAAGTGGCTCTCAATCCAGCAGGTTTTTACGAAGTGAAAGTACAGTACGATCATGCTTCAGCTTTGGCGGCAGGGTGTGGATTCCAAACTAAAGATGTTGAGAAAGTAATCAAAGCTGACAATGCCCAGTGGCAAGCACAGGCTTCACAGCAAAATTCAGAACCGATAATGAAAAATTGGTAGATGATGATCTCGACCTGGGGCGTTTTGATCTCGATTCAGAAGATGAGCTCACCTCGGAGGAGGGAGAATATTGAGTTCAATTTTCAGTTTAGTGGGCTGTCGTTTCTGTTTTTTTAATGTCTTACAAAATTGCAAAATTTAAGCTTTTGTCTTGGAATTGTCGAGGGTTAGGCAGTGGGGAAAAGTGTGATATTGTTCGGAATGGAATTAGGCAATCGAGGGCTGATATTTGTATGTTGCAAGAAACAAAATTGAGTGAATTTAATTTCAATTCTTATTTGCGTTTTCTTCCTTCTTACTTTGATAAGAGTTGTGTGGCAGTTCATGCAAGGGGTTCAGCTGGGGGAATCTTGATTGCTTGGAAGAAGAATTATGAGTTGATTAATTCATGGGTCACTAAGAATACTTGTTGGCTCTTTTGAAACAAATCACCTCAGAAGCGTTGCTATTGGTAACTAATGTGTACGGTCCTTCCACAAATAATCGAAAACCTTCTTTCATTCAGGAACTGAGACGTTTAGCATCATTGGTCCATTATCCTTGGATTCTAGGGGGTGATTTCAACCTAGTTCGGTGGTTAATTGATCGCTCCGGAGATAGCAAGAACTTTGGGCTAATGTCGTTGTTTAACGATTTAATCCGAGATGAATTTACACCTTATTGATCTGCCCTTGAAAAATCGACAGTTTACCTGGTCCAGCAACAGGCCGCAACCATCGCAATAAAAAATTGACAGAATTTTTGTAACACCAGACCTTTCTCAACAATTTACTATGATGTCCCTATGTGCTTTGAGGTCATCATATCTGACCATGCTCCTCTTTTGATGAACTGCATATCAGAACCCAACCTTGAGAGGCAATTTAAGATAGAGTTGTTTTGGCTTCAAAATCAACAGGCAGCAGCTATAATACAAATGGCTTGGGGAGAAGGTACAAAGGTCTCAGGATTAGAAGGTTTCAAGAATAGATGTGAATTAATGTATGCTCGGTTAAGACAGTGGCACTGCCAAAATTTTGGAGAAGTGGAGAAGTAGCTGAATTTTTGCAAAAAGACGTTGTTGTTCTTTGACCAAATTGAGGAGCGCAGAAATCTAGAAGGATATGAACGGAAATTCCGAATTATGGTTAGAGAAAGGGCGTATCAATTGGCAAGCATTATTGAGATGAGATGGCAACAGAGGTCTCGATGTAAGTAGCTCCAAGCGGGGGATAAGAATACTCGTTATTTTCATGCAACAGAGGTCTCGATGTAAGTGGCTCCAAGCGAGGTCTCGATGTAAGTGGCTCAAAAGCTTTTGATTCGGTCAATTGGACGTACCTAATGAATCTCATGCTGTCAAGGGGATTTCCAATTAAATGGGTTACATGGATAGAACATCTTCTCGTGTGGTAATGAATGGTGGGATTTTAGATTTTTTCATGCACAAAAAAAGTTTGCGACAAGGAGACCCGCTATCTCCCATGTTATTCAATTTGGCAGTTGATGTTCTACAAAAGATGATTGAGGTGATTAATTGTTTGGTTCAGTCCAAAATTATTCACCAATATGCGGACGATACGGTGTTCATTTGCAACACGGATACTGCCACAGTAGTATCTCTCAAGATTATTTTGAGGCTTTTTACATCAGTTTCTGGTTTAGGAATCAACTTTGAAAAAAGTTCATGGATTCCTATTAACACAACCCAAACTCAGATTCCCATCATATCAGCCATTTTGGGCTGTACTCAAGCTGATTTCCTGGTGATTTATTTGGGGTTGCCACTCACTTTTGCTCAGCCAAATAAGTCTCTATTTCGGCCATTGATTGAAAAAGTAGAGGCTACATTAGAAGGATGGAAGGGAAAGCTTATTTCTAGAGGAGGAAGATTGCTACTAATGAACTCAGTACTAAGCTCTATTCCAATTTATTTTATGTCAGTCTTTTTGTTGCCAAAATGGGTTCCTAATAGACTGGATAAAATTCGGAGAAGATTGTTGTGGGGCTATTCTGATAATAGAAGAGGTATATCTCTTTTAAACTGGTACGAGGTTTGTCTTCCGAGAAACAATGGTGGCATAGGAGGCGCTAACCTTTTGATAGAAATTGGTCTCTTCTTCTGCGATAGTGGTGGCAGCTTTACAAAAATCCACATTCTCTTTGGTTGCAAACCACAAAAGCAATAAAGTCAGTAAATGGGGGACAACAAACACATATAATTTAGATGATTAAGGGTTCTTTTTTCTGGAATCACTTAATCAAATTAAGGTCGTTATTTGTTTGGAGTACTACTTGGAAGGTGGGTGAGGGTTGTGATATTTCCTACTGGTTTGATTCATGGATTTATCCAGTAATGTCGACTTTGTTTGCTCCTTTGGCCGTTAATCGGAATTGGTCTCTACAGAGAGCTGAAATTAATGGATTACCTAATCACAATTCTACCCATAATGCTGTTTGTGACCAAATTTTGTGGAAATGGAGCTCAACCAAAGAATATTCGGCAAATTCATTCTACAGAGTAGTAATCAGTGGAGGGAAAACTAGGTGGTTGTTCTATTTCACATGGCAGCTCATAATGCCACCTTCTGTTAAGGTTTTTGTGTTCTTGTGTTTTAAAAGGTAAGCTTCTCACAAGGGATGTTCTGAATAATCGAGGGTTTCAATGTGAATTACACTGTGAAATATGCCAGGCATGCTTGATGGAGACTGCAATGCATGTTTTCTTTGAGTGCGCTTTATGCAATCCAGTTTTGGAGACGATTAGTGGTGCTTTTGGGGTTTGATATTTTACAGATATGAAGCTCGGTGCAACAAACAGTGTACAGGTCTTGGCAACACTGTAAGAGACACGTATTTCAACTAAGAAATGGGGAGTTTTCTTCTTCTCGGCTTGTTGGATGCTGTGGAAGGAGCGCAACAACAAAATTTTTGAACGGGAATTAACGGATCCTAGATGGGCTGCAGAACGTGCTATGAAGGAAGGTTTTTTATGGGTGCAACATTGCTAGTTGCCTAGATATATAGTTGTATAGTTGTTTTGCTGTAGTTGTTGTTCACAGTTGGTTTTTTAATGTTTATTGTACTTACTGATAGCTTCTATCAGCTTTTAAAAAAATAAGTTAGTAAACCAACATTTAACAAATTTGAAGATAGTTGAGAGGTAGATTGTGCAAAACTAGTACAAAAGATGGATGTTCTTGTATCAGACTGCATGTTAGGATTTCGATTGAATGAACCAGCTGATATGAATGTCAAATCTGGAAGCATGTTATTAATTGGGAAAATTTGTTTTATGCCACTCTAAAACTTGATATTTGTCAAAATGCCATTAAAACTCAATATCTATTTTAATTTTGCCATTATCTCAATTTAAAAATTATAATCTTTCAAAATGCCCAAACTACCCCTGTCAGATTTTTTTTTTTTCGAATTTCAATTTTTTTGAAATTTCAAAATTTTTAAAATTTCAAATTTTTTAAAATTTCAAATTTTTCGAATTTCAAAATTTTCAAATTTCAAATTTTTTTGGAAAATCAAATTGAATCAAAAATTTTTTGGGAGTCCGAACCGGGGGCTGCCACGAAAAAATTTGAAATTTGAAATTCGAAAAAAGTTGAAATTCGAAAAAATTTGAAATTTTAAAATTTTGAAATTTTAAAAATTTTGAAATTTCAAAAAAATTTGAAATTCAAAAAAAAAAAATCTAACAGGGACAGTTTGGATATTTTGAAAAATTAGAATTTTTAAATTGAGATTAAAGAGGAATAATGGAAAAATTAAAATAGACATTGAGTTTTAAATGGCATTTTGACAAATATCAAGTTTTAGAGTGGCATAAAACAAATTTTCCCATATTAATTTATACCAAAGCGAGAAATATGAGGTGCTCTCCATTTCCTAGGAACCGGATGCATCCTTTGGCTGTTCGTTGATGAACTGGAGAGCATTAATGGATGGGTGGGTACTGGGTAGGAAAACAATTGCCAATTAGTGTCATGTGAGAGTACGTACGGTTGTACTTTGATTGATTTAATATTGTTTCCATTAGGGTTATCAGGTAATTCACATTAATTACTATAAAATTTATTATTTTAATTAAACTGCATGCGTCCAAACTCCAAACTCAAACACGCAATACATATGTGGTATACTTTGGACCGAGTTCAGGCCCATATTTTCGTTTAGAACATATGAATGGAATTAGTTTGGACATATATAAATTCATGTAAATTAAGGTAGTTGAGTTGGGAACATTCCAGGTGAATGACACATGTAATATTAATTGCCGATTAGAATAATTAGATCGTTAAATTTAGCTATCAAGTCCAAGTAGAAAATTAGAAGGAAACAACAGACTATAAATTAATTAAGTATATATGTGGAAGTCAACGAGTCTAGCAACGCTATTTATATAAGTATATTAATTATGACATTTTTTTTTTATGACAAGTGAAATCAATTCCCCTGATTTCCAACAATATAACGAAAACCATTACAATATTTTTGAGGCCGATACCAGCATCATGGTACCACAAACAAAACAAAAGAGACAAATATATTATGACATATGCTTATAAGTTATATATCTGTTTTTAAAATCTAAATAATCGATTCAAACTGTTCAAACTAATCTTTTTTCACGAGATCTAGGTCTATATTATGTGTGTGTGTGTGTGTGTGTGTGTGTATATATATATAGAGTATGGCTAAAATGCTACTAGTAGCACTTCGACCGAAGTACTATTGGGGGTCATATTTTACTATTTGATGTTCAAACAACAAATCCAAACTGTTAGATATTTAATCTATATTAAATATACTTGGAGACCAAATTTTACATTTTTTGGAATTTTTTTGCTATTTATTAAACTGGTTTGAAAACTGCTGTTTTTATTAAATTTTTGGAGCATTGAAAACAACTGTTTTCAAACCAGCTTAATAAATAGTAAAAAAAATTCATTTTAATTTAGATTGAACATCTAACGGTTTGAATTTGCTGTTTGAACATCAAATACTAAGATATGACCCAGTAGCACTTCGGTCGAAGTGCTACCGGTAGCAATTTAGCCATACTATATATATATATATTAAAATTTTAAATTTATTTAGTATCAAGTCAAGCGGTCAAAAAATGAAAATTTTTAAGTTAATCTTGATACATTATTTTTCTGAAAAAAAATTCATTTTAAAAAATTCTAAAAAGATAGTAGAAAATTTCAAAAAGAATGTAAAAGTTGGTCTCCAAGCACATTTTATGTGTGGGGATCATGTTGAATTGTTCAAATTAATTATTTGGACTATGAAAACGGATATACATAATTTGCAAGTATATGTCTTGATATGCTTATATAAATATCGTAACCTGACTCGAAGTCAATTCATTAACCTGGCCAAGAATAAATTTGAGAATTTAATTAAGCTTCTTCAACCGGTAATTATATTACTAGTAGTAATTGTGTGACTAGTAAATAATATTTATTCATTGATAGAAAAATAGGACATTTATTAATTTAAGAATTCAACAGTAAGTGGTCAAAGGAAAAATATTGAATAAATACAAACATAGAATACAAAAAACTGCCTCCTGTTTCAAATTGATGACGATATTGCACTTAATTAATATATGTTGGCTGATAATTTCTGTTTGGTAATGGTTTAAATATTATTTTTTGACATGATAAGTGGGCGTTAGACTTGTCAAAAATTAATCTCTATATAGTGCCTGCTATGAACAAAATACAGACGCTAAAAAATGTATGATGTACTTCCATGAGTTTAATTGTCTAATTAAGCACCTCTATTTTCTCCTCTCTTTCAAAGTCAATCAATTAGTCATAAAAAAAATTGATTTATGTTATTTTCTTATGCTTCTATTAATTTGTGTTAAAGTATTAATTGCTATTAATTTTCGCAGATACCCACTCCACAAAATGCCATAAAAACGGTGAAGTGATATATATAGGATACTAGATACATTCAATAAATTAACACTTGAAACAGGGGATGCCTATAGAATATGCATGCATGGGGACTGTAATTATTAATTTGTCAGCGTTCCTAGACTATATGAGGAATTCATTTAATTAAATATATATGTGACGCGTTTTTATTTTTGCTTTGCTGTTGAGTTTACGTATAATCATAAATAACGCGTCGGTTTAATTAATTCTGAATAACAATAGAATTAAACCAGTAAAGTTGCATGAAGCTGTAGCTTATTAGTTATTACCAAAGTAGTCAAGATAAACATAGAAACTTCCATGATTTCAGAAGAAAACAAACACAGAAATAATTCCATATACACATGAAATGCATCATGCATATCAACTCAAGAGATAATTTGCAATTTGCATATTTCGTTACAACAGATTGATTGGGGATCTTTCCTGAAATATAAATATTATTTTTATTGATCAACACAAATAATATTAATATTACAAGAATTTTTTACACGAGCTAATTAATGTTCACTTGGTTACAACTAATCACTTCCTTTCTTACACTATTTTATTATTTTATATATCCACCAAATTAAACACCAAAAAAATCAACAAACATAATAAAAATATATATCCTACTCTTGTACATGAATTGATAGGTTTCATTACGACCTAATACATCGGCATTTCCGTACTCAAGCAAGACCTGATCCTGTCTAGTATAATGTCAGACACCTCCTTAATCTTTGTTTGCGCATTATGCACCATTGTGCCGATCATTGCGTTTGGTTCATCATCGATCCCCCTAACAACATTGGCCGTCCCAAATTCAGAAGCAGCATCGAGTCGTCGATATAACAAACCTCCAGCAAACCTGACAGTTGGATATGCAGCAAGCATGCCATTATTAACTACATAAACAGGAATTCCATCAGTCGAGAACTTCGAGTTTTGTGTATTGTGAGGGCAGCTTGGATGTGTGCATCTTCCCTTTCCGGGGCATGCCGGGTGCAGCAAAGGTTTCTTGGTTCCTGATCTTATAGCAGGCGAGCTCATTGTTTAATTAGCAGGTTTGAATAATGCAGAATCGTTAGAGAGGAGTTTCTAAGTATTTTGATGAGGAATGTGAATGATTTATTTTTTGAATGTAGGAGGGGTCGATCGGTTTATATATAGAATGTTATAGTCGGTTATAGAGGAAGTTTACCAGAAAATTAAATGAGCCTGTATATATCTAGCTGGCGAGGATTTTACACGAGATATTCCTCAATATTAACCCGGAAAATTGTAGTGACTGTTTCAAAGTCCAAGTTACCAATTGAATCCGTTTACATGGGAACCATCATGCAATGAATTATAGAAGCCTCATGTGTGACTATTTGTGTGCCAATTTCAAAGGTCCAAATATATTATAATGCAAAAGAATTGTATATAATAACTTTAAGGTATTTACTAATGCTAGATCTAGTACTTTGTTCATGTTTATAAAACAGATACATGCTTAAATTCAAGTCAAACTTGTCAGAGTTTCGTTTAAGAATGAGTTATTATCATGATTATTAAAAATATAAATCAAGTATTTCTGAAGTTTGCCTCTAATAAATTGATTATGTTGTTTTATCTTATAAGATGTCAAACTAAATTATTTATATTCAAAGTAATTAATTAGAGTATTGTTTAACTTATTTTGAGAGTTTCATATTATATTAATTATTAAATTTATATATTGTTGTGAGTTCCTTTGTTTTAATTTAATTTGCATGCATTGAAATGATCCACAGGCGCGAAGCATTTTATTTAGATTATGTCATTTCCTTAGAACATTAGACAAATATTCCAATTGCTATCATAATAATAAATTCGTAATTGATCAGTAATAATTTTGTAATGCCTAGAGTTCTTCAGATGGATATAATATGGATTTTTTTTTTTCAGCAATAGTTCACTGTTCATAATACAGATAATATATAAAACATACTAGTATTTTTTTCAAGACAAACAAAATCTTCATGATTGTCATAATAAAATGGGATAAATATCATGTTGCCTCTATAATTCGTCAAATTCGGAAAAGAAAAATTGTGAAGTTGCAAAAAGAACAGTAAATATATTATTTAAAAATATTGTTATATATCATGGTTGCTAACTTGCTATGGAAGGGGACCAAGTAGTGTGTAACAACATGGATAGCCACAGCATATATAACACAAACTATCTACATGCGAAAATTTCTGTTGAGATTCCGATTAAAGTAAAAAAAAAAAACATGTAAATATGTAATGAACCAAAAACCGAAAAGAAAAAAAAGGAAAACACTTAATCGGGCGTTTGTGTGACATACAAGCTATTATTAATTCAGGGGAAACATTCTAGATGAACAAGTAAACTACTCGGATCTATTAATAATATTAAGAGGAGGGTTGAAATGTTTTTTTTTGTCTCCACCGTGATTTTACTTTTTAAGTTTGTAAGAATAATTTTTTTTAAAAATTACATGTCAAAATAAAACCGTTATATATGATTTATATCATTATTTCTAAAATACATAAAAAAATTCGGTTTTCTATTTTGATTTTATATGAATTCATAAGTTGAAAAATTAAAATCTCGAATTTATATATCCACATAGATGTATTTTTCCAAGTTTTTGATACTAAAAACAAAATCAAAATATCGTGATTTTTTCCATGTGTATAAAAATTTGGAGGAGTTCAAATGTAATTAGAGGAGAGTTCAAAAATGTAAGCATTTGAACTCTCCTCATTACATGTTAGAATATAATTTATTCTAAAACAAAACTTAAATAATTCAGAAAAATAACCAGAGTTATGTAAGAATTAACTTCCAAAAAAGCATAACTGTAAAATTAACTTTTCATCTCATATATATATAAGCTATATATATCCAAACCTATTACAAAGAAAATATTATATACACATGAAATAATATTAGGAAAATTTGGAATATTTTGGCAATTGAAGGGCACTCGCACAATTACATCCGAAACGCTGACCATTTCCGTTAGGGAAATTGATTGGTAAATTCAATGCTAATCCGTGTCTGTCGTTCTCTCTGTCGGTTCAATTGCTTAATTTGGTTAAGTCAAACATTGAAATTACATTCTCCTTAAAGAAAGACCAATCGAATTAATTTGTGTCCTTGGCAACGAACCGTAAAAATTTTCTGCCACTTTTCCAGGAATATTGATCCGATAAATTAAATATAGCCGGCATTAATTATTAAATCCATGGTTATGTATAATTTTGACTAATCAACGAGAATTTCTCTTATGTGTATGTAGTTCCATGGAACTTTTCCCTTAAAACATATGAATGGAATTAGTTTGGACATTCAATGAAGTTAAGGTGCAGTTGAATTGGGAACATTCCAGGTGAATGACATGTGTCACATTGCCGAGTCGACACATATAAATTCCTAATTAAATTTAATTATCTGTCAAATCAATGTAAAAAAACAGAATAAAAACAATATTTATATCTATGGAAGTCAAGTTACGTTGGATCTTAATCCAACGTTGAACATATATGTAATATAATTATGAACTGTTTACTGTCAATGTGATTGTCACAATTAAAGTGATATAATATGGAATTAAGATATTAGACAATCTATGTATTCAATAGGATGTGATCCATAAGTGTGTAGAACAATTTGGGCAAAGATCAAATCAATGATGGACTGATTCTGAAATTTGCAATTGAGAAAACTGCCTTTTGGAAGCCCAGTGTGGGTGGTCCACCCGCACTGGATCTGAGTGCGGACGCACTCAGTACTTAGCCAAAATCTGGAACATTTTGGGGCGTCCAGTGCGGACGCATTCAGTACTTAGCCAAAATTTTGAGAACTTCGAACAACCCAGGAAAAGTCTGAGCGTAATGCGGACGCACTGGAACCCCAGTGTGGATGCACTCAGTACTTAGCCAAATTCTGGGAGTTTTCAGGGAGCCCAGTGTGGGTGGTCCACCCGCACTGGATCTGATTGCGGACGCACTCAGGAAATTCAGAAAAATCCGAGCGTAATGCGGACGCACTGAGGACTTAGTGAAAATTTGGGACTGAGTTTTAAAGTGGTTATTTGGACGCGAATCATCTCAGTGCGGACACAGTGAGATCCAGTGCGGGTGGACCACCCTCAGTCGTGCTGCCAGAATGTGTAAACTATATATAGATAGGTCCCCAAGGCACAAGATAACCAACTCTTTTCAGAAGTTATTATTCTACATAAATTGAGTGCCTTTCTCCCTTTTTCCACCATCAAAGAATTAAGAGGAGAATTCCATTAAGAAATTTGGAGAGGAATTCTCAAGAGGCGATCTTGTTGCTTTGGAAGACCTAATCTAAGATCTATTCAAGAGGGCGAGTAAGGAAGAACTAGAGTATTGTCTCGCGCTCACGGAGACGTTTGCTGCTCCAACTTCAGGTTTGATATTCCATGGCAAACAACATGGAATGAGGTATTGTATTCCGCACTAAATATTATGTTTTGTGCATTTTTGGCATAGGGCGGTCTTTAGGTTAAGGTGGAGATTGTTTCTTCTTCCCCGGAGTGTAAGTGTTTTGGGCATCTTTGACCCCTAGATGAGATGTAATTGTTTGATCTCTAGATAAGACGTAATTGTTTGGCCTTCATGATTCCCCAACAGTTACCTGGTTAAGAACAAATTTGACCAAGCAAACTTCTTCAACCCAAAATTCCATCTTTGTCGGCCACGTCGGAGGTGTAATTGCATGAGAGTACACTGCAACTCATGTCCTAAATTTGAGAAATAAATCTGCTGCTATTCCAAAGGGATTACAGGACCCGTTATTACTAACCAATCATTCAAAGTTTTACATGCACAAATTTTATTGAAATTCTTTTTTCATGTGTGAATCTCTATAAAGATCAATGGCTGAGATTAGAATAACAGGATCTTGTTATCCCTTTGAAAATATTATATACTGAGAATATATACAAACATAGAACAAAATATCTGTGGCCTATTTTTTTTTTACTTCAAGTCATTATTGATATGTATTGATTGACAATTTCAGTTTAATTGGTTATGCATTCTAAATATTAATTTTTCAGTTTAATTGGTTATGCATTCTAAATATTAATTTTTGACATAACAAGTGGGCGTTAGACTTGTCTTATTTAATCTAAAAAAAACTGTTTTATGAGAATAAAAAATGACTATTATCGAGAGTGAGATGGTAAGCCTCCAGAAATTGCAATTTATGAGGTAGTCAATATTACTAACGGGAGTATTCACGAGTATCTATGTATCGACGCTGTTAAACGATTTTATCCTCGTCCATGGAAGAAACAAATTTTTGTATGTTTCTATTTTTCCCTCTCTTTGTAGTGTATATATGCTATATGATATAAAAACATATCGATGGTAAGAATATGTAGGATAGATGACTCAGTCAGAAAAATAAATTTTAGCAGAAATTTCTCCATATTATATCCTAGATACAGAGTGAGGTAATTTACAAACTTTTGGCAGAAATATGCCAGGTGTGAAGGTACCCTATTTAATATAACTTGAATTAATTTATGGTAAATTCACTAGCAACTCAGTTATTTTTCCATGCAAATTAATGTGCTAGCTGTCAACTTAATTACATGCTTTGGAATAACTTGAACATACAGGAATATTCCATCCAATTACATGCACATGTTAGGATTTTGCTATAAATATAGCAACTCAGGATCAGAGTTCTGTATATAGATAGAGGAACAAGATATAACCAGTTTGAAGCCGATTAAATTTCTAACTAGAAGATGAGCTCTCCTTGTCGGCCAAGGCCAGTGAATCCACCAGTTAAGGTACACTCTTCTCATTGTTGTCTACTTCTGTCTGAGTATATGTATATATGTACTTTTTCTCATTTGGAAGTGTGGGACAAGTTTTAATATTTACATCATTGTAACTGGTTTGTTGTTAACTTAGACACATATGTTCACGCACACTCACATATCCTAGCTATAGCTAGTCTTGCTAATATCTATATTCTGATGTCTATATTAATTTCCATTACAATTTCTATAAGAGAACAAACTGATATAAATAAACTACATATTGGCAGATACACCCTGCATGTCCTGGGAAAAAGCGCTGCAGAATAAAGACTTGCATTCACAATGCAGGGACTTAAAATTCAGGATGCATGTCTCACACTGGTACTGAACCTGGATTCTTCAACTTACAATTAGGAAGATATAGTGTTAAAAAAGATGACGTGACTCATTTGTTTATAGTGATATATACAATATATGTGTGTGTGTAAATAGTTGATTAAATACGTACTTTCATCTGCTGTAACGTACGTGTAGCAGGTTCTCATGTCCTGTATATATAGATACGTATTTGTAATTTTGTATATATGCCTGTTTACATGATATTTGCATATATAGTTGTAATTATATACCTAATTTGTGTTTTAATTTGTTTTGTATGATAATTATATTTTGTGACTTTGTAGTTGTAATGACAATATATAATTATATTTTGTGACTTTGTATAAAATGAAAATTAATGTCTAATTATTATGTCGCATTCTTTATATGTAGTGGTGTTATGTTTTCTGTCAAATATATAGAAGATCATGCATGTTGCAATAATCTTTTCTAAAGTGAATTAAGGTGGATTTTGTAAACAACACGGATGAACTATATAAAATACATGTCATGCAGAAATTTTCGAAGTTGACGATTATTGTATGTCAGATCAGTAATTGGGAAGTTGCTATATTGAAGGTGCAGGTAATGTACAATATAATTGTTGGTAATTTACATAAATGTGACTAATTGAATCGTTCATATCTGTTCAAAGGTATGTAATATTCGAGATTACAGGGAATTTCCTAGGAGACGGTATAGCTCAGTAAATGAAATTGAAAATTCACATGCAATTAATACAGAAGTTTTCATGCCGTAATTAAGAGAGTGTTATTAAAACAATATATACTATTAATTACATGAAGTTTATATATGTTGAGTCGAACCGGCCTTTAATTTTATACAGCACTTTTTAAGGTTGGTTCTGTATTTGGTTTTTTTAGAACTTGGTAGGGGTTCTGTATTTGGTTGGTGGTTAGTGGAATGGATCCTGAATTATGATGTTTTTCCGAGAAAGTGAGATATAGTGTATATGATTTTTCTTTTTTTCCTTTACCTTCACATTGCTCGGTTAAGGTAAAGGAAAAATAAAATATAGAAATTATATATCCACATAGATGTATTTTTAGAAGCTTTTGATACTAATCAAAACAAAATCAAAATATTGTGATTTTTTACGCATGCATAAAAAGTGATATATATCATATCTAATGGTTTTATTTGACATTTACATTTTAAATTTGAAGTTATTGTGGTTCTAAAAATGAAAGCATGATGAAGGTAAAAAAAATATAAGCATTTGAACCCTCCTCTAATATTATTTAATAAATAAACAGTTCCAGCTAAAAAAAAAAAATATAACCAGAGTCATGTTATTTATTGTTCGTAAAGGCATGTAAGAACTTCCAAAAAAATATAATTTTAAAATTAACTTTTCATCTAATATTAATACAGTAAACACTGGAGATGGTTAATGACCACACAACCGACTCACAAGTCTCCAACAGAATGAGACAACAGATTTCAGTTATGTTGATTAGTTACAGAAAGTAGTTTGTATTAGAGCTGTTAGTTAGACATATTAGTGAGATAGACTTAGGGATGGCAAAAAAGCCCGGTCGGCCCGGAGGCCCGGTCATCCCCGCCCGGCCTGCCCAGAGGCCCGGTCGGCCCGGCGATGTGATGGGCAGGCCGGGCCGGGCCTAAAGACGGGCCAGACCGGGCCTGGGCTTAAGTCAAAGCCCACAGGCAGCCCGTTGGGCTTATCTGATTTTCTGATTTTCTAATTTTCTGATTTCTGATTTCTGATTTTCTGTTTTCTGATTTTCTGGTTTTCTGGTTTCTGGTTTTCTGGTTTTCTGATTTTCTGATTTCTGATTTTCTGTTTTCTGGTTTTCTGGTTTTCTGATTTTCTGGTTTTCTGATTTCTGGTTTTCTGATTTTCTGATTTTCTGATTTCTGATTTTCTGTTTTCTGGTTTTCTGGTTTTCTGGTTTCTGGTTTTCTGGTTTTCTGATTTTCTGATTTTCTGATTTCTGATTTTCTGTTTTCTGGTTTTCTGATTTTTGTAGGCAAAATAGCGGGCAGGCCGGGCCTGGAGGAAAAGCCCATTGGGCAGGCCGGGCCTAGATTTTCAAGCCCGTCAGACTGGGCCGGGCAGGCGGGCCATTAATTTTTTACGGGCAGGCCGGGCCTGGGCTTGACAAAATACCCGTGGGCTAGGCCCATTGCCATCCCTAGATAGACTAAGGTCTATATATACCAAGTAATCATAACATTATGAGGTTAATGAAAAATATTTTTTTTAGAGAAAAGGTTTTTATATCCATTTTTTACCCATGACATTTCGATCAGCCTTTCAACGACTAACGATGTTCCCAAACTATCTTAACTGTCTTATTTAATAACATTCCCGATCTCTCTCATCGTTCTTTTTTCTATTCTCAATTTTTCCGATCGCTCTTCCCTTTCATCGAATTTTCTCTCCTCCTCCGATGGATATACATCCTTTGCCTTTGCGTGTAAAGAACTATTAAAAAATCGGATCGCAAGCATGCGCTCTGACTTTCGAAGAACCATATTATAGACTGTATTTGTTCAAAAAGGCGGTGATCTATTAGAAGTATCCTACTTGGAATTCTAGAGTAGGAATAATGGAGGCCCATGAGAAATTGCATCACACCTTGTGATCTAAACAAGTAATTGTTGAGAGCCACATGAGAGGTGTATTGAGATAAGTGGATAAATCATACTGCAAAGATTTTTGTTTTGTGAAATAAGAACTAACCGATAATTGCTCTTGCTGAAGTTAGATGAATTGATTCTCAAGCGGATCTATCGAACTATTTACAATTGGTTAATCTTCACGTGGTGAACTCTCTCTTTCTCATTCTCTATTTCGGCATTTTTACTTTCTAATTCTTGTAATTAAATTGCTTCTTGATTTAACTGTCTATGTGATTTCGTTGATTAGACTTCAGGTTTTGGTTTTTACTATAAATGCTTTAAACTCTCTAATTATATATCCAGTTTCTTGATTTATGTGAAATTGATTCAACCCTTCAATTCTCTGTTAAAAATTTCGATTACTTTTGCAACGTGAGGTTAAGCACCTGACAGATCTAATATGAAACCTGATAAAACTGAATATACATTTGACTTGTTCGATAAAATTCCTCAAAGAAATTGTTAATACTCGGACTTGTTTTGAATTTTGTTTTGTCAGACAGACTATAGTCATCATTTTTTCCAATTAATGTTACATTTGTTACAGTTTTGTTTTAATATTCTTACAGTATTCGTTTAGATTTGTTACATTAATTTGCATGCATTTGTTACATAGTTGTTACAATATTGTTGATGTATTTGTTTGCAATTGTTACAGTATTTACTGTTGATCTTTTCATGTGATAATACAATGTACATTTTTATTTACATTTGTCACAATATTCACTTATTAATGTTACAGTGTTTGTTTGAATTTGTTACATTATTAGTTTTTAATTTTTTACAGTATTGATTTATGTTCTTACATTATTTAGTTGCATTTGTTACAGTGTTTTCTTTTGATACTTACAGGTTTTCGTTCAATGAAAATTAGATAACTATGTTACAATATTTATTTATATTAGTTACATTATTTGTCTTCAGTTGTTACAGTATTGTATACTGATTTATGTTCAGTCTTAGTTTAATTGTTTACAGCTTGGACAGTTTTGGATACTGGTTCTTGTTCAGTATGTGTTGACCTGTTACATTTATTTTCTACATTTGTTACATTATTTGTCTAAAGTTATTATAGTATTTTGATACTGATTGATGTTCAGAATTAGTTAATTTGTTATATTATTTGTCCACAGTTGTTACATTATTTAAATAATTGATGTACAGTATTTTTTTGAAGTTTATTTTCTTTGTAATATTTGTAGTTTTAATTGTTATATTTGTCGTATTTTTTTTTTGCAGGAAGATATGTCGAAGGAGCGTCTAATTCTTGCAATGAAACTTTTGATGCATCCCAACAATAAACACCAAATATCTGTCAAATATCTGTAGTTTAAGCCTTCGTCTTTGTTGTTTGGTGGACAAAAATCTTTATTTTGGACAAAATTTGTAAATTCATGTTTGCTGGATAGTGTTTCTTGGTCAAAGTTTGTTTGCTAGATAATGTTTGTTGGATAAAATTATGTTTGTTTATAATATTTGTGATATTTTTGTTATCTTATAGTTTTGATTGTAATTGTTACAGTTTTCATACTTAATTGCTGCAATATTCATTGTTACAGTTTTGATATTTTATTGTTACACTTTTCATAATGTCTTGTTACAGTATTTATTAAATATATATTTTGTCGTTGTTTTTGCAGTTTACGCAACTTTTTTTTACCATATTCAATTTCATTAGTTTGAATCCGTATTTTTACAGATTATTTAATTAAAAAAATAAAAAATGAGAAATTTAAAAAAAATGAAAAAAAATAATCAAAACTTCTAGAACAATAGAAAAAATTTGAATTTTTTTTTTAAAACTTCTAAAAGGGGAAAAGTACACAAGTTGGCAGATTTTTAAGTAAAACAAATACAGCTACCTGTCATTAACTGTCAAAGCAAAATAGGTTTGAAAGTACAAAGTACACCAAGTACAAAAATGTTGGAAGTTACAAGTTGTTAATCTTTAAAAAATTGATCGCATCTTTTACATCATTATATATTGATTACACTTTCGACTTAGATTGTAAGTATACAATCCTATCGCGTAGTATTATCAGGTATCGATCCACAAGAATAGTGTGCATTAAGATCTAATAATTTTACTTAGTCTAGGTCGGGGTTTGTTTGTTTGTGATCTTAAAGTTATAATTCATTAAAGTACATTAAAATAAGACCGAAGTCGGACTTTGAAAATGAAGATAAAGGATTGGTTCTATGAGGAGGGTTCAAATGCACCCAAATTTCTATGCTCCCATTTGCTCCCAATCATTTATCTCTTTTATCTTCATTTTCAAAGTCCGAATAGTCAATCCGAACCGTTCGACATGATCATCATAATAAAATATGCCTGGAGACCAAATTTTATATTTTTTGGATTTTTTTTTACTATTTTTTAAGATGGGTACAAAATCATTGTTTTAAGGAGATTATGGACCATCCGATAAAGTGATTTTGTACCTATCTTATAAAATAGTAAAAAAATTCCAAAAAATTATAAAATTTAGTCTCCAAGCATATTTTATTATGATGATCATTTTGAACGGTTTGAATCGACTATTCGGACTTTGAAAATGAAGATAGAGGATTGAGAGCAAATGAGAGCATGGAATTTTGGGTGCATTGGAACCCTCGTCTATATATATATATATATATATATATATATATATATATATATATTGTATGGTTATATATATAGAGTATGGTTAAATTGCTACTAGTAGCACTTCGACCGAAGTGCTACTGGTGTCATATTTTAGCATTTGATGTACAAATAACAAATCCAAACTGTTAGATGTTCAATCTATATTTAAATGTGCTTGGAGACCAAATTTTTTTTTTTTTGGAATTTATTTACTATTTATTAAGCTGATTTGAAAACTGCTGTTTTTAATGCTGCAGAAATTTAATAAAAAAAATGGTTTTCAAACCAGTTTAATCAATAGTAAAAAAATTTCAAAAAATGTAAAATTTGGTCTCCAAGTACATTTTAATATAGATTGAGCATCTAACGGTTTGAATTTGTTGTTTGAACATCAAATACTAAAATATGACCCCAGTAGTACTTCTGTTAAAGTGCTACTAGTAGCAATTTAGCCATACTACATATATATATATATACATATATCAGCACCCATGTTATACACCCATGTTATACATCGCAAGAGGAAACTTCAACAGAAAAAGTTGAACTGTTTCTCAATTTTCATAGCCCAATATATGTAATAGAGACAATGATATCTCATTTCACCAAAGCAATTAAAAGCATTCTGAATTGTTGTCACTAATCGGAATTTTACAATGAAAATTCATAAATACAAGAAACATATTTACATAAAATTTATGAGAAGGCATAACCCAATATATTACAAAGATTTCTGTCACACCCCCGATTTCGAAGGTGCGACGGACCTACCACGTCTATTTTCCATATCAATTTACATAACACAAGGCATGGATCTTTTTATGCATTGCCAATAGCATCCATTATTTTTACCCCATCCCAATTAATTTACAATAACTATCTGACCATTTATAGTGGATGATGCTAGATAAATTTTCTGCACCATGTCAGATAAAATAATCCCAAATCTCAATATTTTAGGTGGCCCTGCTGTCAATTACAATCCCAAAAGCGTTTCTCAATCTTCGTCTAATAAACCTGTAACCCACAAGGGGAAACGAGTGAGAAATAATAAATTATTTCTCAGTGCTGATTGCCACTCAGATTATTGGATTCGAAGGAAATCCATATTCAGAATGAAATCACCGCACGAGAAATTAACAGTTCATTTTAAAATGACAAATGCAAATGCTCAATAGCAGTATCCAATCGAACAACAACAATTTCATAGATAAATCAGAACTCAATGAATCTTATCGGAATAAATGGTTTGGGTCTAGATCTTTTAAACCATAATGTCTGGTAACGTTTGGTTTCTTACCTTTACAATTTCTTGGTAACGTTTGGTTTCTTACCTTTACAATTTCTAGTCTGGTAACACTGACAGATACCTTAACAAGTATCGATCGTGTTAGGGCTTATACTGTTCTATCCTTCCTGACAATTTGTTAATGAAAATAATATAGAATCAATATCTCAATGCCCTCAGAATCAGAAAGAAAATCGATGATAATATAGTTCTAACTATCCTGACAATCGGTTAGCAGAAACAATACGAAATCAATATCACAATACTGTCATTATCGGAAAGAAAATCATTGATAAGACAGTTACCATAGTTCATTAATCTTACAGTCACAGTTTATATTTATTCAATATCCCCTACCCAACCGGTACTGGGTTCAGTTGGGGCCATTCACCATATGCGCATAAGGGTCCTGGAGTAAAGTCTAGTAGCTAGCTAAACTTTACAATATATTAATCATTTTTCTCCACTATATGGAGGTTCAAGGATTACAATATTTAATATTCAATCAATTCAGTCACTGTGGTCTCAATCAATCATTTGAAATAAGAATCAATCAATCGATAAACAATATCAACATGACAGTCAACATACTTACCTGTAATTCAGTTTCAATTGTATTGGGTATGCATATAATGCAACAGTTCAATCAATGCAGTCAATCAATTATTCAAATTGCATAGCGAGTTATGATTTAATTCCTAGTATGAATCTCAGACTAATCCAATAACCTCGCACCTGATATTGTAGAGCCATAAGCAAGGTTCACCAACAGTCCATTCTTCCTGAACATTTTGTCTCACCAGTCTCTTTTATAATTAACCTATGTATAACGAAGCACATTTACAATCATTCACTCATCTTGTTTAATTTATAACTATACCCATGTAAATTCATATATTATTTATTCTATTATTTCCTTTATTCCTTATATTCATTTCAGTCCAATAATCTAACACTGTTTACGTAATTCAAATCCAAGTTTAGTAGTTTGAATATTAAAGTTCAAATCCACATCTTGTCCAAGTATATTTTATTATCTTGCAGACCAAACTCAAGGCAAAATCACATTTTTATTTGCACACATAATCGTCCATCAATCTAATAGTCTGTGTCTGTCCAACAAAACCAAGTTTCATTTAATTTCGCTCAAAACTAACCCTCCAAGTCCAATTAATTATTACAGATCAATTCATTCGGACAAAACCCAATTCAACAGTCCAATTTGTGCTTCTTTTATTTCCTATTTTCTGGACCAAGTTCAAAGGCTCACTTAATTTCTTTCCTTTCATTTTATAACCGGCTATATACTTCATATTTTTCCATTATCTACTTTAGTCCCTCTGACATGGTTAAATTTTCACTAAAGTAAGTTTGCACTTTTAACCCTAACACCCATATACGTGAACCATTTCACATAAAATGTTTATATATGTATCATCATACTTAATCCTCTTCAAATACTAAGAGCTTGATACCGTAAGGTATATATTATGGTTTGAGCTCCAATTCAAAATCAAGAGTTCAACCAAATTTAACAACGTTTGCACCATCTAAAATTCTCAATCCAAATGATCAAAAGCATGTAAAAATAGCTACCAACTATTTTCGAATTCATATTCGTTTAGAAGACAAGACTAAAAGAGATGTTTACCACTGGCTGCAACGTAATAGGAAAAGAGGCAATGACCATCAATTTTGTGTACAAAAGCTTAACCCAACCCTTGCTCGGTTTTGAGTAAGAACACAAAGTAACATAGAAAATTTGAAGAAGGGAATGTCCTGGAGAGAGAAGGAAGTAGGCGTGGGGATTGGTCAAAGAAGGAAATAATACAAGGGATAAGAAGGGACGGGGGTCCCACTTTCTCATTTAAAATAAATCAATTTTTTTACTAACTTAAATAGGTGTGTGTATCTCCCAGTGATCACCACGTGGTCTTGAACCATTTGATATATAATGTGTTGCATTTTTCAACTTTAACCTTCAAATTATCACAATTTGTGAATTAGTCCTCAATCTAAATAAATAAATACTTACAAATATTATCATGTATAAATTTTCTATTACCCATTACATATTTCATAAATTCTTGCATATTTGAAATCTTTTAAGTTTTTCAATCTAATAACATATACTTTATATCACTCAATTTAATATTGGCAATCTGATAACAATTAACTTCATACACTTAGAATTTATTTTGTACAATAATATTTCACTCTAAATGTTACCAATTTTTATTAAAATAAATACATTCTAACATTTCGAATATTACATTTAGTCATTAATTTATATCTGTATTTTGCAAAGTATTACATTCTTCCCTCCTTAAAAAAAAAATTTCGTCCTCGAAATTTAATCTAATACACCTTTTATACAGTACAATCATTACGCTTCCGCTGCGCAACTCTAATTAATATTTTTCTTTTAACATTATCTAGTTGTACATTGTACCTTATGTTAAATAAATCAAATGAAGTTTCTAAAACAATTTATATTCCAAACATAATACAAGATTATTCTTTACCTCTTTGGTAGTCAGTCAAAGAAGAAAGAATACACCTTGCATTACTTACGATCAGTAAGCAAAACTGATGACTAGTCAGTTTTGACTCCAATCTTCATGTTTCTATCAAAATGAACAATTTATTACAGTATAACAACACTATATATTTCATTCTGTCATTTTACCTATATAGTTGAATATAGAGATCAATACTTATATCCCGTAAATAAATCAATAAATATACATAACGGTCTAATCCACATATAATGTAATACTGTAGTCTTTTTCTTTTATCATTATTCAAAAGTATCAAGTGCAATATAAGTTATCATATTTCTCTATTACCAATATTCCATAGTTCAAGTCAAAAGGCAGGAATTTAATCTATTAACTGATATCAGTGTCAATATGACAATAATCAGTATAGACACTTGAAAAAGAATATCACTATAGAACTGAATCATTTCAGAAAACTACTATTCTCACATTAACAAAGAACTACGATATCGTACAGATTGGTCAAGAACATGACTCATCAGGACAACAATTATCAAATTCTCAGGACAATTATTCTTTTACAATATTTTCATAATTCATACTCAATATATCAAAATGCATCTTTTAGCTTTCTTTTGACACTCGTTCAAACTTATCTGTTATTATAATAAATATTATAATACTTATCACAATTACTCATCACAAGTCTTAACCCAATATGCTTCTATGAAATACTTATCACAATTTTTTTTTTTTTTTTTTTTTTTTCCTCACAAACATTTATTCTTAACTTGAAATCTAGGTTCAACATTTCTATAACTCCCGTTCAAAACCAGTATATATCAGTTAACATTTACCCAAAATTATTTGCTAAAATAATAAATACTGGATTCCCATAGATACTTAGGTACAACCAATCATACTTGTCTAAAACACTTATTTTACAAATCCTTTTAAAATTCAAGTCATGAATTTTAATTAATAGAAATCAATCCATACAAAAATTAGAGTTTCGGTATATATCCTACGATTTCAAGCCAACAAACCCAGTTACAATGCCATGTGAACATCAAATTATTATAAATATTATTTACTTAGATGACAATGCAACTAACTTCAAAAATTCTTTACATTCAGTAGTTCACAGAATTTTTTATTTCCATCTCATACAAATAATTTAGCCTATTTATAATCAGTCCCCAATCCGTGGTTAATACTTAGTTACTAAAAATACTCATTTCACTAATTGCATCTTTTGACTAATTATTTAGTAACTTTCCTTAATCCTTTCCATTGTTTTTAAATTCCATCTCGGCTTCAGTCCACTATGCAAGTATCCAACTGTCCAATAATCTAATAGACAAAATTCAAAATTTTTTTTTTTTTTTTTTTTCTCTCACAGAACCCAAACAAGACCAATCGAAATTGTTTTCCTTTAATTTCTCCATTTCCAATCAAAATGCTCAAAGGCTCATTATTTATTTCATTGTCTTAATCAAGCCGAAGGTCACTCTTCAATTCAATCTCCATTAAATTTGGGCAATATTTTTAAAAGTTCTTCATTTTAGAATTAAACCCCTAAACAGTCAGATTCAACCAACAAAAATATTTTATGACTATAAAATGCAATTTAAAAGTTACCATTACTTTTTTTTTTTTTTTTATTTATTTATTTATTTATTTTTTTTTTTTTATTATTATTATTATTATTATTTTTTATTATTATTATTTTTTTTTTCGGACAGAACCCAAACAAGAACATTCGAAATTGTTTTCCTTTAATTTCTCCATTTCCAATCAAAATGCTCAAAGGCTCATTATTTATTTAATTGTCTTAATCAAGCCGAAGGTCACTCTCCAATTCAATCTCCATTAAATTTGGGCAACATTTTTAAAAGTTCTTCATTTTAGAATTAAACCCCTAAACAGATCAGATTCAACCAACAAAAATATTTTATGACTATAAAATGCAATTTAAAAGTTACCATTACTTTTTTATTTTTTTATTATTATTATTTTTTTTTTTAAGTCTTTAACTAAAATTTTAATTGTGTATCTTAATGTACAACAATGAATTTATGCGACATTCGGAGTTGAAGTCAAAACCTTGAAATTTCAGACTCATAACTACCCAAAATTTTCCATAACAAAATCCAATTATATAATCATTTCCTTAATCCTTTTTATTTAAAAAGTCATTTCGATTTCAGCCTAATATGCAAGTGTACAAAAGTCTAATAATTCGTATATGTCCAATAAACCACAGTCCAATACCTTTTAAGTTCAAATAGTCAAGACCCAAATCTAAATTTACCCTACTTTTGAATTTCATTATTATTTTTCAGATCAGAGGCCAGTTGAACCAATGTTAATCTTCCCTTTGATTTCCTCTTTAAAATTTCACAAGTCTATTGTCTAATAACCCAAAGCTCTTTTACAATTACTATTTAATTTCAACCAAACTCAAAGTTCAAATTACTTTTCCTTAAATTTCTACGGTAAAATTTTAAATTTCTTTATTTTGCAACTCAACCCTTAATTCTTTTCATATATTTGGAATAATTAATTCCATGCAATAATGATGAACACTCATTCTCTGAAATTATCTGTATCTATTCTCAAATATTATAAACATTCTTCTCTTGTAAAGTGCCAAGTACACTTAGCTTTAATTAACATTTCCTATCTTAATATTTTTAATTAAAATTTTCAATTCAGTTGTCCCGATAAGATCTTATCAGAGAACCCTATATAAAATACCACACTAGACCTTAACTTTTACAATTTGATCCTAAACATATTACAATCTATTTTAGAAAAACAAGAACAATACCAATACTGACGTATCAGAGTGTCAAGAATAATACCACAATTAGAACAAAATATACAATCTCAGGAGGAATCAGAACCCTGAGATAGAGTCAAGAAATCAGAAGTTTGTGTCAAAGTGATTACTTTGACAATTCAATTTAACTCTTGAAAATTTTACTCACAATATATACAATGTCTAGTTTAACAATTCTAGTGTACTTGTATATTCAATATACTTTGACAATCAATTGTTTCATATTTATACACTAACCAATTGATTTCTTACAATTTGCTATTAATAAGGAATACGATCTTGTCTATAATATATTTTCAAATAAAAGTACCTATATCATTCATTCTTATAATCAATCGTCAGTGTTAAACTTTCACATTCATTTCACTATCGTATGTAACTATCATTGCATTATTTACTCTCAGTAAATCATTATAGTCCTCAATTCACTTTCTATATCGGTTCATTTTCCATATCAGTCCACACATTTTATTTTATATCAGAGATAACGTTAATAGACCAAGAAAGGAATTCGAAACAATACTAATAACTAAATACGATCTCACAATTACTTTCTATATCGGTTCATTTTCCATATCAGTCCACACATTCTACTTATATCTTGCATTTTCAATATAATTATATCACAATTTTAAACTGCAGGTGGAAACATTCCTTAATTTTGGTAATTTTAAAGAAGTAGCCAGAGAAATTCTCTGAATATTTCAAATCGGGGAAACATCCCTTTTGGTAATTTAAGGAAAAATCTCCTTGGTTTTAATGAAATGAATCATTAATTTCACATAGATTCGTGGGTTTTCTGACAAAAATTTACGAATCAAAACTAAGAACAACTTCATTTTTCTGAAGTTGTAATTTGCATGTCATTTTCATGCAAATCATCTGTTTCATAGAAAATTGTTCCTTCATTGTCTGGTAAATTTATCTGGAGATCAACTAGTATTTAGTTTTTTATTGTATCCTGACTTGAATTTTTTTTTTATAAAATATTAAACTGAATTTTTAATTATATTAAAAGAAAAAGGTTCAATAAGTAGATATGATTCAAATTATTAAATAATAGGATTCCTAATTCCTATATATAAAGAATAATTAGCGTACAGATTAGCTCATTTTTGTGATAGTGATATGATGTATATTATTATATAATATTAGTTTTTTGTTCTAAAAATTAAATAATAAGATTCCTAATTGTTTATGTGCTTTTCGGTATCTTTAATTAAATCAGTAAAATTCACTGGTCTCAGTGTGTGCTAGGCTTTTCTTTGTGCAACATTTTTCTTTTTTAAATATATGTATTAGTTTGATAAAAAGTATCACGAGATAAATTAATTAATTAATACGTAGAGATGTAGTAATATAATATTACAACAAACATGAAAGTTGAGATGCTACTTAATAAAATAAAATAAAGGTTGAGATATGGGTAAGACCCACGCATGATGAGGTCAGCTGGAATGGGACGCGGCCATCCTCTGCAGTTTCAATTGGCCTAAACACACAGAAGAGCTTTCGAATCTCTGCCATGATTTAAAATGAGTGAATATTAGTCCAACTCTAATGGGTGAGGGGGGTGTCCGATATCCATCGTACCAAACTCGGTTCGACCGTCCTATCCACTTCAAGATATGTGCATATCACTTTAATATCTGTGCTCACAGATTTTGAAGTGGAATGGACGGTAGAAACTGTCCATTGAGCCGAGTTTGATCCGATGGGCATCGGACACCCTTCTCTTCCCATTTGGTAAAACAGAGGAGCTGCCCCAACATCTGAAAAGAGAGAATATAGAGCCAAACTGAATGTAATTTTTAAAACAGAAGAGCTTGATGCCAGTTCGATGTTGCAGCGCTTCTCTTCGGGCTTATAGCTGTTAGAAAATATATTTTGAAAACACAAAATTTATGAAAATAAATACTTATTTTAATACAACATTTTTCTAATTTTATGAATTATGGAGCTATTTGAAACTTAATTTGATTGATCCATTCTCTACATAAAAGTTTATTGTTTGTCGCCATAGAAGATCAAATCAACATTATATGAAGTGGATGAATGCAATATTGGGTGTGACGTGCTCACCAAGAGAGTTTGGTGAGCGCAACTCCAAAAATACATCGAATCAGCTTCAAATGACGAATCTAAACCGTTGAAATCCATGTACTTCATGAGTAATGCATGTACATACAAAATTTTGAAAATTTTGAATTCATTTGCTACGAGATCAAGCGGTCAAAGAAATGATGAAAAATGAATATATAAAACAACTTATAAAATAACTTATTAAAATATTCATTATTTTGACTGCTTGACCTTGTAGCAAATGAATTCGAAACTTCCAAAATTTTGCATGTACATGCATCACTCACGAAGTACATGTATTTTAACGATTTGGATTCGTCATTTGAAGCCGATCAGATATATTTTTGGAGTTGTGCTCATCAAACTCTCTTGGTGAGCACGTCACACCCTAGATTTACTCTTTATAGACAAATAAATTATGAATTGCACCAGCTTCAAAATCATTCAATTGAATTTATCCGTTTGAGCTACTATTCAACTTATTCATTCTCATTATTATTTGAAACGGTAATATATAATTAATATGAATTTGAATGTCACGAATACACATATTTGCCTATAAATAACATATGATATTTGAAGAATAATCCATTCAATTATTCACTTTTGTTCTTTCTCTTAGCTCTATAATTCATAAAATTCAATTTCTATTCTCCCACAAACAAATATTTTCTTTATAAAAAAAAAACTATTATTTTGCTACTATTGTTGAAAGAAGCTACATCAACCTCTACATGGTTATGCCCGCAGGCAGAAGAATACTGTCGTAACTTGGGGCAAGCTTAACCAATTATTCCTGCGCTTAGGACGGAAAGATGCCTTAGGTCTGCATTTTGCAGCTCCGGGCAGTGTTGTAAAAAACGGTGCTAACGGCCGTTTAATCGGAAATGGCGGCCAAACCATTACGAATACGCTTCACGGATGCCTGTTAGCAGATAAAAATGATTAATCGGCCGTTTACCGTTTAATCATCCGTTTATTCTTGTTTTTTTTCCCGGTTTTTCCCAGGTTTTTTTTCCAGTTTTTCTGTTTATTCCAGTGAATATTTATTTTTCACATTGTTTTTTTTTCTATGATAGTGTGTGATAATAAGGTTTATAAATCATGTATTGTAGTTTTATTTGTACTTGAATATACATCCAATATTTTTTATATATGTTTTTTTTCTTCTTACTTATTATGAAATTGATTAATTCTTCTATTGTTTATATACCATATATTTTTTTTACTTACTGATGTAATTTTTTCAATTAGTACAATATGTTTATTTATAAAATTAAGTTATTATCATAAATTATATTTAGTGATTTTATGTTGGAATGTTTTCTTTCTTTCAAATAATATGTTATTAGTATTTAAAAAAACTTAATTCTTGTTGTAAAATTGATATGAAGTTGCAACAAAAGTAAAGTAAATAACAAGAGATATATAGAGAGCAATAACAGAATTTTATTCTCTTCTTTTGTATATCTAATACAATCTTATAATCCTCTATTTATAGATAGAAAATGTAAATAACAAGCCATCTAATTTAATTCCATTGATAAATGTGGGGAGATGAAATATACTTCATTAAGAGATGCAATTAGTGAAGAGTTTCAAATGAACATCCATAATTATAATTTGAGTGATGCTTCCATGGACCTAAGGATCTATTTGTAAAATAAACATATATTTTTTTTTAAAGTTCAAACAGTCAATCCGAACCGTTCATCTTGTTCTCCATATTAATATGTGCTTGGAGACCAAATTTTACATTTTTCTAATTTTTTTTACTATTTATTAAGATGGTACAAAATTCAATGGTCTGAATTTGATATTTTTTGTACCCATCTTAATAAATAGTAAAAAAATTTAGAAAAATGTAAAATTTGGTCTCCAAGCACATATTAATATGGAGAACAAGATGAACTGTTCGGATCGACTGTTTGAACTTGAAAATAAAAATATGTTCATTTTACAAATAGGTCCTTATGGTCCATGGAAGCATTTTCCTTATAATTTATTTATAACACTTCTCCTTGGATGTTCATTGTTCATTATTCGTTATTAATATGATACTTCAGGATCAATATTAACATGATACTTCTGGACCATTTATACTGCCTCATTAAAAACCTTACCAAGAAAAACCCATTAGGATAAAACTTTGTTAGAGGAAAAAAGTACAGTGCGTATGATGCTTCCCCTCATTTTGATATTATTGAATATTTTTCAATCGATGTAGACCAATCTTCTTTGTGAGTTATTCAAAAACTTTTGTCGGCAAAGATTTTGTGAATAGGTCTGCCAAATTGTCGATTGATCGGACTTGGATAACATATATTATGCCCTCCTTTTGTAGTTCATGTGTCAAAAAGAACTTGGGCGCAATATGTTTAGTTCGGTCTCCCTTGATATATCCTTCTTTGATTTGTGCGATGCATGCGGATCTTCATACAACGGAGTAGGGTTTTCCTTGATGTTTTCAAACCCGCATTCTTCTTGAATATTTTGAATCATTGACCGTAACCAAACGCATTCTTGACCCACCTCGTATAAGGCAATCAACTCGGCATGATTTGATGATGTTGCCGTAAGAGTTTGTTTTGTCGATCGCCATGAAATAGCAGCTCCACAATAAGTGAATATGTATTCCGTTTGAGATCGTGCTTTATGTGGGTTCGACAAATATCCGACATCTGCATATCCAATTAAATTGGATTTTGTATCCTTTTGATAATATAACCCCAGATCTCGAGTTCTGGAAAGATAGCGAAACACGTGTTTGATTCCATTCCAATGTTTTCGGGTTGATTTGGAATTATATCTTGCCAACACATTTGCAGAAAATGCAATATCAGGTCTTGTATTATTAGCAAGATATAATAAAACTCCAATTGCGCTTAAGTATGGTACTTCAGGACTAAGCACTTTTTCATTATTTTCTTGGAGGCGAAAAGGATCATTTTCTGCATTTAGCGATCGTACGACCATTGGTGTACTTAAAGGATGAGCTTTATCCATTTTAAATCTTTTTAGTATTTTTTCAACATAATTTGATTGATGGATAAATATTCCATTATTTAGATGCTAAATCTGCAGGCCGAGGCAAAATTTAGTTATACCAAGGTCTTTCATTTCAAACTCATTTTTCAACAATTTTGCAGTATTCTCAATCTCTTTAGGAGATCCAATAATGTTTAAATCATCAACATATACTGCAATGATAGTAAAACCTAGGTTTGATCTTTTAATGAAAACGAACGGACTAGTTATATTATTTTTATATCATTCTTTTAGAAGGTACTCACTTAGTCGATTATACCACATTCGACCTGATTGTTTTAGTCCGTATAAAGATCTTTTTAATTTTATAAAGTACATTTCTCTAGGTTTTAACTTATATGCTTCAGGCATTTTCAATCTTTCAGGGACTTTCATGTATATGTCATTATCAAGTGAACCATATAGATAGGCTGTTACAATATCCATAAGTCACATTTTTAGATTTGTTGTGACTGTGAGACTTATTAGAAACCTGAGAGTTATCGCATTCACTACGGGTGAATATGTTTATTCATAATCAACTTCAGGTATTTGTGTAAAACCTTGTGCCACTAACCTTGCTTTGTATCTCACAATTTCATTGTTCTCATTTCTTTTTATAGGAAATACCCATTTGTAACCTACAGGGTTAACATCTTTGGGTGTTTGGACTACAGGTCCAAATACTTGACGTTTATCAAGTGAACTTAATTCTGCTTGTACAGCATCTTTCCATTTATGCCAATCATTTCTACGCTTACACTCTTCCAGAGTTTTTGGAACATTATCTTCTTCATTTATAACCTCGTTTTCTATAGCGAATGCAAAGATTTCATCAACACGTGTTTCATTTCTATTCAATATAGTACCATTTATTACATAATTTATAGAAATCTCATAATCATTTGGTACTAGAGTTTCTTCTGGAACTTCATTAGCCTCTTCTGGGGTTTTATCGACTTCTTCAGGAGTTTTACCGTTAACCTCTTCTGAGGTTGTGCCGACTGCTTTATTTTGCTCTTTTCTTTTACGTGGATTTACATCCTTAGTACCAAGTGGTCTTCCACGTTTTCTACGCACATTTGATTCATTAGATATTCTTGTAATGTCAATTCGAGCAGGTGCGTTTATAGCTGGAATATGTGATTTAGTAACTCTATTTGTATCTGTAAATGCACCAGGCAATTAATTTGCAATTCTTTGCAAATTTATAATCTTTTGAACTTTGAGTTCACATTGACCACTTCGGGGGTCAAGATAAGATAAAGATGAATTTCAAGTTACTTGTTTATCCAGCTTATGTTTTTCCTCCCCTAAGTTTGGGAATATTGATTCATTAAAATAACAATCAGCAAATCTTGCTGTAAAAACATCTCCTGTTAATGGTTCTAAATATCTAATAATAGAAGGAGAGTTAAAACCAATATAAATTTCCAACCTTCTTTGAGGTCCCATTTTTGTGCGTTGTGGAGGAGAAATTGAAACATATACTGCACAACCAACTACCTTTAAATATGATAAATTTGGTTCTCTTCCGGAGACCAATTGTAATGGGGAATACTTATGATCTGCAGTTGGCCTTAATCTAATTAGTGCAACAGCATGTAATATGGCATGTTCCCATGCAGAAGACGGTAAACTAGATTTCATAAGTAAAGGTCTAGCAATTAATTGCAACCTTTTAATCAACGATTCTGCTATACCGTTTTGTGTATGAACATGGGCCATTGAATGTTCTACCGTAATTTCAATAGACATGCAATAATCATTAAAAGTTTGAGAAGTAAACTCACCTGCATTATCAAGTCGAATTCTTTTAATTTGGTAATCCGGAAAATTTGCTCTCAATTGGATAATTTGTGCTAGTAGTCTAGCAAATGCAACATTTATTGTTGCTAACAAGCACACATGTGACCAACGTGTTGATGCATCAATTAATACCATAAAATATCTAAATGGTCCACATGGTGGTGTAATAGGCCCGCATATATCTCCTTGAATTCTTTGTAAAAATGAAGGAGCTTCCGGTCTAACGTTATTTGGAGATGGCCTAGTAATTAGTTTTCCAAGAGAGCATGCTTCGCATGTCAATTCTTTTGGTAATAGGATCTTCAGGTCATTTAGGGGATGCCCATTTGCACTTGCAATTATTCTCCTCATCATTATACTTCCTGGATGACCCAATCTATCATGCCATAATGTGAATAACTTTGGATCAACTAACTTCTGGTTAGTAACAACTAACTTCGGGTTAGTAACCATATTTGATTCTATTGTACTTATATAAGTACCATATAATCCAGAAGACAATGCTTGCATCTTTTCCATTATAATTTTCTGGTCATTTTTAATAGATGTGATATGAAGATATTCACAATTTCTCTTATTCATAGTTTCAATATGATAACCATTCTTTCAAATATCTTTAAAACTAAGTAGATTTCTTCTGGATCTACTCGAATATAATGCATCATCTATTATTAATTTTGTTCCTTCAGGTAACAAAATATAAGCTCTTCCGGAGCCTTCAATTAAATTACTTGTGCTAAATATAGAGTGAATATTAGTCTCACCAAGATGCAATTGTGAAAAATATTTCTTATTTTTAAATATGGTATTTGTTGTTCCGCTGTCTACAAGACATGGATCTTCTTTATTTACCATTGCATCAGTCATTTTCTTTTAAAATAAAAGAATGCAAGAATAAATTAAATTAAAATATCTTTATTTATTAATTTTATTTGCATACAATATAAAAATTGAAATGTAAATTAAGCTTTTATTAAACATAAATATAAACATAAACTTCTAAATTTTATTTTCTCCCTTAGTAAAAGTATATATTTTTTCATCCACATTATGAAAGAAATCTGATACATCAAGAGGTGTATCCATATGACATTCATTTTCATGGCTATTTTTAGTAAAGTTAGTTTCCACATTTTCACCCTTTTTCTTGAGTGGTGTACGACAGTTACACAGCTAATAATTTGTCATCCCACATGTGTAACGAACATCTTCAGAATGTTTTCCTTCTCATTTATATTAATATGCATTTATAACAAAATATAACTTCAGGTTATTAATACCATAGCTTCGAGTTATGATAAATGAGAAAGAAGATAAATTCAAGCTTTGTGGGATTTACCATATGTACTACAAAATATATACGTATTAATAATTTCATATTATTAATACCACAACTTCAGGTTATGAATGCCATAACTTCCGGTTATTAATGTCATAACTTCAGGTTATAATAATGTCAGAACTTCATGTTATAAACATCATAACTTCAGGTTATGGTTATTATAAATAAAAGAATATGCATAAATTTAAATGTGTTAGTAACTTCGGGTTAATATTATATAACTTCAGGTTATAATAAAATATTTATTTAATAACTTCTGGTTATCAAATTATTTGACTGCGCAATTATAAAATTTCATTTGATATAACTTTGGGTTATATTTTGATCCAGTTATCTATAAAACTTCTGGTTATTATATTAATTTTATATGTAAATTTCTAATAAAACTTCAGGTTTTTAATTAGAAATAACTTCAGGTTATTATTCATCCAGTGCCCTATAATAACTGTTGGTTATTATATTAATTATATACTAAAATTTCTAATAGAACTTCAGGTTCTAAATAATTTTAATAATAACTTCAGGTTATTATTCTATTAAGATAATACAAACTTCGGGTTCTTGATAAACTTTTAGTTTCAATAATAACTTCAGGTTATTATTCCATCATTCACTTCAAGGAATGATTCTTATAAACTAAAATAAATATAATAAAAAAATTAAAGAAGTTTAAATTAATGAAAGATATAATAATCAATTATATAAATTACTTACTGAATAATTTTACAACTTCTTCCGAGCAATTCGTGCTGATAACGTGTTGTAAAATTGAAATGAAGTTGCAACAAAAGTAAAGTAAATAACAAGAGATATATAGAGAGCAATAACAGGATTTTATTCTCTTCTTTTGTATATCTAATACAATCTTACAATCCTCTATTTATAGATAGAAAATGTAAATAACAAGCCATCTAATTTAATTCCATTGATAAATGTGGGGAGATGAAACATACTTCATTAAGAGATTAAGAGATGCAATTAGTGAAGAGTTTCAAATGAACATCCATAATTCTAATTTATTTATAACAATTCTCAAATTTATTTTTCATTAAATAAATATGTTACTTACACATGCAAAATGCTTATGTGTTAAGAAGAAATAAACGTAGTGTCATGTTATAATAATAAAACTAACTTAAATTAAGTTTATTTGAAAAGTTTAATGAGTTAAATAAATTATTTTTAATAAATTATGATATATATACATAAATTTAATAAAAACGTTAAATTGTCCACATAATTCCGATTAATCAGCCGCATACCGATTAATCGCTTGGCGGCACCTCATCCGTCTGACGACCGCATACCGTTATTTATAACACTGGCTCCGGATAATAAAGTTTTAATTATATTCTTGATTATATTTTTTTAATATGATTGTTATTATTTAGTGATCAAAATTCAGATTTAAAAATAGTTGGTTAGTTACATATTTTTCCAGCAATAGCAAAGCTCTGATCAAAACAAAATTGTGGAAACATGCAGGAGGTTCTATATATATGTTTGTAATTGACTCTCTACCGATCAGAAAACAAGAGGAAACGAATCATGGAAATATACACCATAATAAGGATCTCATGATACGATTCGCGATGCATGCCGGCACCCTGTTACCACTTTTAAATGCAATTTTGTGTTGTTTACGCTGAAAAATGGTAAAACAAAAGGTGCTGTCGCCTGCCTGCCAACTGTTATCAGTACCTGATCTGCTCCAAAGAATAACATCTTTGGTCCTTGCACATTTTTCATCAAACTAATTAGAAACCTAGCTATTCAAGTGCAGAATATTTTTTGAGAAATTGAAAGAAACCAGTTTAAGAGGACTTGTAATAAAAACCATGACTCTTAACTAAGCATTCTTAATCTACGTACGTACAATTCATCTCATATTGTTTCCTATAATACAATACTCCTATTTAAGATACTCCTATTTAAGATAAATCGGATTTTTTTTTGTGACACCTAGGAAAATCGGATTAAAATAAATGATACTCCGATCTAAGTTTGTTTAAGAATGACACTCCCGTACAAAAAATTTCGTGCACCGACTAATTTAGGCTCACACAAGGGTTTGGCACACCACTTGGTGCACGAGTTCACATGGAGCACCAGGGTACAACAATTTGGCGCTCCAATCAGGCTAGCACAAGGGTTTGGCGCACCAAGTTTTGCACACGGAAATTGAAACATACTTGCACATATTTTAATGTACTTAGCACGGATCTTGATGCAATCAAACGATCTTTACAAGTGTTGAATTGTGAGCTTTTGGAATGCGTAAAAAGTCAAAGAATGTGTGTTGGGTTTAGTTTGTGCACGGAAATTGAAACATACTTGCACGAATTTTAATGTACTTAGCATGGATCTTGATGCAATCGAATGGTCCTGAAATTCAAAGTCTGGTGTGCGAAGGAGTTGTGGGAGCCCGTTTGGTGCGCCAAATTGCGAACTTGGTGCGCCACGTGAAGTCGCGCCCCAAGTGGTACGCCAAACCCTTGTGCAAGTCTGGATTGGTTGGTGTGCGAAATTCTTGCGCAGGAGTGTCATTTTTAAAGAAACTTTTAGATCCGGGTGTCACAAATTTTTTTTTCGAAAAGCAGAGCTCAATGATCTGAAAAAAAAAAAAAAAAAACTATTAAGATAGACCAAAATAATTTTTTAGCCATAACTCTAGTGACATCACATGAGAATATAATCAAGGCATCTCAAATTTTGAGTTTAGATCAGGATCGTCCGATCTACTTTGGTACGGACATTAAAGAGACCTAAATACCTAATGCATTGTATCTGTACCTCGATCCTCGAACTGGATTGTCCCAATTCTGATCGTACGGTCTGGATTTAAAATCAAAATTTGAGTTACCTCAGAGATGCCGGACTCATCTCTAGGTATTTCCTTAGAAATCTGTTTCCAATCGATGGACCGAACCGATAAAAAAGAGTACTCAAATGGCGAGAGAAGAAGATAACCTCTCTGTAACCCTAGAGGGATCAGATCAGGATGAAGAGATGCCGACGGCCTCGGAAGCCCTAGCCTCCGCCTCCGCCACTGCCACCGCCACCGCCTCATCCTCCGACGACTTTGGTTCGGAGGAAGAAGCCGATGAAGGGGCTGATGAGCTCAGCATCCAGGCCCTCGAACAAGCATTGCGCAGTCAACCCCTGTACTATGATTCGCATCTCCAGGTATTTCTGATGCTCTCTCCCGCTCTTTCACTACAAAAAAACCGCTATACATTAATTCCATTAACTCATCTTCGTTAATGGATATCAATGGAAAATAAAGAAAGTGTCAAAGAAAGAAAAGGAGAAGACCCATTAAAAGAAAGAATCATTCTTTTTTCCAGACAGATGAGTCTTAATTTATTAGTTTTAGGGATATCAAAATACTCGAAATCTTATTATTTATCATATCAGAGTTCATTTCAAACGGATTTTCTCACTTATCAAAAAAGTTTTTGATTATCTTGAAAATCAATATTATAATCAAGATAATCAAAAATCTGCGATAAAAGACTTTGAATTGGAAATCCATATGAAATCGAGATTTCCAATTCAAAAAAATGAATCACTCTCTGGTCACTGGAAAAATAAATAAATGTACATGATTGCTGTAAGCCTGTAACTTAACTCTTATGTTTCATATATGAAGCGGGCCTTGTTGCCTTTTTGTCAAAAAAAAAAAAAAAAAAACATGATTGCAATTTTGAAAATGGGGTTAATGTGACCTCCCTCCTAGAACAATCTAACATATATATGTTAAACGTATAGTAAATTTTCTTCTGATGTTAGAACTTAGGTGCTAAATTAGACATTTACTTTATCATAGAATCACCTAATCAATTAAATAATATCTTAATTCTTACAAAATGGCTTGGTTCCCTCTAAATCCGGGATGGATAGTTTGCAATCTTGCTTATGTGAGTAATTCAAGTGTTTTGAAAGAATATCCTTTCTATCAAGCACTAGCAGATTTGCTCTGTTTCCCCTTAATTGTTTCTCACGTTTTAATTCAGTCAGAATCCAAGCTTGCATTGATGTCCACTATGCCCTTGCTACTGGTTGGACTGTTTAGGACTCTGTATTTGTGGAGCAAACCAAATATTCGTATTTTCGTTCCATTTTGATCTTGTCAAACCTTGACTTCTGATATATTGTTTTTATTTTTGTGTTAGTATGTAAACTGCTTGAGGAAATTGGGAGAGATTGAGAAGCTTAGAAATGCTAGAGAAGAGATGAATAGGCTATTCCCGCTCAGCCCTAAACTATGGAAGGTTTGGATTGGTGATGAAATATCTTTGGATTGGTGGTGAAATATCTTTGATGCAATTTCAGCCTTTTATAGAATTTGCCTGCATAGTTGCAATTATGATATGTGATCAATACTTCAATAGAGTCATCTCCTTATCTTCCCTGTGTGGTTTTTAGAAAGAAAGCGCTTGGACATATGTGCCCTTTTGGATTGAAATGTCTTGCCAGTCAAATATATGTTCTTCAAATAGACCTTAGAAAGAATTTTGTTTAACATAATTGATTTTTTTTTTTTGTGAAATATCATTGCAAGCGACAAATAACATTGAACCAAGATTTAGTTCCTTAAAATCCTTTTTTTTAATATAGATTACATTTTGACATCATGATTAGTTATTGATGTCATAATTTGTTGGTACAGAATTATGTTAAATTTGAGGAGTCTAGCGGTGATCCTGTGCGAGTGCAGATCCTTTATGAGAGGGCAATTTCGGAGTTTGCTGGTTCAAGTTACTTGTGGCTTGCATACGCAAACTACCTTAACAGAACACTGAAGGTTTGAGCATCTTTCTTTCATTTGACTTAATTGAAAGAACCTCCTACACCTCTCTCTCTCTCTCTTTAGGTCGCATCAATATTGAAGATTGTGTACTACAGAGCAACAAGAAACTGTCCCAGGATCAGCGAATTGTGGGTCCGCTACTTGCTTTCCTTGGAGTGGACGAACTCATCTGAGGAGGAGATCAATAGTGTATGTTTAATTTGATAATCAATTTTTTTTCCGTATGAAAATGGACCCTGTGGGGTCTGTTTGCATCCTACCCTTTGCTTTGTAATCTAAAAAGCATGAATCTCACTGTTTTGTATATTTCCTTCTGAGATATTTTGTTCTAAAAAAATAATACACATTTCCTTTTCCAGGTGTTTGAGCAGTCTCTTCAATGTGCCTTTCAGACAGCAAAAGAGGTAGGACAACAAAATAGCAATGATCTGGCACAACAATTAGCTGATTTATCTAATTTTTTTTTTTTTTAACTTTTGTAGTATTTGGACCTTTATCTGACACCAATAGATGGTTTAAGGAGGTTCTCATTGGATCAGAGGAATTTTGACTTTCTATTTGTACGCCAAACATTCATGGTTAGATAACTCTGCCAATTTACTGGACCTTTCAAACTTTCATAGACTTTGAGCGATAATGTGACATCTAAAATATTTTTCTAGGATGCATTAGATTCATTGTTGGCCCAAATATGTCCTGAAAAACTGCTGAGTTTGCACAAATATTGGGCAAAACTAGAGATAAACCTTGGTAAAGTCATAATTGCTACTTGTGGAGTTTGGGACAACCTAATTAAAAAAAGGTACAAAATCTGCAATTCTGTACTTTTACTTCTATGTAAATTACACCCAGCATTGTACTTTTATGTCTTATTTGCCAATGGACCCAACATTGCTTGAGACTTGTAAAAAGCACCCAATTGTGCAATATTTCAAAATCAAGGAAACAAATTTGGTTGTTAGTTACAGTTTGTGTAATCTTCTTTTAAGTGTTTTATTGAGATGGGATGCATAGTTTGTTCTTGGTATTTTTGAAGTGGACCTTTCCAGTTGGGTGCCGTGGCATCATTTGGGGATATCCAAAATTCTGCATGCTAGGTGTAACATGAGAAATGTTGAGAGTTTCTTGCAAATACAGAAAAAATTTGGTTGAAGTTTCAAATTAATCTTCTTATGTGAATTTTCACAATAATTGTTTGTGTTGACTTTTTGTTAGTGCGTCCACACTGGAATCATACGAAGGGTACATAGTCATGGAGGTGGCGATGGGTAATTTAATTGAGGCCAGAGCAATTTACAAGAGGTGCTATGACAAAAGGTTTTCCAGCACTGGTTCTGAGGTAAAATTCATGCTCTATTTGTTTCAATTTACACTGCTTTTAATAAGCTCAACATTGCTCCTGTATTTACTCTTGTAACTTATGGGGGACCAAGGAGCCACCAATTCAGATTCCAGACCAGATAGTCATCTTTGGTTTTTTCTTGTTTTTTTTTTTTTTCTTAAATGGATACTTCCTGGCGGACTTTTGGGCTGTTAATGAACCGAGTTTGAGCTAGTTGGGGTATGCTCGTGCTTGGTTCATTAAGTTAATGAGCGAGTCAACTCGAGTTGAGAAGACAATACCGAGTCGACAACTCAACTCGTTACCAACTCGAGCTGACAACTCAACTCGTTACCAACTTGAGTTGACTGTAACTCGTTAAGAAACTTGTCAAGACTTAAGACCAATTGATGTTTAAATTTTAAATTTCTTAACCCGAAAGTCCTAAATAATACATAATAGAACGCAAATTAACCAAAAACAGAAACACTAAATCTTTGAATTTAACATAATTTAACAGCCAAACAGTACATGCCAAATAACCAAACAATACATAATTTAACATTAGCAAACAACCAAGCAGTACATAATTTAATATAAGCAAACAGAATGATAGTGGTAGAATTGAATGATAGTTATGTGTTTTTGATGATTCTATATAGCAGGCATGACTAGTTTTTTTTTCTTTTTTAATTTAGTTTTTGATCTCTTATTTATTTAGCAGTTTATTATAATTTGAATAGGTAACAACATGGCTTAATGGTGTAATGCTGTTCAAGGCACAGCAAGAGTCTAAAGGTAAAATCGACCATTCTTCAGTTTCAGTAAAGGAAACCACTTGTTATCCTCTCAAAAGAAAAACCAAACAGAAGTCTAGTGCAAAGGCACAACCTCCTGCAAAGAAAAAAAGACAGAATGCACCAAAAATTGAGGAGAAGCCCCAGCCTGATCATGGCCGAGTGGAAGTAGATAACGAAAAACAACTCGAAAAAGAAGAGAAAAGCAAAGAAATTGAGAAAGCAAAACCTGAGTCCTACAATGACCAGTGCACGGCGTTTGTTTCTACCCTAAATCTTCATGTAAGTGTCTACGCATAATACACTCTTGTGAAAATCTGTTTTGTCATTATACTTTCTAGTTTAGATACATGCACAGAATAAATGTATACCAGTTTTTTGCCAACTGAACTTGACAACTCAGCGAAATATATAGAAAATTTGTTATGATTTTTTACTTTCTTTCTTAATTATTTTTTTGGTCAATGTAACACTAGCAACAACTATAACGGTACAGTACCAAAACTAGTATGGTAATGCAGCTTCAGTCAGTAGGGTAGATAGTTCATGTTTCATACTCATATTCACTAAGAATTGGTAAACCTATACCTATTGAGGATCCTACCCATACCTATTACAATCATCAGGCTCATTGGATAATTTTTAATTAATTTTTTTAAAATAACTCAAACTAGTTTGAAGCAAAATAAGTTCCGCTAACATCCAATTAGAAAATATTTAGGGGTGGTAACACAACAAAAATAGTACTGTGTGATGGTATTCTGTTACACAATACAATGTAACATTTTATAGTCTATTATTATTACAGTTTGATTATCCCAAGTGCTTGGGTATTTAACAACTTGCCCCATTAGCTGATAATCTGCAGGCACAAAACCCTTAATAATAGGGCCCTACTTATATGTAACGAACGGGATTGATCCGATTTACAGTTCACGGGGCCTTTTATATGAATTTGATTTAGAATAGTAGGATTGTACTTTTCTTTAAAAAAATGTGGGGGATACCAACTCTTTAACTATAATTGTTATGCTACCAATAGAATACCACATACTGTTTTGTCTAGCGTAAAAATGGTTACGAGCATGAGTTACACATTGGATAGCCTATGTAAAAGTATGAATGTTTTTGACCAGAGACTTGACTAAGCAATTGGACAACACAAGGATAAAGTTCTGATTAAAATTAATTATAGCATAGGCTGGTACATACAGGTGCCCCAATATGTTAATTCTAACCGTTATGAAAAATACCTTGGATCCTATTTCTGGCAGAGAAATAATGCAATTAGATAAATCTTATTTGTTATAATAATTCAGACTAAAGAGAAAGACTTGAAGTCTTTCTTTAGCTACTGTGGAAGTGTTACAGCTGTTCAATTGGTCAGAGACAAGGTAATGGGAAAATCTAGGGTTAGCTCTTCTAGAAGGCACAGAGATTTTCCTGACCATCTACTTCACAAAAAAATCCTGCCTCGTCTCCCTTTTAAATACCTCAACAGATTGAAATGCATTTCGAAGGAATTGCAGTCACTAATAAGCACTGATGCAAAATTTGCCGCCGATCAGTCTCGCTCAGCGGACGCTTCATCAAGTACCTTTGTATACATGTCGATAGATGGCGTCTTATTATTCTTCCCTGACCCGACATTGATTGGTGTCTCCGATCCATCCCTCAGTTTCCTCAACCCAACCTCTTGTTATGATGAGATCAATCTAGTCTCCTGTACAAATGGCCTCCTCCTCCTTGATGGTGAATTCAGTCACAAGGCATCCCTCTGCGTTTGTAATCCTGCTACCAAAGAGATGGTGTTTGTACCAAAAGGTGTTGGTTGGTATAAAGATGTCATCTATAAAATGGGTCTTGCTTATGATCCTTGTGAGTTGCCAGATCGGTTCACCATTGTTCACCCTCACTACAATATAGATGGTTACGTGTACCAGTTTAATGTATTTTGTTCAGACACTGGCAAATGGGCCCTTTCGAGCACGAGCATATGTGTAGGCCCATATTCGCCAGCAATTAAAGCAGTGTGTGCGAAGGGGGTGATATATTGGGATTGTGAAGAGTACCTTTTGTGGTATGATACAAAGAGGAATTTAGCAGGGTCTCTACTGTGGCCTTTAGTGAAGCCATTGGTAAAAGAAAAGTTTCATATAGGAGTCTATGCCGGTGAAATCACGTGTTGCCTTACTTGGGTTGGCGGGATCAAGGTGTGGAGACTGGCTGGAGGGTCCTGCTGGGATATGTTGCATGCGACTAGTTGGGATGGCATGTTGGATGCATTTAACTTTTGTGATGGCATGCAGTTGTGTCGCAAAAGCCAGTCTGAATTGTTCTTCGGGCAACACATCATATTCCCAGTAGGGTTTGATGGGCAGTTTGTTTACATCACGGTGCGGCGGCTGACTGATCAAATTAACAATTCGAGGTTGTTTCGTTGGGAAACTGAGACAGGACAAGTTGAAGAGAGAAGTCCGATCACTATATGGGAACCATGGTACATCAATAGTATCTTCAAATATGCCAATAGCATGGCTAGAGTGCCACAAATTTTGAAAGAGACTTCTTAGGAAATTGACATATGGTTTTATGTATCGAGTTGTGATGGAAAAATAATATGTTTTTTGATCTGGCTTGCCAGAGTTGTTTACTTATTTATTTTGTTTTGTTTAGGATTCTAAAATAATATGTATTTTGATCTGGCTTGCCAGAGTTGTTTACTTATTTATTTTGTTGTTTAGGATTCTAAAATTGTGTAGAGTGGGTAAATAATTTTGCAAGCTCCAGAGAAGAGGTTTTCCTACAAAGGTGGTGACGTAATTTCTACTGAATTTCAATGAAATGGGATGTGCATAATGATCTTGATTGGGAGAGTTTTTCTTAGTTTTTTGTTTCTTTTTTAGGTTTAGAGAGCTTGGTTTTTATTTGGTTATCTTCAATATTTGTATGTCGTGTGTATAGATGTGTTGCACATTTTTATTTATTTTAATATTTAGAATGAATATTCAGCTAACCAACATATATATGCTCCACCAGTGTTGTAAAAAACACTGTTAACGGCCGTTTAAACGGAAATGGTGGCCACACCGTTACGCACATTGTTAACGGACGTTTGTTTGTGGTTTTGAACGTTTAATTGGTTGTTTATTTCCGTTTTTTTTTTATGTTTATTCTAGTGAAAATTTATTTTTCACATTGTTTTTTTTTTTCTTTCTATAATAGTGTGTGATAATAAGATTTATAAATCATGTATTGTAGTTTTATTTGTGTTTAGATATACATCCAATATTTTTTATAGAGTGTCTTCTATGGATATAAGGATCTATTTGTAAAATGAACATATTTTTATTTTTAAATTTCAAACAGTCTGATCCTAACCGTTCATCTTGTTCTCCATATTAATATGTGCTCGGAGACCAAATTTTACATTTTTCTGAATTTTTTTACTATTTATTGAGATGGGTACAAAAAATATCAAATTCAGACTATTGAATTTTGTACCCATCTCAATAAATAGTAAAAAAATTCAGAAAAATGTAAAATTTAGTCTCCAAACACATATTAATATGGAGAACAAGATGAATGGTTCGGATCGACTGTTTGAACTTTGAAAATAAAAATATGTTCATTTTACAAATAGATCCTTATGTCCATAGAAGTCGTTGCCTTTTTTATATATGTTTTTTTTTCTTTCTTACTTTGAAATTTATTAATTCTTCTATTATTAATATACCATGTTTTTTTTTAACTTACTGATATAATTTTTTCAATTAGTACAACATGTTTATTTATAAAATTATGTTATTATCATAAATTAAATTTAGTAATTTTATGTTGGAATATTTTCTTTCTTTTAAATAATATGTTATTAGTATTTGAAAAAGCTTAATTCTCAAATTTATTTTTCATTAAATAAATGTGTTACTTACACATGCAAAATGCTTATGTGTTACGAAAAAATAAGCATAGTGTCATGTTATAATAATAAAACTAACTTAAGTTTATTTAATAAGTTTAATGAGTTAAATAAATTATTTTTAATAAATTATGATATATATACATAAATTTAATAAAAACGTTAAATTGTTTGCATAATTCCAATTAATCGGCCACATACCGATTAATCACTTGGCGGCAACCCATCCGTCTGACGACCGCATACCGTTATTTACAACACTGTGCTCCACTATGCTTGAAATGGTTGAATCGGTTCGAATCCCTCAAAATAACAAGACCTATTTTCAATATTTTCAATCTTAGCAATATATGTTAGAATAATTATATAGAACCTCATATTTTCATCCCCCTTCATCCCCGTAGTCTTAAAAAGAAAAGTTGTTAACTAACTTTTTGTCTTTTAGTGGGGGGACAATATTTTTCGTTGCTGGACACCAATGATTAATACTACAATGAACGAAGTTAAATACTAGATCGATGCACGGTAAATACAGTAAAGACTGAAGTTAAATACTGTAGGAAATTTAAACCATCAAATTGCCGGTAACTAATTTTTTGTCTTTTAGTAGGGGGATATGAGGGGATGGTGGTGCGGGGACAATAATTACAGATTAATAGACATTATTATCACTATCTCTAATTGTTAAGAATAATTATATAGAACTCCACATTCTCATCCCCTCTTAAATACTAACTCCCCTAAAGTTAAATATTAAAATTCCTAAAGTTAAATACTAATGTGTATAAAGTTAAATACTAAGATATATGATGTTAAATAGAATCCATGTAACTTATTTATAATTTTAGAAATTAATACTTTTGACTTTAAAGATAAATACTAACGCTCATAATGTTAAATACTAACATTCCTAAAGTTAAATACTGATGTGCGGAACGCGGGAACATTAGTTTGTCATTTTTTGCGGGGATAGATTGTGTCGCTGTTGTACGCAAACGGTTAATACTCCAGTGAATAGAGTTAAATACTTCTTCGATGCACTATTAATAATCCAGTGAATATAGTTAAATACTGCACGAAATTTAAACATCAAATGTCGGAACCTAATTTTTTTTTTGTCTTTTAGTGCGGGGATGCAAATGTCGGAACCTAATTTTTTTCGTCTTTTAGTGTGGAGATGAGGGGACAGATATGTTAAATTTTTGTGGGGACATATTGTTTTGCTGTTGGGCAGACAGTTAATACTCCAAGGAATTTTTTGTCTTTTAGTGCGGGGATAGAGGAGGAATGGAGGTGTGGGGACAGTTATCTGGGTTCTTAAAACAAATACTATATGCATGATAATCATGCAAAATAAATCTCTCTAGCTCTTGCAGAATGCTTAGTTAACAGTCATGGTTTTTATTACAAGTTCTCTTAAACTGGTTTCTTTCATTTTCTCAAAAAATATTCTGAAGTTGAATAGCTAGGTTTCTTCAAATTTAATTATATTCTGAATGTTGAATAGCTAAGGGTTTCTCAAAAAAACAATTTATAATTTCCTCCGGTGATATTTAATACATAATCTCTTAATCAGCATTTTTATTTTCTTTCTTAGCGATAAATTGCCAATTCAACTTTTAAAAAGTGGCGGCAGTTAATGACGAATAATTATTTAATGGTTTAATGAAACTTCATGTGAGTTGAAACAACTATTAAATTGTAATAATACTACATTTGTTATTCTTTTAATTTTACAAAATCCAAATCATAAACTGTATATCTCTAAACTTAATAACATAAAGCAACATAAATTATAATAAATTAATGCAGTAAGCTACTGCTTCAATTAGGGGTATCAACGGGTATGGTAAGAGTGGTGGAAGCCATATATTTCATGGCCGTCTTTACAAATTGATTTTATCCGTACTCTATTCTTACCCGCTACAAATTATCAGTTTGTTCTCTTATATAAATTGTAATGAAAATTAATATAGACATCATAATATAGATATTAGCAAGATTAGCTAGCTAGGATATGTAGTGTGCGTGCGCATGTGTGTCAAGTTAACAGCAAACAAGTTACAATTAATGATGTAAATATTAATACTTGTCCCACATTTCCAAAATGAGAAAAGGTACATATACATATATACACGCAGAAAGCAGTAGACAATGAAAAGAGTGTACCTTAACTGGTGGATTCATTGGCCTTGGTCGACAAGGAGAGCTCATCTTCTAGTTAGAAATTTAATCGGCTTCAAACTATACACAGAGCTCTGATCCTGAGTTGCTATATTTATAGAAAAATTCTAACATGTGCATGTAATTGGATGGAATATATATTCCCGTATATTCAAGTTATTCCAAAGCATGTAATTAAGTTAACAGCTAGCACATTAATTTTGCATGGGAAAATAAGTAAATAACTGAGTTGCTAGTGAATTTACCATAAATTAATTCAATTATATTAAAGAGGATACCTTCACACCTAGCAAATTTCTGCCAATATTTTGTAAATTACCTCACTCTGTAGTCTGTATCTAGGATATAATATGGAGAAATTTCTGCTAAAATTTATTTTTCTGACTGAGTCATCTATCCTACATATTCTTATCATCGATCTGTTTTTATATCATATAGCATATATACACTACAAAGAGAAATAGAAACATACAAAAATTTGTTTCTTCCATGGACGAGGATAAAATTGTTTAACAGCTAGCGTCGATACACAGATACTGGTGAATACTCCCATTAGTAATATTAACCATATCTTCATAAATTGCATTTTCTGGAGTCTTACCATCTCACCCTCGATATATAATAGTCATTATTCTCGTAAAACATATTTTTTTAGATGAAATAAGACAAGTGATCTAACGTTCACTTGTTATGTCAAAAATTAATATTTAGAATGCATTACCAAACTGAAATTGTCAGTCAATATATATCAATAATTAATGACTTGAAGTGAAATAAAAAAAAATTATGATATTTTGTTCTATATATGTTTGTATATATTCTTAATATGTAATATGTCCATACCACATTTACTGTTTAATTCTTAAATAATTATGATCACCCATTTTTCTATCAGTGATAAATCATATCTACTAATGCAATTACCATGATCCAACGGTTTCACTATTTGGTTGAGCCATCATTGGATCAGCGATTTTCAAAGTAGCTAAATAAACAGTAAAAAAATTCCAAAATATATAAAATTTGGTCTCCAAGTACATTTCAATATGGAGATCATGTTGAGCGGTTCGGATCGGCTATTTGAAATTTGAAAATAGCGATATGAGCGCGAATTAAAACACCCACTTTAATTCACAATGCACGGTAGCCTTGCTCTACACACACATACATACATACTATATTGTTTTTTATTCTGATTTTTTACATTGATTTGACAGATAATTAAATTTAATTAGGGATTTATATATATAGACTCGGCAATGTGACACATGCCATTCACCTGGAATGTTCCCAATTCAACTGCACCTTAATTAACTTAATTGAATGTCCAAACTAATTCCATTCATATGTTTAAGGGAAAAGTTCCATGGAACTACATACACATAAGAGAAATTCTCGTTGATTAATCAAAATTATATATACATAACCATGGATTTAATAATGCCGGCTATATTTAATTTATCGGATCAATATTCCTGGAAAAGTGGTAGAAAATTTTTACGGTTCGTTGCCAAGGACACAAATTAATTCGATTGTAATTTCACTGTTTGACTTAACCAAATTAAGCAATTGAACCGACAGAGAACAGATCATATATTCACACACAGCGAACGCCACGCGGAGACTGCTCATTTAATTGCATGTAAATTTACGAGGTAACGAGGGGTTTGAAACAGTCCCTATATATACATACCTAGGATTTTCCTGATTAAATTTAAGGAATATCTCAAGTAAAATCCACTATTTTTCTTAGTAAACTTCCTCAATAACCGACTATATATAACCTTCCTATATCTAAATATCCCTAATATCTCATCATATTAATTCATCATCTAAAACCTCATCAACAAACCTAGAAACTCATCTTAGTTACGTTACGACTCAGCATTCAAACCTACTAAACAATGAGCTCCCCTGATGTAAGAGGAACTAAGAAACCTAAGCGGCACCCGTTATGTCCAGGAAAGAGCGGCCAATGCCAATATCCAGGCTGCAGCTGCCGTCACAATGCACAAAATTCAATGTTCTCGACTGATTATGATGATACTTTCTCGACTGATCATGATGATGCTTTCACCGGTTTACATGAAGATAATGACATGCTCGATGCTTCTCAGCGACTCGGTGCTGCTTCTGAATTAGTAACCGATAATGTTAGGGAGTTCGATGATGAACCAAAAGCAAACAAAGATTAGGGAGCTGTCTGACATTATATATAATAGGCAGGAACAAGTCTTGCTTTAATTCTGAAATGCCAGGGATATAGGTCGTAAACTTGTCAATTCATGTACAAATGTGTAGGATATGTATTAATTATTATTATTTTTTGGTGTTTAATTTGGTGGATTAGTAATGGAAGTAACTGTAAAGCTAGTGAACATTAGCTCATGTAATATTCTATCTGTTGATTAATAATAATAATTATATATATAGGAGATTCAAAAGATTCAAACTGTGAAATGAAAGTAGTCGAATTAATTAGATGCTCCGAGGCAAGCAGTCACTGAATCAGACAGACGCTACGCGCCTGGATAACCTCTTCTAAAAAGAGCAAAACTTGTGTTAATACTAAGCTTGAAGTTGTCTTTGATGAATCAATATGAGTATTGTATTATAGGAAACAATATGAGATTAATTGTACCTACGTAGATCCAGAATCAGAATGCTTAGTTAACAGTCATGGTTTTTATTACAAGTTCTCTTAAACTGGTTTCTTTCATTTTCTCAAAAAATATTCTGCAGTTGAATAGCTAGGTTTCTGATTAGTTTGATGAACAATGTGATCCAAATTAAGGATCAAAGATGTTATTCTTTGAAGCAGATCATGTACTGTGTTTCCTCCTGTTTTCTGATCGGTAGAGAGTCAATTACAAACATACATAGAACCTCCTGCATGTTTCCACATTTTTGTTTTGATCAGATCAGCTTTGCATTAAAGCCCGAAGAGAAGCGCTGCAACATCTATCTGGTCTATTTAATCAAGCTCTTCTATTTTGCAAATTGCATGAAGTTTGGCTCTATATTCTCTCTTCTCAGATGTTGGGGCAGCTCCTCTGTTTTACCAAATTACAGTTGGGCTAATATTCACTCATTTCAAATCCCTACGTATTAATTATTTAATTTACCTCGTGATACTTTTATTAAACTAATAAATATTTTAAAAAAATTGTTGCACAAAGAAAAGCCTAGTACACGCAGAGACCAGTGAATTTAACTGATTTAATTAAAGATGCCGAAATGAACGTAAAGAATAATAAGTTCCAAGTTAATTATATGAACAAAAAACTAATAGTGTATAATAGTATACAGTATACACCATATCACTACCACAAAAATGAATTAATCAGTACGCTAATTATTCTTCATGTATAGGAATTAGGAATCGTATTATTTGATAATTTGACTCATATCTACTTATTGAACATTTTCTTTTAATATAATTAAAAATTCAGTGTAATATTTTATAAAAAAAATTCAAGTCAGGATCAGTGTTGTAAATAACGGTATACGGTCGTCGGACGGACGGGGTACCGCCAGCGATTAATCGGTATGCGGCCGATTAATCGGAATTATGCGGATAATTTAACGTTTTTATTAAATTTATGTATATATATCATGATTTATTAAAAATTATTTATTTAACTCATTAAACTTATTAAATAAACTTAATTTAAGTTAGTTTTATTATTATAACATGGTACTATGCTTATTTCTTCGTAACACGTAATCATTTTCCATGTTTAAGTAACACATTTATTTAATGAAAAATAAATTTGAGAATTAAGCTTTTTCAAATACTAATAACATATTATTTGAAAGAAAGAAAACATTCCAACATAAAATCACTAAATTTAATTTATGATAATAACATAATTTTATAAATAAACATGTCGTACTAATTGAAAAAATTATATTAGTAAGTAAAAAAAATATATGGTATATAAATAATAGAATAATTAATCAATTTCAAAGTAAGCAAGAAGAAAAAAAAAACATATATAAAAAATATTGGATGAATATCCAAGCACAAATAAAACTACAATACATGATTTATAAACCTTATTATCACACACAATAATAAAATAAAAAATAAAAAAAATTCACTGGAATAAATGGAAAAAAACGGAAATAAACGGAAAAAAACGAGAATAAACGGAAATAAACGGGAATAAACGGCCGATTAAACGGAAAACGGCCGATTAATCGGCCGATTAATCGGAAAAACGACCGATTAATCGTTTTTTCCGCCAACAGGCATCCGTTAAGCGTATTCGGAACGGTTTGGCCGCCGTTTCCGATTAAACGGCCGATTAATCGGCCGTTAAGTCCGTTTTTTACAACACTGGTCAGGATACAATCAAAAACTAAATACTAGTTGATCTCCACCGAAATTTATCAGGCAATGAAGGAACAATTTTGAGAGATCAATTAATTTTCTATGAAACAGATGATTTGCATGAAAATGTCATGCAAATTACAACTTCAGAAAAATGAAGTTCTTAGTTTTGATTTGTGAAAGTGTACATAAAATTTGGTCAGAAAACCCATGAATTTATGTGAAATTAATGATTCATTTCATTGAAACCAAGGAGATTTTTCCTTAAAATTACCAAAAGGGATATTTCCTCGATTTGAAATGTTCAGAGAATTTCTCTGGCTACTACTTTAGAATTACCAAAAGGAATGTTTCCGCCGGCAGTTTGAAATTGTGACATAATTAGATTGAAAATGCAACATATAAGTAGAGTGGACAAAACGTGCCGTGCCGTGATTAACACGCTGTGATTTTGGTCTCGTACCGTGCCGTGCCGTGACTAAAATGTGGAGGGGTGGTCACGGCACGCGAGTCATGCCGTGACTCCCGTGCCGTGACTATTCGCGTGTCTTGTCCAAACGTAACTGGTCACGCTTCTTACATTTAACTATTTTTTTCATAATTTAGATTAGTTTATTCAAGATTCATCATTTGATCAAGACTTAGCGGTCCTAATTACACGTGACTCGCGTGACCACGTGCCGTGCCGTGCCGTGACCAAATCTTTCGCGTGACGTGCCGTGCCGTGTCAAATTTTCAAAAGATGGTCACGGCATGCGACACGCGAGTCACGGCACGCGAACAGTCACACGTGCCGTGCCGTTCCGTGACGGAACCGGTTCCGCCGTGCCATTTTTTCCACTCTACATATAAGTAGATGACTGATTTTATTGGTTATTTTAATCACTATATTTGCATTTATATATGTCATTGTTGTACAAAAGAAGTTTAGTCGTCCATTGTTAATTCCTTAATTTGTATTGGTTTTCATGTCTGGTCTGTGAAATCTTTGTAATATATTGGGTTATGCCTTCTCATAAATTTTGTGTAAATATGTTTCTTGTATTTATGAATTTTCATTGTAAAATTCCGATTAGTGAGAACATATCAGAATGCTTTTAATTGTTTTGGTGAAATGAGATATCATTGTCTCTATTACATATATTGGGCTATGAAAATTGAGAAACAGTTCAACTTTTTCTGTTGAAGTTTCCTCTTGTGATGTATAACATGGGTGATGATATATATATATATATATTTGCACAGAATAATAGGCTGTTAACCGAGCAATGTGAAGGTAAAGGAAAAAAAGAAAAATCATATACACTATATCTCCCACTTTCTCGGAAAAACATCATACTTCGGAATCCATTCCACTAACCACCAACCAAATACAGAACCAGCCTTAAAAAGTGCTGTATAAAATTAAAGGCCGGTTTGACTCAACATATATAAACTTCATGTAATTAATAGTATATATTGTTTTAATAACACTCTCTTAACGGCATGAAAACTTCTGTATTAATTAATTGCATGGGAATTTTCAATTTCATTTACTGAAGTATACCGTCTCCTAGGAAATTCCCTGTAATCTCGAATATTTCATACCTTTGAACAGATATGAACGATTCAATTAGTCACATTTATGTAAATTACCAACAATTATATATTGTAAATTACCTACACCTTCAATAGCAACTTCCCAATTACGGATCTGACATATAATATATAATCGTCAACTTCTGAAAATTTCTGCATGACATGCATATATTTTATATATTTCATCCGTGCAGTTTACGAAATGCACCTTAATTTACTTTAGAAAAGATTATTGTAACAACATGCATGATCTTCTATATATTTGACATAAAACATAACACCACTACATATAAAGAATGCGAAATAATAATTAGACATTAATTTTCATTTTATACAAAGTCACAAAATATAATTATATATTGTCATTACAACTACAAAGTCACAAAATATAATTATCATACAAAACAAATTAAAACACAAATTAGGTATATAATTACAACTATATATGCAAATATCATGTAAACAGGCATATATACAAAATTACAAATACGTATCTATATATACAGGACATGAGAACCTGCTACACGTACGTTACAGCAGATGAAAGTACGTATTTAATCAACTATTTACACACACACATATATTGTATATATCACTATAAACAAATGAGTCACGTCATCTTTTTTAACACTATATCTTCCTAATTGTAAGTTGAAGAATCCAGGTTCAGTACCAGTGTGAGACATGCATCCTGAATTTTAAGTCCCTGCATTGTGAATGCAAGTCTTTATTCTGCAGCGCTTTTTCCCAGGACATGCAGGGTGTATCTGCCAATATGTAGTTTATTTATATCAGTTTGTTCTCTTATAGAAATTGTAATGGAAATTAATATAGACATCAGAATATAGATATTAGCAAGACTAGCTATAGCTAGGATATGTGAGTGTGCGTGAACATATGTGTCTAAGTTAACAACAAACCAGTTACAATGATGTAAATATTAAAACTTGTCCCACATTTCCAAATGAGAAAAAGTACATATATACATATACTCAGACAGAAGTAGACAACAATGAGAAGAGTGTACCTTAACTGGTGGATTCACTGGCCTTGGCCGACAAGGAGAGCTCATCTTCTAGTTAGAAATTTAATCGGCTTCAAACTGGTTATATCTTGTTCCTCTATCTATACACAGAACTCTGATCCTGAGTTGCTATATTTATAGCAAAATCCTAACATGTGCATGTAAATGGATGGAATATTCCCGTATTTTTCAAGTTATTGCAAAGCATGTAATTAAGTTAACAGCTAGCACATTAATTTGCATGGAAAAATAACTGAGTTGCTAATGAATTTACCATAAATTAATTCAAGTTATATCAAAGAGGGTACCTTCACACCTAGCATAATTCTGTCAATAGTTTGTAAATTACCTCACTCTGTATCTAGGATATAATATGGAGAAATTTCTGCTAAAATTTATTTTTCTGACTGAGTCATCTATCCTACATATTATTAGCATCTGTTTTCATATCATATATATAGCGCATATACACTACAAAGAGAGGGAAAAATAGAAACATAAAAAAAATTGTTTCTTCCATGGACAAGGATAAAATTGCTTAGCGGTGTCGATACACATACTCGTGAATATTTCCGTTAGTAATATTGATTATATCCTCAGAAATTGCAATTTCTGAAGTCTTACCGTCTCACTGACAATAGTTATTTTTTTATCTTCGTGGGTAAAACAGATTTTTGTAGATTAAATAAAGCAAGTCTAACGTCCAAATTGAAATTGTCAGACAAGTCTAACTCCCACTTGTTATGTCAAAAATTAATATTTAGAATACATTACCAAACTGAAATTGTCAGTCAATGCATATCAATAATGACTTGAAGTGAAATAAAAAAAAAAATAGGCCGCAGATATTTTGTTCTATGTTTGTATATATTCTTAATATATAATATTTCCATATATACCACATTTACTGTTTAATTCTTAAATAATTATGATCACCCATTTTTCTATTAGTGATAAATCATGTCTACTAATGCAATTATCATGATCTTGCTATGGACAAATTTAGGGAAATAAATATGTTATTATTCCAAAGGGATGACAGGACCCTGTTATTTAGATCTCAGCTATTGATTTTTGTCGAGATTCGCACATGAAAAAAAAATTTCATTAAAATTTGTGCATGAAAAACTTTGAATGATTGAGATAGTAATAATAGGTCCTGTAATCCCTTTGGAATAACAGCAGATTTATTTCCCAAATTTAATTAGGACATGAGTTGTAGTGTACTCTCATGCAATTACACCTCCGACGTTGCTGTCAAAGATGGAATTTTGGGTGGAAGAAGCTTGCTTGGTCAAATTTGTTCTTGACCAAGTTACTTGGCTTCCATAGATCGATATATATATTGTTTTTATTCTGTTTTTTTACATTGTTTGACAGATAATTAAATTAAATTTAATTAGGGATTTATATATATGTAGACTCGGCAATGTGACACATGTCATTCACCTGGAATGTTCCCAATTCAACTGCACCTTAACTTCATTGAATGTCCAAACTAATTCCATTCATATGTTTTAAGGGAAAAGTTCCGTGGAACTACCTACACATGAGTCAAATTCTCGTTGATTAATCAAAATTATACATAACCATGGATAGGACACAAATTAATTCGATTGGTCTTTCTTTAAGGAAAATGTAATTTCAATGTTTGACTTAACCAAATTAAGCAATTGAACCGACAGAGAACAGACACGGATTAGCATTGAATTTACCAATCAATTTCCCTAACGTAAATAGTCAGCGTTTCGGATGTAATGGTGCGAGTGCTCTTCAATTGCCAAAATATTCCAAATTTTCCTAATATTATTTCATGTGTATATATTATTTTTTTTGTAATTGGTTTGGATATATAGCTTATATATATTAGCAGTTATACTTTTTTGGAAGTTCTTGCAGGTCTTTACGAGAGTTTTTTTTATAAACCATAAATAAAATAAAAAAATTTAACGTTTCAGCATGATTACTTGGTTTTTTATAAAAACCATAAGAAACGAGTTGGCAGTCCGTTCTCTACAGTATTTTATCCCCCAGAATGGACTGCCAACTCGTTTTTTTTTTCTAGTTTTCAGTCCGGAACGAGTTTGCAGTCCGTTCTCTACAGTAACTTTTTATTTTTTAGAGTTTGATTATAAAATAAATCAGATATTTTGTTTGATTTTGTATATTAACAATAAGATTAATGGAACAATTTGAAAAAAAAAAAAAATTTATATTTTGACTATTTTATCATTTTATCAAATCAATGGATTGGTTTTCTATGTAAAAAAATTAATAAATATATAAAAATCAATGGATTGGTTTTCAAATGTACGTATTATTTTTCTAAAATTTATTTTTTATATTTTAAAAACAAACAAATTTAATCATTTAATTGTTATTTTTATTAAAACTAATTTAATTTAAAAAGTACTTATTTTTTTTTGTAAAAGTATAAAATAAGTGTTTTATTTATGAAAAAATATGTTAGTATTCTAATTGGTTGATTTTTTAGAATAATGATACATTGGTCTACTACATGGAGGATTTAGAAGTTTCTGTAACTATAATTTTTGAAAAAAATTTAAATAAGAGTCGATTTTTGCCATAAAAGCCGTTAGATTATGGAAAATATATCCATTAATCATTCAGAGACATTATTTCTTAGAAAAAAGTATCCAGAGACACAAATTTTTAGTATTGCTATTGTATTTCACTTTTACATTTTCTTCTAATTTTCTTCACGGAAATATTTATTGATTTTTTTTATATGGAAAACCAATCCATTAATTTGATAAAATGATAAAATAGTATAAAAAACACAAAAAAAAAATCTCTTCAAATTGTTCCATTAATCTTATTGTTAATATACAAAATCAAACAAAATATCTAATTTATTTTATAAACAAACTCTAAAAAAAATAAAATATAAAATACTGTAGAGAACGGACTACCAACTCGTTCCGAACTGAAAACTGGAAAAAAATTAAAAACGAGTTGGCAGTCCGTTCTGGGGGATAAAATACTGTAGAGAATAGACTGCCAACTGGTTTCTTATGGTTTTTATAAAAAACCGGATAATCATGCTGAAATCCGAATTTTGTTTTTTTTTTTTTTAATTATGGTTGATAAAAAAAAACTCCCTTTACGAACAATAAATAACATGACTCTGGTTATTTTTCTGAATTATTTAAGTTTCGTTTTAGAATAAATTATTCTAACATGTAATGAGGCACACAAAATTCCTTCAACTGTTTATTTATTAACTAACATTAGAGGAGGGTTCATCCATCATGTCTTAATTTTTACAACCACAATAACTTAAAATTTTAAACGTAAATGTAAAAATAAAATCTTTACATATTATCTATGTCATTTTTTTATACACATGGAAAAAATCGCGATATCTTGATTTTGTTTTGATTAGTATCAAAAGCTTGCAAAAATACACTTATATGGACATATAAATTCTAGATTAAAATTTTTCAACTTATTGCTTCACATAAAATGAAAATCAAAAAGTGATATTTTTTTATGTAATTTTGAGATAATGATATACATCATATATAATGTATTTATTTTGATATGTAACTTTTAAAAAAAATGTTCTTACAAACTTAAAAAGTAAAATGAAAAAAAAAAAAATTCAACCCTCCGTTCTCTTAATATTATTAATTGATCGATCCAAGTAGTTTACTTGTTCATCTAGGGTGTTTCCCCTGAATTGTCAATACCTTGCAGATATCACACAAACGCCCAGTTAGGTGTTTTCCTTTTTCTTTTCTTTTTTTGGTTCATTACATTTTATTTTAATTTAATCGGAATCTCAACATGTAGATAGTTTGTGTTATATATGCTGTGGCTATCCATGTTGTAACACTCTACTTGGTCCTCTTCCATAGCATGTTAGCAACCATGATAACAATATTTTTAAATAATACCTGTACTATTTCTTTTTGCAACTTCACAAATTTTATTTTCCAATTTTGACGAATTATACAAGCAACATGATATTTATCCCATTTATTCATGACAATTATGATGATTTTGTTTGTCTTGAAAAAAATACTAGTATGTTTTATATATTATCTGTATTATGAACAATGAACTATTGCCGAAAAAAAAATACATATTATATCCATCTGAAGAAATCTAGGCATTACAAAATTATTACTGATCAATTACGAATTTATTATTATGACAATTGGAATATTTGTCTAATGTTCTAAGGAAATGACATATATAATCTTTTAGAAACAACCAATCACAAAGCATAACAAAAAATATATATATAATGCTTCGTGCGTGTGAATCATTTCAATGCATGCAAAATTAAAACAAAGGAACTCACAACAATATATAAATTTAATAATTAATATAATATGAAACTCTCAAAATAAGTTAAACAATACTCTAATTAATTACTTTGAATATAAATAATTTACTTTGACAACTTATAAGATAAAACAACATATATAATCAATTTATTAGAGGCAAACTTCAGAAATACTTGATTTACATTTTTAATAATCATGATAATAACTAATTCTTAAACGAAACTCTGACAAGTTTGACTTGAATTTAAGCATATATCTGTTTTATAAACATGAACAAAGTACTAGATCTAGCATTAGTAAATACCTTAAAGTTATTATATACAATTCTTGAGCATATTATAATATATATATTTGGACCTTTGAAATTGGCACACAAATAGTCACACATGATGCTTCTATAATTCATTGCATGATGGAACCCATGTAAACGAAATTTGAAACAGTCACTACAATTTTCCGGGTTAATATTGAGGAATATCTCGTGTAAAATCCTCGCCAGCTAGATATATACACGCTCATTTAATTTTCTGGTAAACTTCCTCTATAACCGACTATAACATTCTATATATAAACCGATCGACCCCTCCTACATTCAAAAAATAAATCATTCACATTCCTCATCAAAATACTTAATTAGAAACTCCTCTAACGATTCTGCATTGTTCAAACTTGCTAAACAATGAGCTCGCCTGCTACAACATCAGGAACCAAGAAACCTTTGCTGCACCCGGCATGCCCCGGAAAGGGAAGATGCACACATCCAAGCTGCCCTCACAATAAACAAAACTTGAAGTTCTCGACTGATGGAATTCCTGTTTATGTAGTTAATAATGGCATGCTTGCTGCATATCCAACCGTCAGGTTTGCTGGAGGTTTGTTATATCGACGACGCGATGCTGCTTCTGAATTAGGGACGACCAATGTTGTTAGGGGAATCGATGATGAACCAAACGCAATGATCGGCACAATGGTGTATAATGCGCAAACAAAGATTAAGGAGGTGTCTCATATTATACTAGACAGGATTAGGTCTTGCTTGAGTACAGAAATGCCGATGTAGGTCATAATGAAACCTATCAATTCACGTACAAGAGTAGGATATTTATTTTTATTATGTTTGTTAATTTTTTGGTGTTTAATTTGGTGGATATATAAAATAATAAAATAGTGTAAGAAAGGAAGTAATTGTAACCAAGTGAACATTAATTAGCTCGCGTAAAAAATTCTTGTAATTTAATATTATTTCTGTTGATCAATAAAAATAATATTTATATTTCTGAAAAGATCCCCAATCAATCTCACTACTAAAAAATTAGTTTTTTACAAGGGAAGAAAAATGACTTATTGCATGGGCTTACTCTTACAACAAGCCTAAAATGACTATTTGCATGGGCTTACCCTTGCAAATAGACCCATGCAACTACATTCGACACAAATACTCAGTATTTACCACGACACCCATGCAAATAGTCTTTTTGCAAGGGTAAGCTTATGCAATAACTACGCATGCAAATACTTTCATAGCTGACCTTGTTTCTTGTATTTGCAAGGGGAGCTAGCGTGGGCCCCCACAGGTTATTTGCAAGGGAGCGAACGTGGGTCCCTCATGTCTATTTGCAAGGCTATTGAAGTGGGCCCTCCAGTCTATTTTCAAGGCTAACCCACGTGGGTCCCACCTGACTTTTAGCAAGGCAATGGAACGTGGGTCCCACCTGACTATTAGCATAAGAAGCTGATTAGCTTTTTTCATGGGTGACTATTTCCAAGGATATGTTTTACATTTTTTTGCATGCACTGCAGTTCCTACTATTTGCGTGGATGTTCCAATGGATATATCAACAGGAAATAGCTGCAAATCAGCATGCCCCAATTCATCAATTCTCCATCCCTGTACCAAAACTGGTACCAGCCCAATGCTGTTTTACAATTCCTAGTTTACCATTCACAGGATTAACATGGAACACATTGAAAAATACATAGAAATCTAATAATTAGAATTGACAAACATCGTATAATCATCCTACATTGGACCAGACAACAAAAAGAAAGCCCTTAATTCTTAAAAGAAAAATAAAGAAAAACAGAGGCAAAATGAATAAAAGCCGTAAAACAACATCGGCAATAACAGACTTTAACTTCTAAATATACCCAAAATGTACCCACCTATCAAGCATTAACTATTTTTCATCTTAACCTCTATGAATTATCAAAATATACCCTCATATAACAAAAAAAATTTACCCTAAATATTGATAACCACACTAGACCTTCAATCGCTCATGTCGAAGGTTGATTAGCCCACCAGTTGTTCATTACGGCGTCATTCCCTGCAATTTCTTGTATGATTTGAGAACTCAAAAGTGCTTGGAAAGACCCATTCGGATTTGGTTGTAACGAACCACCAACCTTCTATGCATACCAAATATGAGTGTTAGAACATGATCTTGTTTAAAGAATTAATTATGTAGTTAAAGCTTGTCAAATTTGATTAAGTATCGATCAAACAATACTTTCATCCATTATTGGTCATTTGTAGTCCTTATATTCTCTATTTGTCATTTGCATGGGTACGAATTACCCATCACTGGAACTTAATGTTTTTTTGTGACTTCTAGAAGGAATCTTTCCATTTCAATATCCAATTTACCCTCAACCTTTAGTATTAACATTTTTTTAACGCCTAATAATAAAAACTACTGATTCTACACCAAAATAAGTAATAAATAAAAAATGGGAAAAATGCTTTCCTGTACAAAGAGAAATTAGGCAGAGGTATGATGCACAAGTACGGACTTGTTAGTTTTTAGTTATGGTACCAATTGGGCATATATATGTATATATATATATCAATACCAGACCTTACATTTGATGATCCAATGATAATATATACCTTACTGTTTAAGAGTAGGACAGGAATTGGTCCTAGGAGTAGTGCAGTAAATGGTACACAACACTATTATGTATACAACACTGTTATTTGGTAGCTCTTGCTCTTGTGATTCGAGATTTGTTGCAGGGAGCCATCAATCTTTTGCTAACAAATAACAAATATATGTGTTACATATAAACTGGAAGGTTGATATAAATTTAAGGGTTAATTTTCTACTTACCCTCAAAAACTTCTTTGGTTAATTTTCTATTTAATGAATAAATTCCTATGAGTTCAGATTTGTATTTGGTGTATCTTCTGCTGCAATTGGGTCTCCCAAGTAAATGCAAATTTAGAAGTGTTTAAGATCTCCAATAAAATTGAGTCTATAAAATAAATGGCCTGCTTGTCAGCGGAACAACACAAATGGTCGCATGATCCTTGTCTCACTCTTTTCTCTCATTTTCTCTCACTTCCAAATGGATCCCACTCCAATAAATATACTCCATTTATCTCCCTTCATTTCCTTCCAGGGGAAGATAGCTAACCCTCTCAATTTACATTTTCGCTCCACAACTCTCAAAACTCCAAAACCATTTTTTTCATTTCGCTCCAAAACTCTTAAGCAACAGAACTCTAATTTTCATTTCCCTCTAAAACTCCTATACTTCTAGCAACTTCCCTCCACATTTCCCCTCCACAATTTTTGGCTACCGCCAAACAATACTTTTACAGTGAAATAGACGATCAGTGTTATTTCTACTATTATTCCGTTGAGAAACCGTCAGAGATGGGCAATTAGACTTGGTGCTGGCGCGTCGCTATTGAAGACCCTGTACTAGCGCGTCTCTCTACACCAACGATTGCACAGTGATCTCTGATCGGTTTAGACAGGTGTGTTTGGACTCTTCAATATTCATTCCAAATTGTAAGACTGACTTTGTATCATAACTAATTTATGTGATATAAACTAACTTCAGGTCATAACTTCATCATTGTAAAAGGTATTTGATTAATTGCGATTAGAAACTGACGGCATGTATCTTGCATCAAAGGTGTTTCATGAATTGTCTGACTTAGGCAAAGTTATTAATTCAGATTTTTGTTTGTCATATTGATATTGTGCTTTATTCCAATATGTCTTTCATTAATTAATTAAAGATAAGAATAGTTACAATGAGAATTTGTAATTAAATAGGTTTTGAATTATTTTTATCTTGTCATGCATACAAGATTTTTGTTGAAATGCCCTGCACAAATTAGGTTACAATTAACTACCTTTTCATTCCCCAACTAATGGTGACAGCTTTACAAAGCAACATTATGGAATTATTTATTATTTTTATTTCTTACTAGATCTTTACCTATTTACTAATTTGAAATGTGAAAGTTTGGTGAAATTGATAATTATCTGCCTTATTTGCTACTGTTAGCTTAACATATATATTGGGTGAATAATGTATTGATATTTGGTTAGCCTAACTCTTATTGCTACTGTTCTAAACAAAATTATCCAGAGTTGACCAAGGTCCAACTATAAAACCACTTGTCATCTTAAGTTTGGTTGTTGAATATGCACAATTGTTAAACTATAAAAAAAAAAAATTATACAACTCTAGAAAATGATTTTTTTTATCACCATTGGTGCCTTGTTTGCCAACTAATATTTTTTCCCCTTTATATCTTTATTTTAGGCACACATGAGTTCGAGCTAGTAGACGATACAATGTCGCAAGGTGTAGAGGAGGTCGAGGACAACTCAATTGAGATAGAGGATGAAGATGACGAAGGGTTAGATATGGAGTATAATGAGGATGAATTTGGTTTCTAATCCCATGATTATTCCCATAAAAAAATTAAATTAATTGGTGAATCAATAGTTGTATGTGTTGTTTCTCAATGATTGTAATTATTTTTTTTATCAATTACCTTTGAATGTTTGTTCTAGTAACTAAAATTCAAATACACCCGTATTTAATTCTAATACACTACTATAATACATATTGTTGTGAGTTATAATAAAATATTTCAAAACAAAGGAGAAACAAAAAAAAAACAGAAATACAGAGAGCATTTGCAAGGGTAAGCCCATGCAAATAGTAAGATGCAAAGTACAGACTATTTGCATGGCAAGGCAGTGGAGTATTTACATGGCCTTCAATAAAATATAATATAAATGGGTGGTTAAATATTTGCATGGCCATGGAGTCAAGTTGCAGGATAGGGTTTAGGATTTAGGATTTAGTAGTGCAGGCCCGATCTTGTTTGTTGTGTTGAGTTATGTTGTTTAGGACCGGAGGTTTATGGCCCTATTATCAGTCGGTTATTGAGGAAGTTTACTAAGAAAAATAGTGGATTTTACTTGAGATATTCCTTAAATTTTATCAGGAAAATCCTAGGTATAGGGACTGTTTCAAACCCCTCGTTACCTCGTTAATTTGCATGCAATTAATTGAGCAGTCTCCGCGTGGCATTCGCTGTGGGTGACTATATGATCTGTTCTCTGTCGGTTCAATTTCTTAATTTGGTTAAGTCAAACAGTGAAATTACATTCTCCTTAAAGAAAGACCAATCGAATTAATTTGTGTCCTTGGCAACGAACCGTAAAAAATTTCTACCACTTTTCCAGGAATATTGATCCGATAAATTAAATATAGCCGGAATTATTAAATCCATGGTTATGTATATATAATTTTGATTAATCAACGAGAATTTGACTCATATGTAGGTAGTTCCATGGAACTTTTCCCTTATAGCATATGGATGGAATTACTTTGGACATTCAATTAAGTTAAGATGCAGTTGAATTGGGAACATTCTAGGTGAATGACATGTGTCACATTGCCGAGTCTACATATATAAATCCCTAATTAAATTTAATTATCTGTGAAATCAATGTAAAAAAAAACAGAATAAAAAACAATATAATATGTGTGTGTGTGTGTGTGTGTGTGTGGAAGTCAAGTAACCTGGTCAAGAACAAATTTGACCAAGCAAACTTCTTGAACCCAAAATTTCATCTTTGTTAGCGCATGCTCTCCAGCCACATCGGAGGCCGTTTTTTTTTTTTCTAATACCCCTGTAAATTCAAATAATTTAAAAGACACTCAGATCCAAAAAGCTCTAAAAATGACACCCTCGCAAGCTGAATTCGCGCACCACTCGGTCCGCCAACTCAGCTTGCGCACCGAGCTTATTTGCTGCTGTCTGTTGATTGTGGAATGAATACAGTGCTTGATGCACGAAGCAACACAGAAATTACAAAAAGAATGGAAAAGAGAAATTTTGTTTGAGATCACACAGATTCTCAGAAATTTGATATAAACTGCTTAATAATATTGTCTGCCGAAAACAAACCAACTTTCTGTCTTAAATATCAAACCCTAAAAAACAGAAATTACATAAAAACCCACAAAAGTCTAAAATTATAGAAAAACATCCAAAAGTCCCTTAAAACAATTTCGGATCGCGAATCTGAAGCGATCCTTGGCGAAATGGGTCTATAGACCGATTTCGGATCCGTCCTTGAGCTGTGGATCTCCAGTTCAAATTTCAGCTCGATCCGACGGTCGGATTGAAAGTTACACCTGTTTTTGTAAAGCATGCGCAGGCATATATTGCATCAGTGCTAAAAACTAATTTTTATAGCAGCAAAACGATGGTGCGCCAACTCAGCTTGCGAACCAGCTAGGTGCGCCAGCTGAGCTTGCGGACCGGGTTGGAACGGGTCGGTGCGCGATCTGAGTTGGCGGACCGGGTGGTGCGCAACTTGAGTTGGCGGACCGGGTGGTGCGCAACCTGAGTTGGCGGACCGGGTGGTGCGCGAATTCAGCTTGCGAGGGTGTCATTTTTAGAGCTTTTTGGATCTGAGTGTTTTTTAAATTATTCGAATTTTTGGAGATGTTAGATAAAAAAATATCGGCATCGGAGGAGTAATTAATTGCATAAAAGTACACTACAACCCATGTCCTAAATTTGTCCATAGTAAAATCATGGTAATTGCATTAGTAGATATGATTTATCACTGATAGAAAATTGGGTGATCATAATTATTTAAGAATTAAACACTAAATGTGGTATGGACATATTACATATTAAGAATATATACAAACATATATAGAACAAAATATCATAATTTTTTTTATTTCACTTCAAGTCATTATTGATATATATTGACTGACAATTTCAGTTTGGTAATGCATTCTAAATATTAATTTTTGACATAACAAGTGGACGTTAGACTTGTCTTATTTCATCTAAAAAAAATATGTTTTACGAGAATAATGACTATTATATATCGAGGGTGAGATGGTAAGACTCCAGAAAATGCAATTTATGAAGATATGGTTAATATTACTGACGGGAGTATTCACAAGTATCTGTGTATCGACGATGTTAAACAATTTTATTCTCGTCCATGGAAGAAACAAATTTTTGTATATTTCTATTTTTCCCACTCTTTGTAGTGTATATATGCTATATGATATAAAAACAGATCGATGATAAGACTATGTAGGATAGATGACTCAGTCAGAAAAATAAATTTTAGCAGAAATTTCTCCATATTATATCCTAGATACAGAGTGAGGTAATTTACAAACTATTGACAAAAATATGCTAGGTGTGAAGGTACCCTCTTAAATATAACTTGAATTAATTTATGGTAAATTCACTAGCAACTCAGTTATTTACTTATTTTCCCATGCAAAATTAATGTGCTAGCTGTTAACTTAATTACATGCTTTGGAATAGGATAGCGCTATATTGAGGGCATAATGAATTTTTTCTTCTGTTATACCATCTTTGCCCCTAATGAATGATTTCCTAAATTTTTCTATGTTCTAAACTTAATTACTCTTAACAAGAAAAACTATTTAATAAGGTGAAAGAAATAGCTGTCAGATTTAGACCTCTTTGTTTATAGAAATAAATAAATTGGCATGGACAAACTTTATCTTTCATGGCTTACATTCATATGGTGTTAATAAGTATAAATTAGAAACTTATATCAAACAAATTGTACGCATCATTTAACAAATGGAAACTAATTAGGTTGGACCAAATCAATAATTGAACCTAAATTTTAAAACATAGCCTACTTGACTAGCACTTGTGTAATGTGATTTTTTTTTCTTTTCAAAAATACATTTAATTGATATTTTAAAAAATATCAAGCATTATTCAAATTGGAAAACTAAAATTGTAGATGTACTTTTCATTTTTTTTATAAAAATCACGTCTATATTTTTGTGGTAGTGATCATATGGTGTATACTATTATACACTATTAGTTTTTTGTTCATATAATTAACTTGGAACTTATTATTCTTTACGTTCATTTCGGCATCTTTAATTAAATCAGTTAAATTCACTGGTCTCTGTGTGTACTAGGCTTTTCTTTGTGCAACAATTTTTTTTAAAATATTTATTAGTTTAATAAAAGTATCACGAGGTAAATTAAATAATTAATACGTAGGGATTTGAAATGAGTGAATATTAGCCCAACTGTAATTTGGTAAAACAGAGGAGCTGCCCCAACATCTGAGAAGAGAGAATATAGAGCCAAACTTCATGCAATTTGCAAAATAGAAGAGCTTGATTAAATAGACCAGATAGATGTTGCAGCGCTTCTCTTCGGGCTTTAATGCAAAGCTGATCTGATCAAAACAAAAATGTGGAAACATGCAGGAGGTTCTATGTATGTTTGTAATTGACTCTCTACCGATCAGAAAACAGGAGGAAACACAGTACATGATCTGCTTCAAAGAATAACATCTTTGATCCTTAATTTGGATCACATTGTTCATCAAACTAATCAGAAACCTAGCTATTCAACTGCAGAATATTTTTTGAGAAAATGAAAGAAACCAGTTTAAGAGAACTTGTAATAAAAACCATGACTGTTAACTAAGCATTCTGATTCTGGATCTACGTAGGTACAATTAATCTCATATTGTTTCCTATAATACAATACTCATATTGATTCATCAAAGACAACTTCAAGCTTAGTATTAACACAAGTTTTGCTCTTTTTAGAAGAGGTTATCCAGGCGCGTAGCGTCTGTCTGATTCAGTGACTGCTTGCCTCGGAGCATCTAATTAATTCGACTACTTTCATTTCACAGTTTGAATCTTTTGAATCTCCTATATATATAATTATTATTATTAATCAACAGATAGAATATTACATGAGCTAATGTTCACTAGCTTTACAGTTACTTCCATTACTAATCCACCAAATTAAACACCAAAAAATAATAATAATTAATACATATCCTACACATTTGTACATGAATTGACAAGTTTACGACCTATATCCCTGGCATTTCAGAATTAAAGCAAGACTTGTTCCTGCCTATTATATATAATGTCAGACAGCTCCCTAATCTTTGTTTGCTTTTGGTTCATCATCGAACTCCCTAACATTATCGGTTACTAATTCAGAAGCAGCACCGAGTCGCTGAGAAGCATCGAGCATGTCATTATCTTCATGTAAACCGGTGAAAGCATCATCATGATCAGTCGAGAAAGTATCATCATAATCAGTCGAGAACATTGAATTTTGTGCATTGTGACGGCAGCTGCAGCCTGGATATTGGCATTGGCCGCTCTTTCCTGGACATAACGGGTGCCGCTTAGGTTTCTTAGTTCCTCTTACATCAGGGGAGCTCATTGTTTAGTAGGTTTGAATGCTGAGTCGTAACGTAACTAAGATGAGTTTCTAGGTTTGTTGATGAGGTTTTAGATGATGAATTAATATGATGAGATATTAGGGATATTTAGATATAGGAAGGTTATATATAGTCGGTTATTGAGGAAGTTTACTAAGAAAAATAGTGGATTTTACTTGAGATATTCCTTAAATTTAATCAGGAAAATCCTAGGTATGTATATATAGGGACTGTTTCAAACCCCTCGTTACCTCGTAAATTTACATGCAATTAAATGAGCAGTCTCCGCGTGGCGTTCGCTGTGTGTGAATATATGATCTGTTCTCTGTCGGTTCAATTGCTTAATTTGGTTAAGTCAAACAGTGAAATTACAATCGAATTAATTTGTGTCCTTGGCAACGAACCGTAAAAATTTTCTACCACTTTTCCAGGAATATTGATCCGATAAATTAAATATAGCCGGCATTATTAAATCCATGGTTATGTATATATAATTTTGATTAATCAACGAGAATTTCTCTTATGTGTATGTAGTTCCATGGAACTTTTCCCTTAAACATATGAATGGAATTAGTTTGGACATTCAATTAAGTTAATTAAGGTGCATGCAGTTGAATTGGGAACATTCCAGGTGAATGGCATGTGTCACATTGCCGAGTCTATATATATAAATCCCTAATTAAATTTAATTATCTGTCAAATCAATGTAAAAAATCAGAATAAAAAACAATATAGTATGTATGTATGTGTGTGTATATAGAGCAAGGCTACCGTGCATTGTGAATTAAAGTGGGTGTTTTAATTCGCACTCATATCGCTATTTTCAAATTTCAAATAGCTGATCCGAACCGCTCAACATGATCTCCATATTGAAATGTACTTGGAGACCAAATTTTACATTTTTTGGAATTTTTTTACTGTTTATTTAGCTACTTTGAAAATTGCTGATCCAATGGTGGCTCAATCAAATAGTGAAACCGTTGGATCATGGTAATTGCATTAGTAGATATGATTTATCACTGATAGAAAAATGGGTGATCATAATTATTTAAGAATTAAACAGTAAATGTGGTATGGACATATTACATATTAAGAATATATACAAACATATATAGAACAAAATATCATAATTTTTTTTTATTTCACTTCAAGTCATTAATTATTGATATATATTGACTGACAATTTCAGTTTGGTAATGCATTCTAAATATTAATTTTTGACATAACAAGTGAACGTTAGATCACTTGTCTTATTTCATCTAAAAAAATATGTTTTACGAGAATAATGACTATTATATATCGAGGGTGAGATGGTAAGACTCCAGAAAATGCAATTTATGAAGATATGGTTAATATTACTAATGGGAGTATTCACCAGTATCTGTGTATCGACGCTAGCTGTTAAACAATTTTATCCTCGTCCATGGAAGAAACAAATTTTTGTATGTTTCTATTTCTCTTTGTAGTGTATATATGCTATATGATATAAAAACAGATCGATGATAAGAATATGTAGGATAGATGACTCAGTCAGAAAAATAAATTTTAGCAGAAATTTCTCCATATTATATCCTAGATACAGACTACAGAGTGAGGTAATTTACAAAATATTGGCAGAAATTTGCTAGGTGTGAAGGTACCCTCTTTAATATAACTTGAATTAATTTATGGTAAATTCACTAGCAACTCAGTTATTTTCCCATGCAAAATTAATGTGCTAGCTGTTAACTTAATTACATGCTTTGGAATAACTTGAATATACGGGAATATATATTCCATCCAATTACATGCACATGTTAGGATTTTTCTATAAATATAGCAACTCAGGATCAGAGCTCTGTGTATAGTTTGAAGCCGATTAAATTTCTAACTAGAAGATGAGCTCTCCTTGTCGACCAAGGCCAATGAATCCACCAGTTAAGGTACACTCTTTTCATTGTCTACTGCTTTCTGCGTGTATATATGTATATGTACCTTTTCTCATTTTGGAAATGTGGGACAAGTATTAATATTTACATCATTAATTGTAACTTGTTTGCTGTTAACTTGACACACATGCGCACGCACACTACATATCCTAGCTAGCTAATCTTGCTAATATCTATATTATGATGTCTATATTAATTTTCATTACAATTTATATAAGAGAACAAACTGATAATTTGTAGCGGGTAAGAATAGAGTACGGATAAAATCAATTTGTAACAGATACGGCCATGAAATATATGGCTTCCACCTGACTCTTACCATACCCGTTGATACCCCTAATTGAAGCAGTAGCTTACTGCATTAATTTATTATAATTTATGTTGCTTTATGTTATTAAGTTTAGAGATATACAGTTTATGATTTGGATTTTGTAAAATTAAAAGAATAACAAATGTAGTATTATTACAATTTAATAGTTGTTTCAACTCACATGAAGTTTCATTAAACCATTAAATAATTATTCGTCATTAACTGCCGCCACTTTTTAAAAGTTGAATTGGCAATTTATCGCTAAGAAAGAAAATAAAAATGCTGATTAAGAGATTATGTATTAAATATCACCGGAGGAAATTATAAATTGTTTTTTTGAGAAACCTAGCTATTCAACTTCAGAATATTTTTTGAGAAACCTAGCTATTCAACTTCAGAATATTTTTTGAGAAAATGAAAGAAACCAGTTTAAGAGAACTTGTAATAAAAACCATGACTGTTAACTAAGCATTCTGATTCTGGATCTACGTATGTACAATTAATCTCATATTGTTTCCTATAATACAATACTCATATTGATTCATCAAAGACTACTTCAAGCTTACTATTAACACAAGTTATGCTCTTAGAAAAGGTTATCCAGGCGCATAGCGTCTGTCAGATTCAGTGACTGCTTGCCTCGGAGCATCTAATTCAACTACTTTCATTTCACAGTTTGAATCTTTTGAATCTCCTATATATATAATTATTTTTATTAATCAACAGAAAGAATATTACATGATTTTTTTTTTTCTGGCATGACCTAATGTTCACTATCTAATCCACCAAATTAAACACCAAAAAATAATAATAATTAATACATATCCTACGCATTTGTACATGAATTGACAAGTTTACGACCTATATATGTCCCTGGCATTTCAGAATTCAAGCAAGACTTGTTCCTGCCTATTATATATAATGTCAGACACCTCCCTAATCTTTGTTTGCTTTTGGTTCATCATCGAACTCCCTAACATTATCGGTTACTAATTCAGAAGCAGCACCGAGTCGCTGAGAAGCATCGAGCATGTCATTATCTTCATATAAATCGCTGAAAGTATCATCATGATCAGTCGAGAAAGTGTCATCATGATCAGTCGAGAACATTGAATTTTGTGCATTGTGACGGCAGCTGCAGCCTGGAAATTGGCATTGGTCGCTCTTTCCTGGACATAACGGGTGCCGCTTAGGTTTCTTAGTTCCTCTTACATCAACGGAGCTCATTGTTTAGCAGGTAGGAATGCTGAGTCGTAACGTAACTAAGATGAGTTTCTAAGTTTGTTGATGAGGTTTTGGATGATGAATATGATGAGATATTAGGGATATTTAGATATAGGAAGGTTATATATAGTCGGTTATTGAGGAAGTTTACTAAGAAAAATAGTGGATTTTACTTGAGATATTCCTTAAATTTAATCAGGAAAATCCTAGGTATAGGGACTGTTTCTAACCCCTCATTACCTCTTTAATTTACATGCAATTAATTGAGCAGTATCCGCGTGGCATTCGTCGTGTGTGAATATGTGATCTGTTCTCTGTCGGTTCAATTGCTTAATTTGGTTAAGTCAAACATTGAAATTACATTCTCCTTAAAGAAAGACCAATCGAACTAATTTGTGTTCCATGGTTATGTATAATTTTGATTAATCAACGAGAATTTGACTCATGTCATGTGTATGTAGTTCCATGGAACTTTTCCCTTAAAACATATATATGAATGGAATTAGTTTGGACATTCAATGAAGTTAAGGTGTACGTAGTTGAATTGGGAACATTGCAGGTGAATGCCATGTGTCACATTGCCGAGTCTACATATATAAATCCCTAATTAAATTTAATTTAATTATCTGTCAAACAATGTAAAAAAAACAGAATAAAAACAATATAGTATGTATGTATGTATGTATATAGAGGGTTCAAATACACCCAAATATTTATGTTCCTATTTACTCTTAATTCTTTATCTTTATTTTCAAAATTTAAACAGTCGATCCGAACCGATCAATATGACCTTCATAATAAAATATGCTTGGAGACCAAATTTTATATTTTTTTAATTTTTTTTTTTACTATTTTTTAAGATAGGTACAAAATCACTTTATCGGATGGTCCAGAATCTCCTTAAAACAATGATTTTGTACCTATCTTAAAAAATAGTAAAAAAAAAATCTAAAAAATATAAAATTTGGTCTCTAGATATATTTTATTATGAAGGTCATGTTGAGCAGTTTAGATCGACTATTCCGACTTTGAAAATAAAAATATAAAATATAAAAAATTAAAAGTAAATAAAAACATAGAAATTTGAGGTGTATTTGAACTCTCTTATTATTGTGTGTGTGTGTGTGTGTGTAAGGCAAGTAACTTGGTCAAGAACAAATTTGACCAAGCAAGCTTCTTCAACCCAAAATTTCATCTTTGTCAGCACATGCTCTTGTAATTGCATAAAAGTGCACTACAACCCATGTCCTAAATTTGTCCATAGCAAGATCATGGTAATTGCATTAGTAGATATGATTTATCACTGATAGAAAAATGGGCGATCATAATTATTTAAGAATTAAACACTAAATGTGGTATGGAAATATTATAAATTAAGAATATATACAAACATATATAGAACAAAATATCTGCGCCATATATATATTTTTTTATTTCACTTCAAGTCATTATTGATATATATTGACTGACAATTTCAGTTTGGTAATGCATTCTATATTAATTTCCATTACAATTTATATAAGACAACAAACTGATAATTTGTAGCGGGTAAGAGTAGGGTACGAATAAAATCAATTTGTAACGGGTACGAGTATGAAATGCCTTCCACCTGACTCTTACCGTACCCGTTGACACCCCTAATTGAAGCAGTAGTTTACTGCATTAATTTATTAGAATTTATGTTGCTTTTATGTTATTAAGTTTAGAGATATACACACTACTAGAATCTGGGTTTATTACATGGGTAGCACTAAGTTATTACATGGGAAGGACGGTCCATGCAACAGAAATGACAATTCTGAAAATTTCTGACCTGTTGCAAGGATAGTCCCATGTAAATTATCTCGCATGCAACTGTGTGATGTGCAACCATGTAACAGATTTCCATATGCCCATGTAACTACAATATGAATGTCAAATATTATAATTAATTGAAGGTCCATGCAATAACTCAATCATCTGCCATGCAATTACTTAGACACATGCTAGATATTGTATTTTATTAAAGGTCCATGCAACAAGTCAGCCCCCTTCCCATGTAAATAGTATAAACTGTTGAGGCAGTCGTATTTGCATGCGCTTACCCTTGCAACTGATTTGTTCCTGGATAAGCCCGGATTTCAGTTTTGTTTCTGTCCCATTTTAAATGATTTTTGTATATTATAAATGACAGCAACATGAATAATAGCAGTATACAAGAAATCAATATGTGGGTAACTTAAAATCTTGTAATTAGAACAAATATTAAAAAATAATTGTACAATCATTGTTGGACAAGACCCATACAACTATTGATTCGCTAATTAATCAAGACTCTTGATTGGAATAATCATGGAATTAGAAACCAAATTCATCCTCATCTTGCTCCATATCTAACCCTTCGTCATCTTCATCATCTACCTCAATTGGGTTATCCTCGAACTCTTCTTCACCTTGCGCCATTGTATCATCTACTAGCTCGAACTCATCGGCTTGAGGGGCCATACCGTCCCAATCAAAATCTTCACTGTTTGAAACATCGATCGAATGATCCGACATTTCATCTTGGAAAAATTCTAGGTTATCCTCGACGCCGTCATCGACACGAAACCTCCCCTTTGCGGTATTTTTCATTGCCACCTACCATTGGCGTCTTTCAATTTTATCCGATGGGTAAGGAAGGTAGAACACTTGGATTGCTTGAGGTGCCAATACAAATTGTTCATAATTTTTTAGGCGAGAAGCATGTTTAACCTCAACAATCCCATGTTGGATGTCCACCCTTATACCATTTATTATGTCAAACCAATTACACTTAAAGAGAACGACCTTGTTGAGTCCATCATAATCTAGCTCAATTACCTCTTGGAGAATTCCATAGTAGTGGTGTGTCATTTCCATCCCACTCTCCTTTAATGCAAACACTGCTACTCTTTGTTGATTTGTTTTCCCTATATTCTTCCGTGTGAAATCGAAATCCATTCACTTCATACGTTTCGTAGCAGTCCGCTTGTTTTTCTGGCATAAGTCCTACCCTTCGGAGATAGGGGTCGCAATCATGGTCACATAGTACCTTCTTACGTAGCCATTCTGCAAATACATCTTCACGAACCTTGTCCAAATGTTGTTCGGATCTAGCTTGTCCAGAGTTTAGCATGCATTCATCAAATTCCCTACACATTCCATTTTATGAAAAATTAGATTTTTAAATTTTTTGCAATAGATAATTTTTGAAATCGTTGGAATAATTATTTTATAAGATTAATTGTACCCTAAGAATTTATTCTTGATCTCTGGACAGTTGAGGATGACATATGTGTGAGCCGCTTTAAGTTCCTTCTCATCGAGAGTCCTTCTATTTGGCCGTGTGAAGAAACGGCTCGCCGTATCGAATATTGATAGACGACTCCTCGGTGGGTGACTTGTTCCAACCCCTTGTGGATGGCCTCTTGTTAGATTGTGTTTGAGTTAGAAACCATTAGATCAAAAATTACTTCGTATTTTACCTTAGACTAACTTGCGTTTCATTGATTTGGAAGACCTACCAGCGATGTATTTGGCCTCAGGTATCGCTATTATACTTATTAGATCAAAACCGTTTGATTGATAAGAGGCATGAATCTTTACAGAGACGTCCATAACTTAAAGAGTCAGATTTAATATCTAATAATTCGTTACCTGAGAGAATTGTTAGTCCCTGCCAAGCACCTTCATAAATTCAACAAATCAAGTCCACTTATCAACAATCGGACGGCAGGGAATCTGTCTCTGTGGTAATTAGATGCTGGTCTGTACAGAAACTAGTTTGGAAATTTTTTGGAAAAAATATTTCTTTTTTTAAAAACCTTATCTGCACAAAATGTACTTATTACCAACAATGTTGTACACTTTAAATATTTTTTGGCCCTTCATAGGTATAAAATAAATTCCAACCGTTCATATTGACGTGGGTTTTTAACGGTAGATCTTCGATGAAACAACATGAAAATGATTTTGAAATGATCAAGGATTAACCTTCAACTTAACAAACAACAAAAATAAGGAGTTACAATTTGTTGTCGGTTCGATCCACCGCAAAGTATTTGTAGCCATTGGATGCTTCAATGCTTGGTCATGTGGATGGAGGGGTAAATAAAAACTTTTTTCGATGAAACTTGCCCGTAGATCAATAAATTCAATGATCTTCAATTTGAATGGTTCCGATCAATCCCCGGGCGGTTTATGTCATTGCATCTTCATTGTGTCACGATACAAGAGCTTCTATTTCATATCCATACACATAGGATGTGTTCCATGTATGCATCATGCATGTAATTAAATATAAATTTATTGGCCAAAATCAATTTATTATGCAATATTCTACTAATTTTAATAAGTTTCTAGTGAGTCTTATTAATATTTTCATTAAACTTTTTTATCATATTGTTTAAATATCACTAATCCTTTAAAGTACTAATCACATGCTATTCAATGTATTGCAATATGAATTTGTCAAACTAATCTAACACTAAACCTGAACAAACAAATTAATTTTCCAAATACTAAAAATAATAATCACAATGATTATTATTTCATTCGCTAATTACTTACAATATAAATTATGGAATTTATATCACTGCTGGGTTATTTATCTAAATCAGCCTGAGTTTTAGGCACAATTTAAAAACAGCCCCAATTCCACTAATGACAGAGCAAATTCTCAACAATCCAATGCTACCAACACAACTGTGCAAAGCAACAAGCACTCTGTCTATAATTGAACTTTGGGCGCTAATTTAGATGAAATTTCATTTTCCCCCCGAATCAGAACAGCCAATTCGGAAGCCCGCCTATTCACCCAGTGATTTCTCAACTCTGAGTTATCTGATATCCTTAGTTCATAGAGTACAATAATCCGAACCGTTCATACACAGCCTGCAAGAATCTCAAAATACACCCATTACACAGGATCGCGACACGACCAACAAGCAAAACAACAGGATTGCGAAGTTAATCTTTTGTTATAGGTTGTTATGCAGCTTTTCTAATTTTGGTCCAATTGTATGATGATTATCACAATCCTGGTTAATGCTTATTACTTGCTTTCTCCTTATTCATAAATGTGTTTTCTACAAAATTTGTTGAATGAAAAACTGAGAATTAACGGGTTGGTACAACCTCGTGACAGAGGGAGGATAGAGATGATTGTATAATTAGAGCATGCTTTTTTCCACCCATTTACTGTTATTATTTCCTTTGGTACATCCACGAAAATAATATCAACTTCTTTGCTTGCAAAAAAACGCAAATCATAACCATGTAATAACGACATCGAATTCCCATGCAATAAACATATGGAGCCCACGTTCTTTAGCCTTGCAAATAGTCGGATGGGATCCACGCTTGATAGCCTTGCAAATAGTCTAGTGGGACCCCCGCGCTCTAGCCTTGCAAATAGCATGGTGGGACCCGCGATCTCTAGCCTTGCAAATATTCACGTGGGACCCACAGACGTTATTCTTGTAATTACCCAAATGGGGCCCACGCCATCTCCCCTTGCAAATACTTCAAACAAGATCACCTCTGGAAGTAGTTGCATGAGCACTTGTTACAAGGGTAGCCGTATGTAATAAAATAAGTAAATAATGTTGCAAATATTATTATTTTTTTTAGAAAAAACTGTTAGGCATCTGACATTACTTTAAAAATTCAAATTACAAACGTTCATTAGACTAAACTAGAGAAAATAAAAATCCGTACTATATGAATATTAGTATCAAAAAAGTTGAATACTCTATACATACTAAAAAAGTTGGATAGACGTGACGTAATGTGACATGTAATTTTCGTCCGAATGTTGTCACGTCACACGAATCACATCACGTAATTGACATACGTGACATGTGACGTAATGTGATATGACTAGTCACGCCGTGACAAATTTCTTCTCTAGACCAAACCCTAGATTTTGAGACGGTAAACGGACTACACATGTTAGTAAAAATATAACTTCCGCAAGTTAATGTAAAGTAAAAGTAAATATATACAACAAAAAAAAAAAATCCACCATTTCAGTTAATCTGATTTTACTGTTATGACACATCAGTATTATTATAATTCTTTTACAATTGATTGAGGAGCTGACTACGTTAAAAAAAAAAAAAAAAAAAAAAAGGCCGAATAAAACACTTCGGAACAGACAGGTTCCGGGCCCAATTATTGAGAAAAGATTGTATTAGATTATTTTTCTATTTGATAATATAATATAGATCCTGAAAATTATTATAAATATATGGCCTTGAACAAGTTATCGGCCCAGTCTGAGTAAATCATTGGGCAGGAATATTGTTCCATAGACAGGCCGGTATTATTAATCCAAGTGCACATAAAGTGATCCATAATGTTTAATTAGTCCGTCAAAAAGTCAAAAGTTACTATACTTAAAATTGATTTTCTTTTTTACTTTTTGGGGTACTAAATTTATAAAAAACGTTTTTGTGGTCAGATCAAGTATCTGCAATATGTTTTTTTTAATAAAAATATATTATTTTGTATAAATTTTTTTGTTTTTTTATAATATATTTTCGTTGCGAACACAATATATACTAGTAATATATTTATGCTAATAACAGTGATATATATATATATACACACACTAATAACATACCGGTTAAAATTATAATATATATTTCGGTATATAGAGAAATTACAGTTATTAAATCTGAAATGATTTTTTTTTAATTTTGCTTTGCTAGAAAGTGCATGCTAGTGTCTGAAAAAAAATAATGACAAATCTTACCATGCCATTTCATGTTGAATTGAGGACAAATTTCTGCAAGTGCACGGAAAAACAAAGCCACTAATTAATGAAAGAAATTACTTAATTTGACTAGCAATCTTTTAAGAAATCAAAGCTTTATTTATAAAATAAAACAACCATTTATTATTACAAGCTATGCATAGCTGCACCTCTCTTGTTTTACTAGCTTATAGCAGTGCAAGATGAAAGATACACCCGACCTCTCATCATATAAACTCAAAATGCTTGTGCACATCCATAATCACTCAAACAACACACAAAGAACCAACTCAAAAATAAAGATAAACTACAACGTACATAAACATCTTGTAATATTAGATATACGATTTTCATATCTGCAAGGAACTAGCATGACCCATATTTTTCCTCAAAAAAAAAAAACATATATGCAAGGCACTCAGCCGGAAATTTCAATAGCTTTCACTTCAGTCTTCTTCACCTCCTCCTTAGGCACAGTAACCGTAAGCACGCCGTTTTCCATGGCAGCCTTGACCTGATCGACCTTGGCATTTTCAGGCAGCCTGAACTGCCTCATGAACTGTCCGCTGCTCCGCTCCACACGATGCCACTTGTCATTCTTTTCCTCCTTCTCCCTGCTGCGCTCCCCGCTGATCTTTAGCACCCGGCCTTCCTCCACCTCAACCTTCACCTCCTCCTTTTTGACCCCAGGAAGGTCCGCCTTGAAGACATGCGCCTCCGGAGTCTCCTTCCAGTCAATACGTGCATTGACGAAAGCACCTGTGTCGTTCGCGGTGCTGATGGAGCGGAGGCTGTCAAAAGGGAAGCCTTGGAAGGGGTCCCAGAGGTCGAGTGACAATGGGTCGAAGATGTTGCTCCTGACGATCGACATTTCTTTGTTTTAGTAAAAGATGTGGGATGTGGAAAATAGTAAAAGGTATTTGCTCAGTGGCTGATGGTGGTGATGTGTGTGATATGGTGTGTATTTATAGGGGAATAAGAAGATCTCTCAGGGTCAATCATGCTAGCTCTGGAATGCTCCTGAAAGAAAAGTAACGAGTCTAGAGTTGTCCGGTTGTGACCACTAATTAATCAAGGCATTCTTTACATCTCTAGAACCTGCTCAAATAATGGTCTTGCTAATTTTTTTTTCATTTTCTAAAAATGCTCAACAGGTTTCTAGTTTTATTATTATTTTAAGATAGAGATTAATATTAAATCTAAATTTTAAATAGTAACTTGCGGTTTTGTTTCCGATTTATTGTCTTCAGTTTTGAGTTTTTTAATTAATCATTTTAAGTTGTAGTTTCCAAAGAAGATTTCACTATATTATTTTTCAGATTATAGAGCTCATTGACTTGCATTTAAAAAAAACTTGTCGCTACTGTAATAGATACATATTTAAATTTCGTAGTGCTCAAATGGGACTATTTTTTGTTTCCTAATATATAGTTCTGAAAAATAATTCAGAAGTATGACATTTTTCATTTCTGACAACGGAAAGTTTCATTAAATATATGTTAAGTCGTGTTTAATTATTTTTCTTTATAATTCAAGAGTAATTAAATAATAATTCTCCCTCATTTTATATCTTGATTCAATGCAAATATTGTATGTAAGCAATTATCTTTATATTGTTAAACGAATATTCAACTAACAAAGAATAAAATAATGACACAACGAAAAAAGGAAGAATAAACTTTTTACAAGTCAAATTTTCTAATTATTTTGGAATGAATGAAAATTACAAGTATTATTGTCAGATTATTTACCTGGCATTGAAAAAGGAAGAATAAAAAAACAATGCAAATGAAATTTAAAAAAAAAAACTACCACATATATTCTTCCTAAATCACCATGACGTGCTAACATAGCAAAAATTTACACATACTTACGGTTACAATTATCGCTTCAAAATAATAAGACAAATGACACATACCTCAAGAACAGACCCTAGATCCTCTTCAAAAGCCACGAGAGATCTTTATACATTGAACGGAAAAAAATTAACCAAATAGACCTCTACGCGGGAATTCGGATCCTTCCCTGTACCGTAAAAGGAAATCTTTAGAATTAGTGGATCCGGACTGTTCTTTTAACTATGCACGAATCTCAAGCACAAATAATACTGCCCCTGCGCCATCTCCGAATAGGCACTGTACTGTTTTTGAGTTAATGAGGTAGTGGACCCCACCTTACACATACCTGAGAGGATACGTATTCCTCTAAGCTGTATATCTTGAAATAAACAGGCTTGCCACAGTAAAAACTATATACATCCCAACAAGAGAATAGCCCCAAATTCGAGGCACTCGAAACCGGCTCCACATAATTACTAGCAGTGAAACCATCAAACTCAACAGGAGAAACACAAATGCAAACACAATATTAGTATTGAACTGTAGTTTATAAGCATTGGGATAAACCCTAGCTGACTGTACCACCAGGCCGGTACCTAGACCAACCAGCATGTTGAACATGGGCCCTGCAAAACAGCCAGCTATGGCAACTTTAGGCTGGCCTGCCTTGGCTAGTGCCACATCAGCGACTAGGTCTCCAATTGAATTTCCCCATGCTAAGACGGTTAAGCCAAGTATGGTTGGAGAGAGGTCCATGATAGTACCTAATTAGAGTAATGAATTTTGAGTTGAAAACACAAAACAAATGAAATAAAAACTGGAATGTGAATATCCTTTTCAATGAGGTTTAATTTCAAGTATAACGGGTTGCTTAACGTACTGCTGGCATAGGACACCTGTACCAATGTGCAGTTCAATATTTGCCTGGAATATTATTATTGGGGTGGGTTGGGGGGGTGGGGGGGCATATAACAGCACTGACAAGTATAGTATTGACTTGTTACATGATAGCAAGGAGCAGCATGAAACCTGATTAAGCACCAAAACGAAGCACAAATTTGACAAAAAAAGGAACATATATTGCACTGGTGCTGAACCAAACATTACAAAGAAAAAATATATAAAACACTTGCCAGCTTAACAATACCTATTGCCGCAAGACAATTCAAGAGCTCTCCAGCCACTGTAGAGATCCAAAACACACTCATCACAAATGAAATTATGGTCACAACTACACTCTCCTTCTCTTCTTGTGATGAATTCCTCTCGAAAAGGTAATGAGATATCCCCATAAAGAAGCTAATTAAAAGGATAATGCACCAGAGGGGGAAACGGGTTTGTGGAAGGAAGAACACAATGCGTGTGTTTAGTGGAATAACAGAGCTTAGAGAGTATGCAATGAAAATAGGGCACAAAGCTATGTTTGCTGAGGCGTAGAAATTTTTCTGTCCAGATGGTATTGTTAGTTTCAGAATAATGACTGCAGGTAAGTCGAACATCCGTGTCACCTGAAGAAGAAAAAAAAAATTAGAATTACAACATTGATTGTATACAGAATTGACTCTTAAATTGAATTAAAGAAAGGAAGTCTAATGAGTTTTAACAGGTTAACAATATAATCTTGTCCACTTGTTTTTCAGGCTTCATACACCTGCCACCTTTTTCATCCTCAATTCTGAGGACAAATCGAGGCCAACATGGTCAAGCAAGGCTAATTGAGGCACAATAACCTTACAACAACAACAAAAACAACAACCAAGCCTTAAGTCCCAAACAAGTTGAGGCACGATTACCTTATTTAGGTATAATTGAGCTGCAATTGTGGCTGGTTGAGGTTAACTTAAATTACCTCAGGTATCATATTATGGGTGAGTCAGGTACCTACCATTCACATACCTTGCTGAGAAGCCCACCATTACTGAACTCATGCTTCCCATCTTGAAAATCTTTCAAGACCTCTTCTCTCTGAACACTGCCCATCTCTAACTCGACCTCTCTCTCTCTCTTCTCCTCCACTGAAAAATAATCCATGTAAAAGACGAACCCAACAAAGAATAAGTAGAACACAACAAACCCAACAGCCTGCCAGAGGTATATCTCAGCACTTAGATACACATAAAACAGTGCTGAGGCAGCAACCAGGTAGAAGAACACATCTCGGATAAATGAGGATGGTTCAACAGAGAAAGGGGCTGCTTGGATTGCCACAGCACCTACAACGAAGGCAGAAACAAAAGCACCAGCTGAGAGAATTGCTGCTAGGCCTGGTAAAGAAGATGATACAAAATTAAATTAGAAACAAGAAAACAAAAGAAAACTAGGATACAAAATTACATAAGAGATTTTTGCAACAAACCCCCAAGTATTCCCATTGAATTTAAATAAAAACAAAAACAAAAAAATGCTGTAATAATTAAAAAGGTAACGATCTTTTTTAAAAATATAGATATAAGAGCCACTTGTGCAACTTCAAGATTAAATTGTCAAAAACTGTGTAGGGTTCACTGCCCTACATAATCCTTTCTTTGCATGTTTAATACTAAAATTTCTTCTACATGATTTGAGGAGTGCAGCCTTATTAGTGGAACGGAGGGTTGATGGAGGGAGAAAATAGACTTAACTAGATTATAAACTAGATTAAAAAAAAAAAAAAAAACTAAATTATAAACTCCCCTCTCTAGATCAAAAAAGGAAAAGAAAATACATTCCTTCTTTTACTGACCGCTTGTTTATACCCGTAACAGTCAAGCCAAGTACCAGATCAAAACAATGATTTTTATTTCCTTAATGCTGCCAACTTTTGAAAAAGTTAGGTATTAGTCAAATCACAATCCAATACCACAATTGGATTTCTACCAAACCGACATAAACTACACAAATGTGAAATGTCTAAAGTGACCACCTGTACGAGGTAGACCGCTACGAAGAGCAGCGGCCGAAGAGAAAGCGTCAGGCGCGCCATTGCCAAGAGCCAGGAGTGTGACACCAGCCATGGAAGGGGACAGCCTCAGCCGATCGACTAATTGTGAGACAGCCGGAGAGAAATGGCGACCAGCGGCCAACGCGAGAAATCGGAAGTACAGTAGCAGCAGTAGCGCGAGAAATGGGAGCGATAGGCGAGGGTTGCCTCCAAAGAGGCACGAATGGATGGTGCGGTAGTCGATCGGAATGGAAGGGCATGATCGCGGGGATTGGAGGAGGAAGCGAGCGGGAAACGGAGAGGAGGGTGCGTTGCGAACGGGGTCACCTGGAGGGGAGATGAGGAGAAAGAGGGGATATAAAAAGAGAAGGAAGGAGAGGAGCAAAGGTTTTTGGAGAAGGGAATGGCATGGTGCCATTAATGGAGACGAAAGAGATCGCTATATTGCGCGTACCGGGTAATCGGGTATTAATGGAATCGGAGAGGTGGTGAGTGGTTAGGAGGGATTGATGGAGCAATGAGCAGGAAAGAAGAGTGTGAAGGTCCAAAGGGCAGAAATTCGTTTCACACTTTCACCTGAACTAAAATTTTGATTTTACATCTGGACCGTCAGATATGTTTGGGCACAAGTATATAAGGGGCCGCGTGCCTTCCGTAGAACTCAAAATTTGAGTGAGTTCATAGTTCCGGACTGAGTCCGTATCCTCTGAGATATCTCAATTTTTGCATGACCGACGTGTCCGGTGCCTATTCGGGGAAGCGGAGGGGGCGAGTTTTATTTGAGCTTTGAGATTCGTGCTATTTTGAACAATTGAGATATTCCAAAAAGTCACGCAAAGTTTGAGATATCTCAGAGAATGCGAATTCCGACTCCAAAGGACAGTGGATCCTCCAGCAAAACTGGGGTCCGCATCTTCTGTTTTAATACATCTCAGCCGTCTGATTAGAATTCGGACTAATCTGATTCGAAATGAAATGCACGGAATATAATTAATATTCATGCCAATACAGATCAGACGGTCCCGATTCATTCTGCATTAACTCAAAAGAATTAGTGCAGATGATACAAATTCCAAGAAGGTAGCGCTATATTGAGAATTTACTTTCAAATATTCAGCGCACAATAAATTATTTTACTTTTATACCACCTTTGCCCTTAATTAATACCTTCTTTTTTTCATTATAAACTTAATTGATTCTTTACAAAAATAACTATCTAATAGAATCAAAGGATCATACTTGCCAGCCAGTGTTATCAAAACCGGACCGGACCGCCGGTTAAACCGAAAAAAACCGGACCCGGTCACTAGTCCGGTTTGGTTCGCTTGAATAATCGTTTATGCTATTAAACCGGTCAAAACCAGTTAAATCGGCAGGTTATACTAAACAATCGCTGAACCATTCAAAGCAGAAAACCGGTTTAGAAGAAATTCATTTGGGATTTTCAAATTAGGAGTGGTTTTGGTTGGAAGAAATGGATCGAAAACAACAAAGAGAAGAGAAAATGAGAAAAGAAGAAGAAAAATATGACAGTGGAACCCATATCTTTAAAAGTTGAATATATCTCAGAAACTCCAATTAGAAAAGTGGGCCCATTAATTTCTTCTTTTTAACTTTAATATCAAATGCATTATGAATTGCTGAAGGAGTCATTAGTTTTAATATTTTAATAAATAAAATATTAATTTTTCTTATTTATATATTAAGCTTGTGTTTTTTTATTGCACAAAAAACATTATGTTGCGTTTTTCTAAACATGTTTTCTTTCAAAGTGAATTATATGAATATAGTATTGACTTAAAAAAATTAAATCAATAATAAATATAATATTGACTTTAAATATTGTAGTGACGAGATCATATAAAAATGACATACATGTGTGCCAATCTAAATAAAAATCATAAAATAATTATTCTTTTTGATGATTTATACAGTAAACTATGAAAAAAAACTGGTGCATACCAATCTAATTTAGAAAAAAAAAATATAAATATAATAAATATTATACTTTTGATTATTTATGTAATGACTTTTGTTAAAATTAAGCTTTATATACATGATATTACAATAAGATAAGAGATAACAACTCAATATAATACTCAACTGGTTTAGAAACCCAACGGTAGAACCGATTGACCCACCGGTCCGACCAGTAAACCGTTGACCCGAATCTTTAGCGAGTCAATAGCCGGTCCGGTTCTGATAACATTGTTGCCAGCGGTTTAATTACACCCCTCTTTTTATGGAAGTATGTAAATTGTTATGGACAAATTTGATTTGCTATGGCTTATATTCGTATGGTGTTAGACTATATTTTTTAATGAAAAAATAATTTAGCTGTTACGGAGGATTATAATTTTTAGAGAAAAATAATTTGATAATGATATATTAATATTATCTTTGCTAAAAATTAAATTTTTAGAGAAAAAATAATACTAGTTTCATCTATATTCTATAACAAAAAATTTTATTTTAATTAATTATGTCGAGTCATGAATTGTTGCGACAAAAAATAAGAAAATATTTGATGGATGAGATCACAAATTTACATGTAAGTTTCTTGTATTTTACTTTTTCTAATTTTTTCATTATTCTCGATTTTAAATTATTTTCGTGCATATCCATTGAGCATAACTACAATTTAAAATTTGTTCGCACTTCCAACGTATATACGTAATAGTACGTAATAATATTTACTTTTGTCGTTTTTATCTGTTGTGCAATGACCTTTTTTTTCTTCTGAAAATTAGATGTAAAATAATATTTTTCTTCTGAAAACTAGAAGAAAAATGACACAAATAAATTTATTCATTTGCAAAATTTGATACATACTTTGATATTTTACACCACATGTTATTGTAAAATGACTTGTCAGTACTTATACACACAAACATCTATATTTTCATTAGCCTAATAATTGTTAACTTTACAAGCTTTAGTTAGTTTTCTGAGCTATAAATTCATAACAGTGGTCGTCATTTCCTGGTTAATTGATTTTACAAATACTATATAAATATGTGGTGATCTTTACTATCTCTACACAATGAGCTGAAAATATTTGTTGTTGATTTTCACTGCTATATCAATGAATACTGGAAAAAGAACTTAAATTCTTTTTGGGTGAAATTACAAGTTCTTTTACATAAAATTTTCAGCATTTAATAGAGAAAAAGTTAGCGTGTAAAAAATTGAGCAACAAACTTTCTTTTTATTATACAAATGCATTCAATTATTTCATTTCATGCACAGAAGGTATTGATGAATCTAGATATTATAAAAACAAAAAGATGTGAAATTATTTGATATTTAAAGAATAAGGGGTAAATTGGGTATAGAAGTATAAAAAATTCTCTAAGCTCTCAAAATTATAATACATGCACTTATAGCACTCTGGGGATCATCTAGAACTAAAACAAAATTTGGCTCTCCTGACATATGGGACCCGAGATGCTCTCGCCTCTGAGTTATCTCAATAATCAATCTGTATCGTTCACATAATTTATCGGGTAAAATTACTCCTCTTTCTTACACCGCTGTCCACTATTGACTACAGTGACAAATTAATTATTCGGATTCAGTTCGGCGAGATCAAAAATTCGTGATTCGAGAATAATTCGGGTATAATTTGGGAATGATTCGGTATTATTCGGATCATATATCTCAGTTCTACAAGAGAGCAAAAACAAAAAAAATAACCAAAAAATAAAATTCTGGAAAAAATTCGGAAAAAATTCGTAAAATTCGGAAATAATTTGTAAAATTCACGAATTATTCGGTTAAAATTCGGTCAACCGAATAATTCGACGTTCGGTTCAGCATCACCAAAAAACAGAATAATTTGCAAATAATTCAGAAATTATTTGTAAATATTGTCACCATGCTACTGACTACTGCTTCTTCCCAAAGATCGATTCTTCTTCTCCAAAATCGATCCTTCACCCAAAAAATAAATAAAAAGAAGTCTTCCACATAGGAAATGCCGCAAGAAAAGACAGATCGACGAGGTCAAAAAATAATCGAGTTCTAATTATCTAGCTTTAACCAAACATTACGCATTAATAAAGGAATAATCACCCAATAGGAAATGTTCAAAATATATGAGCAGATACAGTATCTGAATACATGAGGCAACAATTCACAGCAAATCTAGCGTAATATACTCTCTCTCTTTTTTTTTTTTTTTTTTTCTATTTTCCCAACGGTTAAAAGCCTTGTAAAGTTTATAGAAAAAAGGTTTTAGTATCCAATGTTTTGTATCCAGTTTTTATCCAATCTTTTGGATAAAGCTTTTTAACCATTCTAGCTATAAATAATTTTCTGTCTCTCACATTCTCTCTCATTTTCTCATCTCTCTTTTTCTCTAGCACCCACACAAAACCATAGCTCTTTCCAAATGGCAAACCTAGCTTCCTTCTTTCATGATGCTTTCTCTCCGACCGCTTCCGCCTCCCATCTCCGGCCGCCCCCACCTCCCATCTCCACCGCCTCCGCCTCCCATCTCGGTCCCTCTGCCTCTTCTCCACCTCTTCCTCACGTCATATGCATCCTTTCGAGCCGCACGAGCTCGAAGGAGCCATGGATCTAGGCCTTTTCAAGGAGATCCGGAGCCATGGATCCAAGCTTTATCCAAACGATTGGCCACATCTCTCTCCACAACCTCGATATAAACAAGTTTATCAATTATTATTTTTCTTTTTTTATTTCCAGTCTCTTCTATTCTCTTCTCTTTCTCTTCTCTTTCTCTTCTCTCTCGATGGACCTCCTCTCTGCTCTCGAGTGCTTGATGCCATCGGACAAATTCCAGATCTGAAATTACAAATTTCAGATTGAAGATGACAAACAAAAGTGAAACATGTACAGTATTGGTTGACATTTGTTACAGTATTTGATTCGTTATGTTACAGTATCGGAGGTTTAACCTGAGTTTAGCGAATTTCGTAAGTTGCTGATCCATAATCTCGCTGTTGTTTGATCTTCTTTTCTGGATTTTTGGAGTAGTTTATTGTTGATTGTACAAAATTAGATTTGAATTTTTGTTTTTGAAGAATTTTTTGTATCAATTGCATTTCAAAATCTAGATCTTGTCTTCAGACTGTGATTATTACAGCATATGTGCTATCTGTTACAGGATCCACTCCGTATAAATTACAGTATTCCCTTAGTATGTTACATTATTTGTTCAGTCCTCTAAGTTACAGTCTGCATGATGCAGTTACATTATTTATTCAAAATTGAGCAGTATTTGTTCACATTTGTTACAGTATTGTTTTATATATGTTGCATTATTTAAGTCAGTGTTCTTGCATGCAAATTTAGTGTATTCATGTTTGTTAAAGTATTTATTCATATCTGTTACAGTATTTTTATTCCTTTGTTACATTATAGGTTTGCATGTTTAACATATTTTTTTTTGTTCAGCTGGTTGAGGTCGTTCTGCAGGTGATGCAATTTGAAACACCTGTTGCTCACCCTTGGTTTTTCATTTCTCCTTACACCTCAGTAAGTTTTTATTCTCTTTTTGTATTTTCATTTACATTTATTTGCTACAGTTCTATAATTTGTTGTAGTATTGTACATTATTTGCTATAATTATGTTAGGCATTTGTTACATTATTTCATTTCATATTTGATAGTACTGAATTATTATGGTACAATTTTCATTTTCCTTTGTTACATTATTTGTTCATATTTATTACAGTATCTTCTCTTGTAAAATGCAGATCTTGATGCACACATACACAGAGAAACAGACGGTGGTGGCTATTCCTCAACTGTCTTGCCAACAGTTTGAGACAATCAAATGACTATTTGTCCCTGTGTGTAAGAAGAACCACTGGGTTCTTATAGTAGTGGATCTCCCTGGGTTGGAGTTGCACTACTATACTTCACATGGGGAGAATGATGAATATTATGAATACCACGTAATCCCTGTGTTCCTGTTGCGCATAGTCTACAACATAATCACTGACCTTCATCTAAACTTCTCTCAGGTATTGATTTATTTCTAATTACGGAACATTGTCTATAAGTATTAGATAAATATGTTACAATATTTATTTACATTTGTTAGATTATTTGTCTCCAGTTGTTATAGTATTGGTTACTGATTAATGTTCAGTCTTAGTTTAATTGGGTGCGTTTGGATGAATCAAGAATAGTAGCAAGGATAGAGCTATTCTCAATTTTGGGATAGTAGATATTCCAACATTTTGTAGGAATAGTAGAATAGTGGGCTATCCCACAAAAGACAAACAAAGAATAGTGACTATTCGCTAATCCAAAGACACCCAAATGCCGGATAGTAGCTCGGAATAGTAGCTATTCTTCACCCATCCAAACACACCCATTGTCTACAGCTGAGACAGTTTTCGACACTGGTTGATATTCAGTATATCTGTTACAGTTTGTTCCTACATTTGTTACAGTATGTTGTTACTGATTGATATACAGAATGAGTTAATTTGTTACAATATTTGTGCATTTTTGTTACATTATTTGTCCACAGTTGTTACAGTATATTTTACAGTATTTTGTGTACATTTTTTTTTGCAGTTTTATTTTCTTTATAATATTTGTAGTTTTAATTCTAAGATTTGTTGTATTTTTTTTGTAGGAGAATATATTGAAGGAGCGTTTGATTCTTGCTATGAAGCTTCTGGACGCATCCTAATAATGAACACCAAATATCTATAGTTAAATTTTTTGTGTTTGTTATTTGCTGGATAGTGTTTTTTTGACAAAGTTATGTTTGTAAAGTTTATTTTTTGATATTTCTGTTGTTTTTATAGTTGTTATGGTAATTGTTACAGTTTACATACTTCATTGCTGCAGTATTTCTTGTTACAGTTTTGATACTTTATTGTTACAATTTTTCATAGTGTTGTGTTACAATATTTTGAAATATAGATTTTGTCGTTATTTTTGCACTTTACGCAGCTATTTTTTACTATATTCAATTTCATTAGTTTGAATCCGTAATTTTACAGATTATTTAATTCAAAAAATGAAAAAAATGATGAATTTAAAAAAAATGGAAAAAATAATAATCAAAACTTATAAAACGATAGAAAAAATAAAAAAAATTTAAAACTTCTAGAAGGGAGAAAGTACACAAGTGGACAGATTTTTAAGTAAAACAAGTACAGTTAATTATCATTAACTGTCAAAGTACAATAGTTTTGAAAGTACAAAGTATATCAAGTACAAAGATATTGAAATTTGCAAGTTGTTAATTTTTAAAAAATTGATCGCATCTTTTACATCATTCCATATTGTCTGTTACAGTATTATATTATATTGTTACAGTATTATTATCATGTAAATGACAGTTAGTTTAGGTAAAAAGTGGGTACACATCTTTGAGTACAATTAGAAGGATCCAAGTTTATATATACTATTTGTATTAAACTGTAAAGGATACAATTCAATGAATAAAGAACAATAATTTGCTTCAATTAAATTCATATGGCCGGTATTCCAATTTTGAACTGATTTTTTTATTAATAAAAAATAAATAAATAAAATATCGCGATAGGAAATTAATTTGGTGAATTTTGATATCTAGATAAATCGGAATTGATTATCCCGTCCTACTAATTTAAATTCACAACCCCTCCAACTTAATCAACTAATTAAGCAGTAGAGGGAAAAAAAATTGTGAGATGGAATAATTTATCATTGTTCCACAATTTTTTTTTTTTATTTCTTCTTATTTAACAAGTTAAGTAGAGAAAAAAAAAATGTGGGATGTGATATATTAACCCGTTCCACAATTTTTTTTTCTCTCTTCTTAGTTAATTAGAGTAATGTGTTACGAATTTGAATTTAGTGGGATAGAATAAATGATCCCGTTTTATTGATATTTCAATTTCCAACAAAAATGTCATCCTATTATCTATATTTCAATTTACAACACAAATACCACCCTATTGCGATATTTTTTTATTTGTATTTTCGATTAATAAAAAAAATCGAAATTTTGAAAGATCACCTATTAGCAATCCTATATTCACAAAAATGGTTGAAAGTCAAAGCCCTCCTAAGAACAATGAAGTTCAAAGTGGTGCCAGCGATCAAGCAACACAAAAATGATGGTTGACCCAATCCAAATAAAAACCCCACTTCAAATTGAAAGGTCAAATAAAAAAGCAACAAGGAACATCCTATGCTCAGAGAAACGGCGCTCGCACAGAAAGGTGAGAGAAGCGACACATGAGCAATCAGAGAAGAGCGCACGTACAGGAAGGTGAGAGAGAAGATGCACATGTAGATGAGAGAGGTGCCATATTTCCTTTTCATATGAAGGAGGCCGCGTTGGTCCATCGCTTGAATTGATCAGAGAGGCGTCGTACAGAAAGGTGAGAGAGACGACGAACAACAAGGTGAGAGAGAGGTATTGAAGGAGGGGAGAGAGACCCAGCCGACAAAGCAAAATTGAGCGGGAGAAAATTTCGAGCAAGGAGCAAAGAGATGGTCTGTTCTGCTTGCGATGCTTCCATCAGACCCGTAGAGGAAGAAAAACAGGGGGTCAGGCCTCAAGCGAGAAGCTCCGCATTTTCTTTTGGTGGGAGAGTTTTTTTTTTGGTGTGTGAAGCGAATAGGAAAAAGAGGGCAGTCAGCTGTCGGCAGCAGTGTGGGAAAGAAGAGTAATTATTATCCATTGGATTACGTGAACGATATAGATTAATTAATCAAAAGTTGAGCTCTAGAAATCAAAGGTGAAACCCTTATTAATGGAACGAGAAGAGAAGAAGACGGGGTGAATCTTCTATCTGTATAGTGATCATACACTCTGATTCTGAGATGAAATATTTCGTCAAAAATCTATACGATACTCACCTCTAGAGATGTTCATCGGTTCGGTTCGGTTGAAACCGAATAAAAATAGCTAAACCAAAGTTTTATTCGGTTTTCAAAATTAGAATCGAACCAACCAAATTAAATCAGTGAACTGAAAAAAATCAAACCGAAATAAATTTCGGTTTATTCGGTTAAATCGAAATAACCAAAATCAGAGATGAAGATAAATAAATAACTATAGAGATAGAAGATTGATAGAGAAAAATAAGAGACTAAATAATCAAGAGGAAAACGAAAAAAAGAGGAGAAATTAAATTGGGAGTACAGATCCAAAGTATGATTGAGAAAAGAGAAATACAAAGAAAAAAAAAAAGTGATCAATTTAAAAAAAAAAAAAGCAAGGAAGAAACTAAAAAAATGAAGGAAGAAAATAAGTAGAGAAGAAAGAAAGAGACAGCGGGAGAGAGAGAGAGGGAGTAGTAAAGAGAAAAGGAGTGGGGGTTTGGTGGGATCTAGGGAGGTGAAAAGTAAAATTTGAAAAGGAAAAGACAAAGTGGGAGTCTGGAAGAGGAAAATCCTAATTCGTAATTATTCGCAACTCCACAGATCCGGTTGGTTCGGTTCAACCGAATTTTAAATTTTATAAACCGAACTGAATTAAATGAGAAATGAAACCTAACCAATTCATTTAAACTGAAAAACCGAACCATTTGAACCGAATTTTTTCAGTTCAATTTAAAACCAAATAAATCGAACCATTTGAACACCCCTATTCACCTCGTCTTCCCTCCGCCCAGTAACCGCTCCTTTGTGTTCCTCTTTGAGTTTCTCTTCTAAAGCAAGTGAAGTCAAACAGACCAAGAGAGCTGACGACATTTTTCCTCCGCAGAGTGATTTCTTCCTTACCTTTTTCCGCGTATCCTCTTCTGAAACTGAGTTTCAAGATATAAATTCCTCGCCTTTCGACTCACTAATTCCTCTACTCTCCATCCAAACAAGGTGTAAATCCTTTCATTGATAGGACTCACAGGCTCCATTTCTAGCTACAGGCCGTTGAAAATCCTTATTATCTTTTTTTTTTTTAATAATTTTTTTTGCTATTTTGTTTGACATGTTATGAGACGGTGGTCAACGTGTCGGCGTGTCGCCGAATGGGCACGAATAAAAAAGTTATCCGGCCTAATAAATCCAATTTGGGCTTCAGCCCAAAACAACTCAACCCTCAAAAGCTATACTGTAATAAGAGCTTTGCTTCGGCCTCGCCCCGCCGGCTTTAAACCTTTCACTGGTTTCTCTGGTAGAGAGGGAGCGAGAAAAATGTCGTTCATGAGAGGAGATCTCATGACAAGGGTGAGGAAGCTGGTCAAGGGATATGCCATGCCGACGCCACCCTGGCTTAAAGCCATGGAAAAGTAATGATTTCATGCCCAACTTCTCTTGTGATTTTAATTAGGGTTTTGAAGTTGTACCCCATTGCCTGGTTTCAAGTTGCGGTGCTCTGGGTTTCTCTTCATTTAATGTCTTTTCAAATCTATCATTCCACACTAGATCTTGTCTGGTTTCAACATTCTAAGTTTCTTAGTGATCCCGTTTATTATTAATTTTTTTTAATCTCCAAATTTTATAACATTTGAGTATCGCTCTTTCTGATCTGATCTGTTGCGTTTTTACTTGTTGGAGGTGCTTTTAAGTTTTGAACTTGTGGCTGACCTATGTGGTTTTTAAGGGCATCATGCTGGAGGGTTTTAAAGAATATTTATCTTCTGAGCCTCCTTTAAATTTAATATTTCTATTCAGATGCTGCTCTTAACTGGAGATTGTAACTGTTTTGATCCTATTGCTTTAAATTTGCTAAACAGAGCACCACCAGTGACATTTCCTAGACCTGATGCAAAGATAAAGAAGATAGAATTGCCAGAGGATAATTATGTCAAGAGTTTTCTCGATGCCCACGAAAGATATTCCATGTATCATGATGCTATTAGGTAATTTCCTCTACAATTCCTTTTACTTGCACAAATTTGCTATTAGATTATTGTTTTGTGGAACTTATGTTGGAGATCAGTCCTTTTGTTTGATGCAAGTGCTAATTAGTTTAGAAGACTAAATCCACAATTTTGCACATTTATTTCAGGTGCATGAATTAAGCTTTTAACCATAACTAGTTTGTAATTTATTTGAACTGTTTGGTGGCGAATTGGACGTTCTTGATAGTATGTTCTGGAAAAATTTACACTGCACACTTTGTAACGCTCAATCCTGTCAATGCTCTTATAATTTCTGTGAACAGTTGACTAAAAGCAAACTTAATCTTAGGTCAGCAAATTGTATTTTTGACTTTTCTATATTTGAACAGATTAAGTGACTTTGACCCGCCTCCTGCACGTATATTTGCATGGCGTGTGTTAGAACTGATGGAACAAGGTGTTGGTGAAGTGGAAGCCTTATCAGTTGCTGATGTAATTGATCCTGCACTTTAAATAACCTTCCTTTTAACATGTTGTTTATATGATTTTGGAAGATTATTCCCAACATTTTACTGTAATTGTGAATCCAAGTCCCCCCCCCCCCCAAAATGATGATAGGTAATTATTTTGATTTAAACTTTTTCCTATGTTTGGCTATTGATTAAAAAATAATAAATACATAGATTAGTGTATTAATGCAGTACTGCACACACATCATGTTGTGTAAGTTTAAAAATCCCATCCGAAGAAGGATATTGAAAATGTAGGCTTAATTCCAAAGACCTTGTCTTTTGTTGCTCTATGATATTTGGTGAGAAGTGAAGAAACAAAAATGGTTCAATTGAGTCTTCTGTTACCACTTACCAGTGGTAAGATGTATCATGTGTATTAAAGAGATTTTGATGACTTGTTCATCTTCATTGGTCTTGCTTGACCTCTAAATTTTAGGTGTAGTTTGCCAAGATAAGAAAAGAAACATATTAATCTGTATGAATTTTCACGAGCTTACTGTTCTTTATGCAGATGGAATACCGAGCTGAGAAGAAGGCAAAGATGAAGGCATACAAAGAGTTAAAGGCGATATGCAAATTGCGGGGAAAGAAGCCACCTAAGAACCCGTACCCACTTGCCGTCGAACATATACAGCTCGAGGAGAAGAAGTTTGTCAATGAGCGCTTCTCCAACCCAAAGATACTGCAGATCGTCCAGAAGATGAAGGAGGAGAGGGATGAACGAATACGGGAGCGGGAGGAGACTGCCGCCATCGCTGGAGGCGGTGGTGGAGGTGGATATGGTGGTGGTGGTGGTGGCTTTGGTCGCAGTGGAGGTGGATATGGTGGTGGTGGTGGCTTTGTTCGTGGTGGAGGTGGATATGGTGGCGGTGGAGGTGGATATGGTGGCGGCGGCGGCTATCAGGGTGGTCGTGGAGGTGGTGGCTTTGGTGGTGGCGGCGGCAGCGGCGGCTATCAGGGTGGTCGTGGAGGTGGATATGGTGGCATGAGTGGTGGTGGAAATGGTGGATTTGGTCACTTTCGGTGAATTTGTTGTCAGGTATGTAAATTGAAGTGCTTTGTGTATTTAGTGAAAGAACGATTTCGGTGTCATTCTTATTCATTTTTTGGAAGGTCACTTGTGCCCTTGCAAAGAACCATTGCTGAAATTCTCTTTCTAATTATTACAGTCAGAGAGGAGGAAGTAAGGGTAATTGAATATTCAGAGGAATATGAAGGGGAGTAATATTTTTCTTCTGTGGATGTGTAGGAAACTCGTTTTTTACTGGCACATTTGTGTTACTTCTCTTTTTAAGACGGAAAAATATGTGATTTGTTGAATTTTAGAGTACACTCAGAAATTGTTATTTTAATGGAGATTTGATTTTTTTTTTGTGTAACTATTTTTCTTGTTAAATGGATCCCTGTGATGAACGATTTAGTAATCTTAAGTATTCAAATTATGAATTCTCAGTGGCTCCCTCATAATACAATTTTGAGGTTGAGGAACTAAGATTTTGCACATGTGGAAACTAGGCTTTTCTGAGGGATCCTTGATTCTCTATCTAAATGTTATTCTTTGGCCATTTCTCATTTACAGAACAACTAAAAATCTTAAAATTCATATGATTAGGTCTACCTTTATTTTGAGATTTTAAAATGGCCCGAAATGACTAGCCACCAGTGATCAAAGCAGATGTCAAATAGGTATAACAGTGGGATGAATATATCATATACAAACTTTGAGGTTTCATTGGGTCATTCAGAAACTGTTAAACAAAATATCCCTTTTTAAGAAACAATATAATTTCATGTTATTTTGCAGCTTTTTGGTTTTTTTGTCGCTGTTTTAATCTCTGATACTGTGTTGTTCCTATTGTTTTTTTTTTAATTCAGGATTTTGCCTTTAGGGACATTTGATGACTGTTGCTGTCCAATCTGATATGGTCTGATCGGCTGATCATACAAGATGTTTTTGACCAGCATCATGCCTTTTCTTTTCTCCTTTAATTTTCTACCCCCTATGAAGAAGATTAACTTTGTGAAATTGTTTATACATGTATAAATAAAAACCAGTTTTTTTTCTTTGCAATACACGTTGAGAAAAAAAAAAAGATACAACGGAAGTTAAATAATCAAATAGGTCTAAGTGTTTGCGCTTTCAATACTCTCCTGTAAAATTTTAGAGGAAAGCCATTCAGTTTAGGTAGCTACATGATTAATCCTAAAAGTAGACCCGATGAGCCACTCTGTTCTCTTTATTTATTAAAGGGGAAGGGGGCTCCAGCTCGTGCCAGAGAAGGAACGGCTCTAGAGGCTCGTATCTGATCGCGTATCCAGACGTATCTTGATCGAATCTGCTATTTAGAGAATATTAAAATTTTGATGTGCCTATATCAGATGAATTCATATAACGTGAGTTTGAATCCGATACATTCATTCTATATTCACACGAATATTAAAGGGGTCTCGTGCATTCTAGTATTGGACCAAATTGGTCTGCATTTTAGTCGGACAGTTCGGATTCAGGATTCAAATGAGATAATGCAGAGGATCCGAACTCATATCCTATATGCATCGCGTGTGAATCTGGGTTCTTGAGGTATCGTTACAGCATAGTTTTTAAGAAAAAAATCACTTTTTTAAAGTAAATTTGAAAGTTAGATTCAAATGTTAATGATTTTGTACGTCCGGATTTGAACGCAAGTTCTTCCTAATCCAACCAACAACTTGAACCACTAAACTATAAATACTAATTTAATATTTTATAAGGAAAATTAAACTATACAGGGGTGGAACTAAAAACTTTTTATAAAGATGGCTGAAAATTAAAATGAACAATGTGGTGAGTGAAATTTGAACTCAAAACTACAAGTAAGATTTGATTATTATTGAGAGAGGCTAGACAATATAGAAAGACTTAACAACAATAACAATTACAACTAGGGGCGGACCCACGCGGTTCCAATCCCCCTCCCTCCCAGATTTTGAGTTTCAGTGGAGATCAGGACATTTCAATCGATTTTTCCCCTCTGTATATTTGATTTGTAATCCAAGTTAAATTTATGATTAAAATTAAAATAAATTTCATGAATTATGCATGATTAGAAATTATAATTATAGGTTAAAACATTAGAAATTACAAGTCAGAATATTGAAAAGTATAAATTGAAGTATTGTTTTTTTTTTTTATCGAGTACCTAATTAGTTAATTGGTTTAAATTAGATTAGCTATTTAAACTTGATAAGATATTTTTTTGCTCCCCACCTCCCCCGACAAAAATCTTGGGTCCGCCCAACAACAAAGTCTTTAGTCCCAAACAAGGTGTGGTAGGTTAGAAATGAAACCCAACCGGAGTAAAAAAAAACCACAGAGGCGACTTAACCACTTTTGAAGTACACTAAGATTCGCCCCTGGAACCTGCTGGGTCGTAAATGATGAACATTTTTGGTATGTTAAGGATATGTTTGGTTAGATTGAGAATAGGTTATTCGGAATAGCCTATTCGGTGTTGGTTGGGTTAGAATAGCTAGAATAATAAATCCAAAGTTTAGACTTACTAGAATAGACTACTTCTTAAGGATTTTGAGATTTGGTTATTCTAATAAAACAAATAATAATTATTCTTATTTTGCAACCCAACGTACCCTAAACGAATTGGAACAGCATTTTTTTTCTTATTCCTAGTTGATACATACTACTTTGTTAATTATACTTTGTTGGGAGATTATACAGGTCTGCAGAATTGTTCATAGTTTCTGTTCTCTACTACATTGGTACTTTTGTCTTTCAATCTGGGTTTCTATTTCATACAAGATTTCATTTGAGGTACTCTATCAGCTATTTCATAGAATGTATTTTATAGTATTTCCCAAGAATTTTTGGATTTCATGATCACAACCATCTGATGAAACACCAAACAAAAATCATTGAGTTTTGAAAAAACTTAAAGAGAAGCATGCTGTTGCTTACACCAAGTCACCCCAAAGCAATCTTCTATTTTACTGATTCATTCAAACAAATGTCTATCAAATACCTACAAAAATTTTAAGATGGGAATTCAAGGTTGGTAAGCATCAGGAAGCTTGAGTCCCACACTAGCTGCAGATTTGTTCAGTATTTTCCTCATCTCGTCAGACCGATCCACAGCTATGTTGTAAGAGAACAACAAATCCTGCATAATTATACCAATTGATCACCTCCATACTTGGTATAATTTCATAATAAATTCAGTGATATAATATACATCATCCAAGTAGCCCCAAGTGCAACTTGGGAAAACAATTTTTTTCCATTAGCATGTCAATGCCTGAATATTAGCTTTAGAAACAAATTTTAAGGCCCTACATTTTTCAGAATCATTAAATATCAAACTGATATATTGAATGCACTTGCGCATAGCAATTTATTGCTGTTCATTTTACACTACCTTTCACTTTGAAAAGCCGGTACCAGTAATTTGTATACATTGTACATGACTACGTGAGTTTCATAAAAAAATCTCCAAGAACAAATAAGCACTGCGGCACACTGGCACTGTTAGTTATAAATCAAATGGGCATCTGATACAAGGTAATTACAAGATAAAAAATAAAAATAATGGAAAGGTAAAAAAAAGTTAGAACTGCATCTTTTTCAGGAACTATATCAATGTGAAGCCCTACAAGTTGTGGCTTCTGGTCTCGTACTACTATTTTTAGCAGCTTGTGACTTTTGGGTCTTAAAATTTCAAGTGAATGAGGCATTTGGCAGAAAAATCTCCAAAAATAGATTTAAATTGAACAGCCTATCAGCCCTATATCAGAGCCAATAAACAGAGAGGAAATGGAACCAGAAGTCACAGCTCCTAAAGAAATGAGTATATTCAGTAGAAGTTTAGAATTTTGAGTAAATATAGACTTGGGTGTCAATTCAAAGCAAAAGTTGATTTGTTGCTGCAAATGCAAGGAACATAAATAAGTTTCACATAAATCACATTTGTTCAACTAAAATAGCAAATAAGTGAACATAAATTGCAAACAGAGGGTATGATAATTAAGTTTCCACTTCAAAAAGAACTAAAGATAAATCATGTGATGAATGTTATGCGGTAACTGTGCAGACAGTTACCATACAGTACCAGTATATATTAGAAAATAGGTAAATTTTTCAAAGCTTATGCTACTTGGTATTTATTTCAGGTTTTACACTGGGAAAGAGAATAATTTAAGGCTAAATAATATGACCGACCCACATACCAGTAAGGAACTGCTGCATTTACCATTACTATGTAATGTTTTGTGTTAAATTTGCTACCAGCTGCACTAATTTAAATCTAAAAGAGTTATAGTAAAACCAGTGAGTTTCTAATCTCAAAATTTTCTACAAGGAAAATAATACCAATAAAATCAGTAACAATACGAGTAGAACAAGATAATTACTTTGTGATGGTGCACGCTGTTAATCAAATAAGTGTAGTCGCTTGCGAGTTTGAGCTTCTGACGCGCCGCCTCGTGATCTGACAAAGCCGAGTTCTTTCTGAACTCCTGAGAGAGGAAATCCCGAAAGTGCCCCTTGCCTCCGTCCTTCCCTACGTGCTTGTACACCGCCTTCAGCAACCGGCGATAGACGGTCGCCGTTCGCATCGTCTCGGCTCCCATTTTATTTTTCTTTTTGTTTGTTTTTGTATCAGCCTCTCTCCGGATCGCTGTGCTCCGAGGCCTGGGGGCTGGGACCAAGAAGCTTCGTTTGGTTCGGTTTCATTTCTAATTTAGTTTAATTTATGATTTGGCTTTTTAAATTGTAATTAAACATTAAATAAACTAAATCATGAACTGAAATACTATTGAATTATATATTCGTATAATACTATGAAGTAGGGCTGCAAACGAATCGAATCGAATCAAACTTACCTAGTTTGAGTTTGAGATTGAATAAGATACGAATCAAACTGTTGATTTGTTTCAGAACAAACTAATTTCGAATCGAATTAATTACGAATTTTTTCCGAATCGAATTGGAGTCAATCGAATTACAAAGTCTGAAATTTTTGGCAGTCACCGATAGTTTATGCATTAGTTTTCTTTTACCTTTCACGAATTCACACTGATGGATTACGGGCCAGTCCAAAATTTTCTTACCTTTTATGCTGCTGGATTAATTAAAATCACGACATGGGCCCAGTCAAATGGAACTTATTCTATTATTCATATATTACGTTGCTGAAGCATTTTCCTATTATAAGTTATTATTATATTAACAATTTTGAGCTCTGATATAAGTTTGGTTTCTGCATTACTAAAGATTGATGGTTGAAGTCATTAGTTGCATTATTTGAGATTCGAACCTAAATAGTTCGCGAACTAATTTCGAACGAACTATACCTAGTTTGAATTTGAGTTTGAATGAGATTCAAACTGAACTGGTTTGATTTGTTTCAGAACGAACTAATTTTGAATCGAATTAATTATGAACTTTTTCAAATCGAACCCAAATCGAATCACGAACTACGAACTTTTTGTGCAGCCCAACTATGAAGTACGAACATAGTTTAATTGTCATTATTTTTTATGTATTCATTATGTCTTCATTTTTAGATTAAAATAATTTTAAATTAAAAACTTAAATGTTAAAATAAAACCATTAAATATCATCTATATCATTTTCTCTATGCATATATAAAAAATCATGACATTTCGATTTTGTTTTGGTTGGTTTCAAGAGCTTATAAAAATACAGCAATATAGATAAATTTTGAATATTAATTTATCAAGTTATTGATTCATATAAAATCAAATTATATATATATATATATATATATATATATATATATATATATATATATATATATATATATATATATATATATATATATATATATATTTTATGTGCATATAGAAAAAATAATATAAAACTCTTCTAACTATTTTATTTTGACATATATTTTGAAATTTTGTTATTAGAAAATTAAAAATAGAGGCCCAATGAAGACATTTGAGCCTTCCTATTTTTTTTTTTGAAAGAAGTGGACTATGTTACCGATTTCCATTATAAGAAACCAAAACAAAGAGTATCAGTGCTAGAGATACTAGATACAACACAAACCTAACATATTTGACATCCACAAATATTACAGCAATAAAACAGCACCGAAATAACACTATCAACCTATTACAGCCAATATTAGATCAACCAACCTACACAAAATCATATGAAAAACAAACTCTGCAAGACCTGATACCCTACATAGTCCAAAATATGCAAAATAGCCCTTGAAATCTAAGAAATCTCAGAACTCTTGGGAGCTACACCTACTATCATCTTCCCCACTGATCCCTGCTCCAAGCATAGAGATTGAAATATGTGTTTCCACCATGAAAATTGCTTTTGTATCTCCTGTCAAGTCTTTCAAAACATAAGGAAAAATTAAATTCAAATGAGAAGTCATATCTATTTTTTGATTCAAAACCCAAAATCTAGCCATAGCTAATATTTTTGCTCCTAATACTTGAACATCATGAACCAACCTGTCCCCTATTAAAGATAATCCTATTCCTATCAATCCATAAACTTCATAATACAACTCCACGAATTATCTCACGGATTTTTTTTTTATCACCCCCAAAATTCGTTTTAAATTAAAAAACCACCTCCACCTATTTTTATACAAAAACGCCACCCCCGAACAAGGGTTGTGCGCACCCGAAAAAGCGGGTCCGCACAAGAATTTCGCGCACCTGCGGGTCCGCACAAGGGATTCGTGCACCTGTGGGTCCGCACAATGGTGTTGCGCACCCCCCATTAGTTGGTTCACGGAAGAATTCGCGCACCGGGTCCGCGCAGGAATTTCGTGCACCGATCGGATCCACACAAGGGTTGTGCGCACCCCCCGTTTGGTGCTATTTTTTTATTATTTTTTGAAAAAAGTTATAATTTATTTATTTATTTATTTTATTAAAGTTTTATAAATTTTTGATATCTTTCTTTGAAAGTTTTAAAAATGTATTAAAATGATTTGATAACATCATTTAAAAAATATTATCTTAAAAATCGTGCATAATAATATTAATAACATCATTTTAAAAAAATATCATTAATTACTTAAAAAAATTGCATTAAGCAAGAAATGGACCAAGTTCATTTAGTCTTGAACCGGTGTATTGTTCTCTCTAATGGCCGGAAGCATCGTTTTTTAAAAAAAACTTTAAACGGCCATAACTTTGGCTAGGAAAGTCGGATTGACGCGTATGACCCCAATTCGGAAAGGGAAGGAGGAAACGGTGCGAACCGGCACCTCGGGGTGCAACCCCAGGTATCCGACGAATCAGAATTGCCAAAAAATGTCGTTCAGTGCCTCAAAAATTAAGTTTAAAATTTTTAGTGCCAAAAATTAAGTTTCCGATTATCTCAACAATATTATGCTCTTTTAATGAAATACAATAATCTAGTTCCCACAGTTCACCTATAGCAATACCATCAAAACAAAAATTATTCTTAGTGAGGACTTTTTTAAACTTGTCTCATTTATTTATTTGTTTGTTTGTTTTGGGGATTTGTGGGATTCTGGGATAAACTTAGTAATAATATTAATAATCCTAGGGGTTTAAGGGTAAATTTGGGGTCTGTGGGAATATTATGGGAATATTACGGGAGAGCTGTCTTACTATGTCAAAGAATGACAAGATTTACTGTCAGTTACTGTGCTGTTATTGTGTTCTGGACTGTTTCAATTATTAGATAATAAGAGGGTGTGTCAGGAAGACAGAGGATGGTATTTGTTATACATGTTAATTTACTCGGGGGCATAGATAATATGTTGAATTTTTATATTTTAGTTCCTCTTTTGAGCTGGTTTGATGTTGCTATTCTCAGTTAGTAGTATGTATTGTTAGGCTTATTTTGTTATAGGAAATGGTTGAGCTCATATATATAGTAGCCTAAGTTCTTTTTTTAGTTTTTCTTTGGGTTTTTTTTTTCCAGGTAATGTTATAATTTTGGTGTGTACGTTGTAAACTTTTTTAGCTCTTAAAATGAAATGGAAGTTGGCGAATAGTTTTTACTCTCTTTTTTAAATAAAGGGATAAAATAGTGGTTTATATTGCAGTCTCAAGCTGGTGACTTATTTATATCTAGTTATATTAAAATGAGAATGAAAAAGGAAGAAAAAATTGATCAGGATCAGTATCCTAACATTGCAGTCTAGATCCGACCAATCTAAAATGAACGTACTGGATTGATTTTTACTGGATAGATCCAGCACATTCATTTCAAATTGGACAGTCTAGATTGGAAATGCAGGTCACACAATTCTAGTCCAAAATAACATCAGATATATACTTGGTTAGGGTAATTGAGAGGACCTGCATGATATACGGATCTGACCTCTGCTTCAAATATTAATTAACTCATTGTTCTAATTATTAAAGATATTTTTCAAATTTTGGATACAAGATATGGAGATTTTTTCGGAAAAAGGATAAGTATATGACTTTGGTGTTTTTTGTTTCTGAAGAAGGGTATACAAGACAACTGAGTTTATGAACCTTCTGTTTTGTTTTTGTTTTTGTTTTTATTTTAATTTTTGGATATTGATGCAAGCTTCAGCAGACTTAATGTAACCTTTGTTCTTAATGGAAAAGCAAACAAATTTAGTGTTTTTGGCAATTTTTGTTGGAAAAGTATTTTTTTTTAAAATGCAATATAATTGCATTAATTCGTTGGAGTTGCATCCTTGCGAGTTCGTATCTTCCCGGCTGGGGCACCGGAAGGGTATAAGCTACAGATCAGTAACAAGCACAATGATCCGGATTATGTGAATTAATATACACATGTAGATCATTATGGAGCATGCTGTTTTATGATTTATAATCAATGGTCTTGATTTTACACCTCCATTGGAGTATTTCACTCATTCACTGGATGTTAAGAACATACCTGCATGGGTATATATCTAAATTTCTGTATTTTTATATCCTATTTGACAGATGTGCTCATACAACAAGCAACCTAGCCTCTGCTTCAAAAGAAGCAAATCATGATAATCATCTCTCATTGTTCTTACTGTTAAAGTCTCCATGATATTTGTCAAACTTTAGATATTATATATATGATAAAATGATAACGGAAAGCAAAAAAAAAAAAATGATAACTATAAAGTGTGGTCACATCTTTTAAAAAAAAAAATGTGAAGTTGGGCTTAAGGCCTGTATAAAGCGGGCTCGATATGTATCGCATGTCAAGCCCAGTAAAAACCTACTGCAACTTCTTTCTCTTCTCACAAGTCACAGAATAATAAACTTTCAACGAACCCCGTGAAAAGGAGAAAGACTGAAAAGAGCAAGCTGTGAATACAGTAGTACCAAATTTCCTTGGGAAACAATATCAATCAAATTTAGAAATGGATTCGTCATCGGTCGACAACGTTAGGCTTCAATCTCTTCTGGAGGTAAGTGAATTTCTCTCCTTTTCGTCTTGATTTTGTGTTGAATTTTGTTTAGTGTAATAAAGTATACGAGGTACTTCATTAGATAGCCAAGGTTTTTTGGATCCAGATGCTGTTGACGTGATTTAATTTAGATATTGTTCTAAAGCTTTGGAATTCAAGTTTAGGTTTAGGGTTTGTTATTTCTTTTCCTTCATGTGGAATCCCTTTACTTTAATGGTAATTTCTCATATTACTGGAGTTAGGATTTTGAGAGGCTTATAAATTTTGTTCAGAGTCAATGAAATTTGAAAGCAATATTGATTTTAGGTCTCCAATTTGTTCAAGACTGATCAGGTTATATGAAATTACTCTGTATTTTATAAGATATACATCTAATTAACTATTTATATTTGCATATTATCTGCCAAAAATTTGTTATTTTTCTATGTTATATTATACCAATTACCAACTTGTCAGTCTGATTATTATTAGACACTGAAACATTTGCAAGTGCAACATTCTACTGGTGTTTATGTTAGATGCCCCTAGAAACATTTGGGACATATTAATTGAGTTCTTTGATATTATGTTTCTTAAAAGGAGACATCTGTCTTTGGTTCTTTAGATTTTAAATGTGCTTTATATGTGCTTTCATGGAGGCTTGTGTCTGCTGAATTGGAAATATGACCAATTAACTCCCAAAAATAACTACCTAAAAATGAGGTGTTACTTCAGACCTCTATGTACCAGCCTAAAATGCAATCTTTTGTTATTAACTTTTCTCACAGAACCTCAGTTGAAGTGGTTTCTCTGTGAAATTTTCCGAAATGGAATATTTCTGGAAACATTTTGGATACTCTTCTTTGTATAGATAGACTCTGTGAAAAATATTGGTCTTGCTGAGAGTTAGGTATTTCATCTTCTAAAAAAAAAAAAATCAAGCACTTTATGGTCAGGTCAAGCTGCTCGTGTCAGATTGACAATCTTTATTTTATTTTCCTTTTTTTTGGCATTTCCCATGTACTAACGGCCTTTATTGAAATGAAACCCAAATTTTCAGAATTTTGCAGTAGCAATTCTTGTTTTTGTTATGTCGAGCCAAAATGGCTATATTGCCTGTGTTTTTTGCTTTAATAGGGATGGACAAAAACATCTTTGTTTTAATTGGAATGCCTTATAACTAACTTTACTCCAACCTCAATTTGTTGTTGCAATATATGTACAGTGTTAGGTTCTTTAGAAATAGTCTTTTATTGGCAAAATATGATAAATATGGACGGTTAGTTCATATGAAATATTTTGTGATTTGAATGTAAATCCATGTCAACTCAAGTAGTCTTGCTGTTTATCCACTGTTGACCTTAACCAGGTTGAGTGAACAACTAAAATTACTGTCTAAAAAGGAGAACCCTAGTAATTGATAATACACTGAAGAAATGGGGTTATTACATAAAATCCCTGTAGACCAACTAATATCATGCTGAGTGACTAAAAGTTACGTATGTTTGTGCCCTGCGAGGGGACGACACGTATTTGAATTTGCTCTACTTCAATTCATCCCTATTCTCTTCAAATTCGCAATTACTAGATGAAAGGAGGTTTAGCATATGATTTTGACACCTTGTTTGGATGGAGAGTATAGGAAGGGATGGGAGGTGAAGAATAGAAGGGAATGGAATGGAATAGATAGGAAGATTAACATATTTAATCTCTTCGTGTTTGGATGATTAATGTGGGAAAATAAATTTAACTTTCCTTCTCGTCTTATTTCTTGTTTGGTTAATTAAAATTTAAAAGGTTAACAAAAAATCCAATAGCTGCTGTAAGTTTGTGACAAAAAAATTTGGATGAAATTTATATAGGTAAGATATAAGGTTGGACATTTGTGTCATTTTCTTTGAAAATATTTGCAACAATTTTTATTCCATCCATTATACTCCAAATTGGGAGGGAAATTGATTCTATTGATTACAACGATGCAAGGTTAAACCTTTTCCCTGCTGTACCATTCACCTCCGACATAATTTTGTCAACCAAACACGATTTGAGGGAAACTTTTATTTTCTTTCCATTACATCCCTTCCTCTACTCTCCATCCGAAAAAGGTGTGAATAAAGTAGAGCAGTAGTAATTATGATATTTACAACGTCTTAGATACACATATGAGATATTCGAAGGGGATATGGGTGCAGTAGGTAAAAACATTATTTGGTAGGGTTACGTATGAAAATATTCCTAATGTTGTAATGGTGGTGGTTTGTAGGAAGAGAAGAAGAAGGCGATGGCTAATGAGATGGTGGCGAAACTGACCTATGTGTGCTGGGACAAATGCATAACTGGAAGCATTGGCAAGAGCTTTAGTAGCAGTGAAGGGGCGTGCCTCTCTAACTGTGCCAAGCGCTTTGTGGAGGTCAAGATGATCACTGTTCAGCGCTTGTTCAATCCTCAGTAATTTTTTGTGTACCAGAAGAAGTAATGAGTTTTACTGACTGCTGAGGATTTATCTGATAGTGTAAGATAGCTGAGTTCAGTGGTGCCATGTTTTATTTGTTAAAATTATAATTTATTTCTGTTAAAGGAGTAATTATCTCATTAAATTTCATAATGAGGCTCTTTAAAGGCTGGGGTCCGTGGATTTAAGGAGCTGAAGCTGCTTGAAACTGTTCACCTTTATCCGCTATGAGTGAGGCTACTGTACTGTGTTGGATCTTAATCCAACGTTGAGCATATACGTAATATAATTATGAATTGTTTACTGTCAATATGATTGTCACAATTAAAGTGATCTAATATGGAATTAAAATATTAGACAATCTATGTATTCAATAGGATGTGGTCCATAAGTGTGTAGAACAATTTGGGCAAAGATCAAATCATTGATGGACTAATTCTGAAATTTGTAATTGAGAAAACTGCTTTTTGGACATCCAGTGGGGGTGGTCCACCCGCACTGGATCTGAGTGCGGACGCACTCAGTACTTAGCCAAATTCTGGAAACATTTTGGGCTCCCAGTGCGAGTGGTCCACCCGCACTGGATCTGAGTACGGACGCACTCAGTACTTAGCCAAATTTTGAGAACTTTGGACAACCCAGGAAAAGTCTGAGCGTAATGCGGACACACTGGAACCCCAGTGCGGACGCATTCGGTGCTCAACCAAATTCTGGGAGCTTCTGGGGCGCCTAGTGTGGGTGGTCCACCCGCACTGGATCTGAGTGCGGATGCACTCAGTACTTAGCCAAATTCTAGGAGTTTTCAAGGAGCCCAGTGTGGGTGATCCACCCGCATTGGATCTGAGTGCGGACGCACTCAGGAAATTCAAAAAAGTCCGAGCGTAATGCGGACGCACTGAGAACCAATGCGGGTGAACAACCCGCACTAAGGACTTAGTGAAAATTTGGGGCTGAGTTTTAAGGCGGTTATTTGGACGCGAATCATCTCAGTGCGGACGCAGTGAGATCCAGTGCGGGTGGACCACTCGCAGTCGCGCTACCAAAATGTGTAAACTATATATAGATAGGTTCTCAAGGCACAAGATAACCAACTCTTTTCAGAAGTTATTCTTTTACAGAAATTGAGTGTCTTTCTCCCTTCTTCCACCATCAAAGAATTGAGAGGAGAATTCCATTAAGAAATTTGGAGAGGATTTCTCAAGAGGCGATCTTGTTGCTTTGGAAGACCTAATCTAAGATCCAACCAAAAAAGCGAGAAGGAAGAACTAGAGTCTTGTTTCACGCTCACGGAGACGGTTGCTGCTCCAACCTAGGGTTTGATATTCCATGGCAAACAACATGGAATCAGGTATTGTATTCCGCACTAAAGATTATGTTTTGGGTATCTTTGGCATAGGGCGGTCCTTAGGTTAAGGTAGGGATTGTTTCTTCTTCCCCGGGGTGTAAGTGTTTGACCCCTAGATGAGATGTAATTATTTGATATCTAGATAAGACGTAATTGTTTGGCCTTCATGATTCCCCAACATACTATGCATAGCACACATTGATGTATACTACATACTATGGCATATCTCTGTTTTTAAAGTTTAAATGGTCAATCAGAACCACTCAACATGATCTCTATATGAACATATTGACTAAATTTTATATTACTTAGAAAATATTTACTATTTTTTTAGATAGGTGGAAAATTACTACTTTCAAATAGTTTAGAATCTAAATGATTTTTTACCTATCTAAAAAAATAGTATTTTTTTTTTTTTTTTGTAAAATGAAAACTTTGGTTAAGTACATTTTCATATAGCGATCATGTTGAACAATTTGGATTGAATATTTGAATTTTAAAAATAAACATACGGAGTCATAATATAGTACCATAGCCTCACTCCATCCGATATATTAAATCGCGTTCTTGTATGAAATAGTAAATTGTCCCAATCAAAAAGAATCCAACCCATGCCAAAAATCGGATGGAAATTTGCATTCTCTTTTCCTATAATCCGGATTTCGTTTTCTTGTCTCTAATTTTTTTATGACACTTTGATGCAAACATTGTGCCATGGTCAACCATAAAGATTCGTTTTCCATCTTTTTCTCTCCTTTAATATTAATTATAGAGGAGGAACTTGATAAATTATTATTTTATCAGTTTTGATGATATATTTAAAAAAACAATAATAAATTAAAAATTGATTAGTAATGTTACTGCACATATATAATCTAACAATTGAATTTTATGTAATTTAAGTATCGTTTGATGACGCATTAAAGATAATTTATATTGGATTGTTGCAGATTGATGTACAGAATGGTAAAATATACATCAAATTTTAGAGTATAACTATGGTTTTATTAAGTGCAAGTTTCTTTGTGAACTTAACGCTAAATCTAATGAATTGATTTTAAATGACAAATCTAACTCATTGAAACCGATCTACTTTATGAGTGATGTGTCTATATGCAAAAAAAATTAATTTAATATAAAATCAAGCAGTCAAAATTAAAATGTTTATAAACTGAATTTAATGCATTCTTTTCTTTTTACATTTTATTAACACTTCACTCTATATAAAATAAATTCGAAAATCTAAAATTTTGGCATGTATACGACTCACTCATGCGGTAGTTTGGTTTCAACGGTTTGAATTTATCGTTTGAAGCCAATTCGATATGTTTTAGAGTTAAGTTCACAAGAAACTTGGAAAAACACCCTAGTTCTACTTCAAATTTATTATGTTGTGTAGACTTAATATGTGAATATATAGATCATGTCTTATATTGAAGGATTTTTAAAATTTTATTTTATTTTGAAGGTTTTTAAATTAAAAAATTGTCACGTAATGCTCCCCTTAATAATATAGCAAAATAAAAATAGAACTTCCAAGTTTGAACAAAAGTACACATGAGATTTTGCTGATACGCTTTTCAAAATCATCTTAAATAAATTAATGATAGTTAGCTGTGACTGGAAGTACCTGGACCAAAAGTCGTAGCATGGGATTTGGACGCTCACATGTAAAGCGTGAAGAGAATGTAGTAGCCCACAAATTAGCTAATCTGTGTAGTACTGTAGTATCTTTTCTTTTTCTTATGTTGGTTGTACCTTCTCGCTATTCGCTGATATAGTGATATGTAATGAATTTTGTAATGTACTGTTATTCAATGCAGCCTAAGGACATTTCTACAGTTCTACTAAAAAAAATAATCGTAGCATGTGCACGCCAGGTCGCCAGCTTGCAACTTGCACGGAATAACTGCTAAGCAACAATATCTAAAAAAAAAAAAAAGAAGAAGAAGAAGAGGAAGAAGCGTTTGCAGCTAGGGTGGAAACGGAACTAATAGTGGTAAAACTATATTGATATTTTCTTTTAAATTTTTTGGATATGGATAAGATTAGATATTAGACGAATACAAATGCAAATACAAATACGGATAAAATTCATAATATTTATCTAATTATGATGATAAATAAAATAATTTGTTCATAATATATATTAAACTAGAGGAGAGTTCAAATGTCTCTATTTTTTAAAACATTAATAACTCAAAATTTAAAACTTAAAAGTGAAAATATAATAACATTAATACGGATTAGATACCAAACTGTTTTCACCTCTATTTCTAGCTGAAAAATACAACTGATTATTCCGAATTATGGGATAACCATGGAATAAGAAATTAAAATAAAACTTAGAGAAAGCAACTACAGATTTTTTTTTAGTTGGGAAAATATTGACCATTCCGAAATACTCAACTGATTTTATCATAAATAATTCCCCAAATCAACTTGATCTAGTCAACTATAATAATTTAATTTTAATGTGTAAATTTTGACAATTTCATCTAGTATAAAATGAATTCTATAATTTACAAAGTTTTACGTAGATACCCTCCTTGTGAAAATGACCAAGATTAATAGTTTCGATTCAAATTCTAGAGTTTGAAAAGCGAACGTCTAAATCCTAACACATTATTTTATAAATTAGCTAACTTTCAGGGATGAAAGATAAAGGGGCGTGTTTAACAATCTCTGACCACAAATCTTTAATTAGACTAATGATTTGCATGTGCCGAATCCGAGCTTTTGAGGGATATCTGCACAATTAAGAGTGTTAAACCCAAAAAAGGTAGTTGATTTATTTTAGAAAATAATGGTGATATTGTAACAGCACCGACACAAACTGAATGCCTAATTAAGGTGGGTTTGGTTCCAAGCAGGACCATTTCAAAATTTCGTTTTCCAGCCAGATAAAATTGCATTCTTTGTATGGTTGTTTTAAGTTTAAGCATCGTGCTATAACCAGGAGCGGGTTCAAAGAGACTCAGGAGTAGGCAGGATCCGCTATCCTATCCATTACTGCAGAGAATGAGTCTCACTATACGATTTGAGATTAAATCTCAACTGATTTGAGATTCCGAAGAAAATAGAGGACAATATTATTGGGCTTTGAGATTCGTACCAAGCTAAAAATAACGGTCCGGATCCACTAATTGTAAAAGATTCCCTTTTCAGGTAATGCACTGGATGTGAATTGGAGTAGGCAAGTGTCTACTTCTGAATTGTGAAAATCTAATATTATTTAATGTCTGTACCTATTCATGATTCAATACAATGCCTACTTCTAACACAGTAGAAAAATAAAACATAGTTTAGATGTAATACAAAGATTTCAATCTCTCCTAGAGTCATAGGAAAATGACATTAGATCTTAATTTTTTTCTATTTTTTTTCTTCTGATTTTCGTGTTGTATTCTGAGGAAGAAAAAATTCTTCAAATAAAAATGAGCATGCTCACAGTCACACACTCAAAGAATGAAACATGGGACCTTTCTATTAGCTATGAGAGCAAGAAATGTACAAATGCTTATTTGTTGTTTTGCGTGAGGTCTTTTATCATATTAAATGAGATTTGTGAAAATGCACCTATATTTTTCTTTTTTCGTTTTATGTTCGGATATTTATTTTCATTTATCTGTGGATTTCTTTTTTTTCTTTTTCGTTTTCTTTATTTTTTTTCTCTATTTTTTTTAGAGTTAACAAGTAGGTTTAATATTAGTTTTGGACTAATTATTTTTTGTACAATTTTATTGCTATATTTTAAGTACAAAATAAGTTTCTACAAAAAAAATTTGAGTTTTCGATCTGATTCAACCGATTTTGACTGATTCATCTAATTCTGAATCCGCAATCTAAGTGATCAATCCCAGCTTTATGAACCATGTTATGAGCTATGAAAGATATTTCCATTATTATTTAATTGAAGAGGTTTTCTCAAGCAAAGTCAAATAATTCATTATTTAACTTTTATATTTTAATGCAACACCACTTTCCGGAAAACTTTGTGGATGCAAAAACGGTATAATAAACTATAGCTATTTTAATATCAGCTTGGGTTATTATATCTATTTTTATTGTAATATGTATTTTCATTTTTTATCAATGTCTTATGTTTTATCATATTTTGTTATCTTTATGACCTCACTTTTCATTTTAAAGAGTAATCAAGAGGTCAAAGAAAAAAAAAGTCGTTCATGAACAAAATTTATCAGCATGTCATCTCTCTATAAATAAGAAAGCTAAGACTTTTTTTTGTGTTTTCTCTAATTTTCGTTATTTATTTGTAATGTTGTTAGCATTTTGTGTCTACATCTGAATAAAATCTTAGATCCGCCTCTAGCTATAACTCTTCTTCATTCATTTTCTTATTTATTTATTTTCAAGATATTTCTAAATAATGATTAGAATGAATCATGCTATTTATTTGTTTTCATGATATATTTTGTGTTTTTAAGAAAAAGACGAAGATTTAAGTTCTTAAAATTTTTGGTACCTGTATTTTTCTTTAATTATCTAGAGGCGCGCCTTCAGTCCAAATTGCGGAATTTATGCATTAAAAAATCAGACATATTATTTTCAAAATGTTTAAAAATCAAAATATTTATGTTCAACTCTAAAAAATAGAGAACAATTAAATAAAAACAAATTGAAATTCGGCACGCATAGTCCAAAATGCTATCTATTGATAGTGGAGGGAAATAAAACTCCACGAAATAACTTATTTACTTGATTGAGGTTTTGGACTTGTGTCTTGACTTTAAAAGTGTTAACCGTAAATTCAAACTGTTTAATATGATATTCATATAAAAATGTACCTGCAAATCAAATTTTAAATTTTTTAGATAGAAAATCACTTAATTTGAAAATTCTAAAAATTCTAAACTATTGAAAACAATAATTTTCTACCTGCTTAAAAAAATAATAAAAAAATTCTAAAAAATTAAAATTAATTTGTAAGTACATATTAAATAATTTGATTCAATAGTTAGAACTTTAAAAACGAAATTATAAATTTACAATACATGCCAATTTCTTTTAATTGAAGCATGTGCAAGCACAAAGTCCGTTATCCTCTATATATCAGTGTGCGTGGAATGTCATTCAGGTGACGGGTCATTAAATTTGTGATCGATGTCTTACTCTTACATATGTGAAAATTTTGGATGCCACATAATGTCACATTTCAATACTTATACTTAGATTCTATTAACCCAATTATCCCCGTATAAAATGCTCAACCTTTGTTATTCGAATTAGTTCATTTTAACGGAGACTCTCATCTGACATCGGACACCTTCCAATTCCTTTTTTTTTTTATTTTTTTTTATTAACAATACATAATTAATCTGATCGGACCTCATCCCAAGAGAAAATATTATTAAAACATTATTAAGCAGCCCACAATATGTTATTTTGTCAAGTAAAAGTTTGTTATATTGACATTTAATATGTTCGTATTGCTAGAATTTTGATGCCTTTTCACTCTTTTTTTTTTTTTTTGAGAAAAACAAATAGAATTAAAAGAAATAAGAATTCTTTTAATATGTCAATCAGGTATATTAAAAGAAAATGTCGAAAAAGAATTAAAATAAATTTGGAATAGAAATATGTTTATATTTCTGATCACATGCGACTAAATAATATTGTGTGTTTTTGACAAATAATTGTCTCAGTAATATACTGGGAGGATACTGGAGCAGCAGATCAAAATAATTTCCGGAAAAAAAGAGAGTATAAACTCAGCATAATTTAATATTGTATATAAAATATAGTATTTCATTTTTCTCATCTCTCCTTAATTCGAAATCCTATTACAATATTTCTTCTAAAAAAATTAAATAAAAAAATTGAATCATTTCTTTATTTAAAAAAAAACAACAACAAAAGGACAAGAAATCTATTTTCATGTTGTGAATTGTCACATGCAGTGCATAGGTCACTAAAAACCTTCAATTGAATATCTGGTTTAACATCCCAAATATCCGTGCACAAATACTAGTACAAACCAGTTATTGGAATTGGGTCCATTTCCCTTTAACAAATCAATTCCACGGTCCCTACCCAATAAAATCCCGACAAATTACAATAAGAAATGAATGAAAACACACCAAATTCCGAAATGTTTTTAATTACTACTTGAAAATTAAAACCATCACTCAATTCTCTGGATTTCAAAAAAATACCATCTCCATTCTCTGGAGCTACGCACCAAACCAGCCTGGTGCGCCAGCTGAGGAAGCGCACCAGTCAGTTTTGTTGCGCAGCCTCATAAAGTGCGGGATGGTATGTTTTGAAATTTAGAGAATTGAGTGGTGGTTGTTTAATTCTCAATTTTTTTAATGGTAACTAAAAATAATTCGGGACCAAATCTTGGATCCGAATTCTTAGAGTAACCCAAATTTTGAGTTTAGGTCCGGACCGCCCGATCAAATTCAAATGGCATGGATCTAAACTTAAAATTTGAGTTACTTTAGAATCCGAATTTCCAAATCTCCCTCCCAAACCTGCGCAGAGAAAAACACAAGCATTTTTCCAATCTTTTCTTTCAAAATTTAGATCTCGGATGGTCCAATTCTCGATCAAAATTGTTTGATGAACACTAAAATTCATACTCATCTGACCTATACAAACTTTAAATTTTTTGTATGAATCTTGATACAAATCAAATAGTTCTGATCGAACATCAGACCTCACATTAGCGCGTCAAAATATCTAGAGTCTTCTTTCAAGTTTTTCTTTTAAATAAATTTTACGTGATTATTGGTGCTAAATGTTGACCTGCCAAAATTTATACTAACTTTTCTTTAATGGTGTCAACCTGTCAAATATGCGGTGAGTCAAATAGAACGCAAAAATGAATTAGATCTTGTTGTTACATGCTTTACGCAACAATTACACCACTAAAAACCGACAACAGAACAGTTACAAGATTTTCGCCTCACTCCAATTTTTATGTAAATCTAAAAGATACAAGAGGAGAATCCACTTACAAATATAAATATTTATAAATTACAACATCTTAAAATAATTTAATTTTGTAATTTTTAAAATTCAAATAATCGATTCAAATAGTTGACACATAATCTCTATATTAAAAATGTATTTGAACAAAGAAATTACTATTTTTTTTTAATTTTTTGTGTTCGGAGGATTGTTATGATTTTAATTAATATCGCATTAATTTGGCATGCGTCAGTATAAACAAAATAAAAAATAAAAATACCCAAAGCTGCTATCAGATCTTCAATATATGATATATTTTCTCAATTGATCTATATAATTTTCTTAAATTTATAAATAGTTGAACAAAAAAAAGATAAAAGTAACAAATATTAAAATATTAAAACTACATAAAAGAATAAATAAAACGCACTACATTTAAGTTATAAATACATACATGTAAAAGGCCTAGCCTATTTAAGTATTTATTAACCATCGGTCCCACCCGACAGACCCCTCTACATTCATTCTCCTTTTAATTAACGAAACATACTGCACGGCTTGAGGCTACGCCCCAAATCTCTCTTTGCGATCATTAACAAATCACATCTGCTTTTGCCTTTGCCTCTGAAGAATCTCATCAGTAAATATCCAAATCTGAAGAATCTTCATCAGTCACGAAAGAACTAGAACGAAGGAAGAATCGGCGTAACTCCGACGGTGAGTCTCTACTGATTCAAGTGTTAACGCTTTCGACCAGTCTGGTTGGGAAATCGCCCAATTATCAGATCGGATCGTAAAAGGGATAGCGATAAATTTTCCATACCATGGTAGCAAAGTAACAATGTCCCAATTCTAATTTAAGAGGTAAGGTACTTCAGAAGCAAACAATAGAGGGAGCCTGCGATGCTATGATGCAGAATCAGGATTAGATTTGAATTTCCAATTTTGGATGCTCTGTTTTTAATATTTATATTATCAAATGTAGAGCAAAATTTCGTGTTTTGGTTTTAAAATGTTGATCTCTTGAGCTTTTTCTGAAGGTTTTTTTTTGTAACTTCTACCTTTTTGGGAGGATGTACTTGCAATTGCAGATTGTCTGGGTATGCACGCAAATAAGTGATTTATCTTAAGATCTTTCGTTGGCTAAAACTGGTGTGATTTAAGTTATTCACACTCTTGAAATATTGACTGGTTAAGGTACATTTTGGGTTGGTGGGTGGTACATGAGAAATGCATGAGACTCCTCAATTAAAATGTGATGATAAAATTATGGATCTCGGCCCTGAATTTTTTTTTTTTCCTATTTTTCTTTCTCTAAGGCATGAAGAAAATTATCCTTGTTCTTTGGTTAAGATAATTTTAATATTGTATCACTTAATTTTGAGGTGTGATATTACTTTCTTTGCCTTTAGAATTTACTGTTTATCAGGTTTATATAAATGATGTTTTGTGTTTGGGTGATGGGGCCACGTATATTGATTTATTGGTAATAAAGAAACTAGTAGGTGTACATACAGACTACAGAGACATCAATTTATATTCTGCAGGATAGGTCATAATTTGATGAATAATTTTTTGGGACCATTTTTAAAGAGACTGAATTGATTATGATATAATGCTGATACTCAAGAGTAACATGTAGCATTAATATCAACTTGTGTTTTCATACTATCATTTTTGAAAATAATTGTAGAAATTACACAAGTGCTTTAGAAGCAAAAGATAAAAAAATGTAATTGACTGTGTATTCCAGTGATGAAAGGTAGTGTTTTAATTGACTGTTCTTAAGTTTGTGAAAGCTCACTTAGCGAACTTCAATTAAAAGCTTCCTGCTCCTTGAATTCTTAAACATTCTGTAGCTGAATGTAATTCTAATTAAAATATATTGTCTTATCACTTGAACAGAAATTAAAGGCATACACCAATTGGAGATGCATTGGAGATACTAATAAACAGTGCCGTAGTTTTGTAGCGGAAGGAAAATAAAGGACAAGGGATGGGTTCTCCAAGAAAATCTGACAGAAAGGCGCTGCTAGATATAAGCGCATGGCTGTTCAACATAGTTACATCAGTTGGAATTATTATGGTCAACAAAGCCCTCATGGCTTCTTATGGCTTCACTTTTGGTATTTGACTTTTTCATTGTTCTCAAATATTTGATGGATTCAAGGCTATTCATTTTTTTACTTCCTTTATTACGCGGTTCTTCAGTTTATTAGGTTATAGATAGGGCTGTCAATCGATCAATTTGGATCTTATCCAAGTAAGATCCATGATGCAAACTCATGGCTACTTTTTTCACAAAAGAATGGGAATCCATTAAGAATCCAAGGGACCAACAACGTGGATCCAAATCCAATAAAATATCAGATCCAGATCAGATCAGTACCCTTTTCTTGACCGATATTGGATTGTATTTGGATTGCGTAAACATATTATTGGAACAATTTTATGCATTCATAGAAACACTATATTTACATTAAAATTAACAGTGAAATATGCATAAGACCTATACAATTAAACTAAGCAATACTATTACAAACAGTTGTGCAATCCACAGAATAAAATTAATTTTCGTATCATGACCTTGTTGGATATCCAAATCCAATATGCTTGTGGATTGACATCAACATGCATTTTTAATAACAACATTAAGGTCCATTGACAACCCTATTACTTGTATATAAACTAAATGAAAACATAAGTGATACCAGGTATCAGTTAATATGTGCTAGTCACATCTCAGAGCGGTATTTATTAAGTTGCACAAATGTTTTCGTACTATATAAGTTCCATAACATGAATATAACTCTTAAGGAGGTGCTACTGATATTCTTTTTTTTTCCCCCTTTTTGTAGCAACTTCATTGACTGGCATGCATTTTGTGACCACAACCATCATGACTCTAGTGTTTAGATGGCTAGGGCTGATTCAGCCCTCCCATTTGCCCATGTCTGAAATTCTCAAATTTGCGTTTTTTGCCAACTTGTCAATTGTTGGTATGAATGTGAGCTTGATGTGGAACTCAGTTGGCTTCTATCAGGTCATTTATGCTTCATTTGCTGTAATAATTTACCAGTATCCCAACTGGTATGGTGTTAACTGTACATTAACAGGATTTGGGTATTCTATTGACTCGGAGTAGGAAGTTTAAGCCTCAATTAACTTCATTCTTGTATTAACTTCCTTTAAACCATAGATTAGCCTAAGAAATGTAAATGAGGACAGATAGGTACTTCTCCAGCCCTGGATCCTGTAACAGCCTACATATACTGTTTTTCATTATATGTGTGATGGTAACAAGGGCATGGTGGTACCCCTCTCAAAGTTTACAATAGAGGTAATGATATTTCTTCCCAATCTTTGTCTCTCATCCTTTTGCAGATAGCAAAACTTTGCATGATACCAGCCTCGTGCCTTCTGGAAGTGGTATTTGACCAGGTGCGGTATTCCCGAGGCACAAAGCTTAGCATAACAGTGGTTCTAATTGGTGTTGCTGTGTGCACAGTATCTGATGTTAGTGTGAATGCAAAGGGTCTGATGGCAGCTGTCATAGCAGTCTGGAGCACTTGTCTTCAACAATACGTAAGTGCCTCAAATTATCAAGGAGTTTTCTCTTTGATATCAAGGACTGGAATTTTGAATATCCCATACGTAATTTGTCAGTTTGGGATTGGACACTCACTGCAAAATGATGAATACATATTGCTTTTGTCTTGTTTTCAAGCTATCAAAATATGTCATCTGTCTTTTCAACTTGGTTAAAATTTGTTTTAGTCTAATTTTTAGTTTTATGTTCAAATCAAGATTTAGCTAAAGGCTAGAAGTGGACAGAAAAAAATGGTAAATGATTTTTTTAAATAAAAAAAACTGTATATTGTTACTTGATAGGCTAATCTTCCAGTTTAGTCATTTTCAGGAATGTACTGTTAACTGTGCATAGTAGAATATGATGTGATAATTTTTAGTACCAACAGCATAGACCTTAATGAATTAGTGCCCTCATGTAAAACAGTAACAATTAATTGTACGTCTGTTTGTACATGTAGCTAAGCATATCCCTTGACCGTCTGCTTTTTCATAGTGACTGTTTCAGCTGATTACTTTTTAAACCTAATTTATTTTATTACTGATACATTATTTATTTGTGTACATGTAGTATGTACATTTTCTCCAGAAGAAGTATTCTCTGAACTCATTCAACCTCTTGGGGCACATGGCCCCAGTTCAGGCTGCATCTCTTGTCCTCGTTGGCCCTTTTGTTGATTTATGGCTAACTGGCAAGAGGATTGACAAGTACGACTATGCCCTTCCCTCAGTGGTAACTAGTTAATCACTCAAAACTTATGCAAAATCCCAATTATTTATCATTCTTGTTTTGTAAAACAACAATGTTTTTTAGTTGTAGAAAAACACCCAAGAATTATCTCACAAAGTGTTCTTTGTATTTTGTTTTTTTGTTGACAAATATCCATCATCGGTTGTCATTTTTATTCGGATACGAGTTGCAATGGGATGAAAAAAAATACCGTGGTTTTTAATTGCGGAAAATATCATAATAAATATGAACTGGGCATTAAAAGAACTTGAGGGTAAATGGGTCATCTTCAAGATTTTTTAATGCCCAGTTCATATTTATTATGATATTTTCCACAATTAAAAACCACAGTATATTTTTTTTGCATTGGGTAATTTGTGCTAAATCAACATGCTTAGTGGTTTGGTGTCTGGTTTAGTATGTAGTAATTGTTATGCTTTGGTTTGTTTTCAGTTGGTTTATATAGATGTACTGGGGCTTTAGTGGAGCTATCATGTAATTTTGTACCTCATTGGTATGATTTTCTAATAGACGAGTAAGAATATGTGACAGTGCAAATTGCAATCTTCTATGGAAGAAACCTTTTCGTTTTCATATAATTAGCATGTCCATATATTGTAATGAAAAATTGTACTTCTAAAACATTTCTCATAAACCTTTTTCTTAAAAATAAATCTTTTTGTCCTTTTGTAGTTCTTCATTGCACTATCGTGCCTCATAGCAGTTGGTACCAACCTGAGCCAGTTCATATGCATTGGTCGGTTCTCTGCGGTATCATTCCAAGTGCTAGGTCACATGAAAACCATATTTGTCCTGATACTAGGGTTTCTCTTTTTCGGCAAAGAGGGACTGAATCTGCAAGTTGTACTTGGCATGATAGTAGCCATATGTGGTATGGTTTGGTACGGCAATGCATCGTCAAAACCAGGCGGTAAAGAGAGGCGGCCCCACCTGCCTCAGAGAAATAATAATGGATTCACTGGAGAAAAAATCCATGATGATGAGAAGGTCTAGGTTGCTAAAATTGAAAATTTTCTAGACAGTTATAGGTTGCATCAAAGCAAGAAGTTTTTACTGAGTCCAAAAGAAGGCACGCAGTATATAGATACCGGGTTATCTTTAGAAATTTTGTTTGTTTCTACTAGTAGTAAATTACATCGTAAATTTGAGTTACTTTGGTTATATTTTGTCTTTAACAAACATCTCCATTTTCTCCAATCGTATAATTTAGAAATTCCTTCTTATACTCAATTTTTTGTTATTATTTGGATTACCAATATGACCAATTCTTAGTGCTTTTTAGTGTTGCTTGTACTTCTCTCAATAAAAGAAATAATAATAAATATGCTTGTAATGTTCTATTTCAGATAGGTACTTCTTAGACGAATTCAGGTCCTGACTTAAGCAAATTACAAATGGTTGGTCCAAATTAGTTCTTTTAATTTGGCATGAATCTCAAAACGGACCTCCTTTAGTTTCTATAGGCACTTGATTGACTTTGAGTCGGCTGGGATTTATCTATTTGTAATTTGCTTGAGTTAGGTACATGGGAGGATACGTATTCCTGCTTAGACTGGTCCAGTACAGTTATAAAGATACCTCTAGTATTAGATTGGGTGTTAAGGCTGCATTAAGCCTTTAAAGAGCATAAAATTGTGCTGACAAGTTTGTTAAAGAAGTTTCAAAATCATGCAGATAGGAAAAAACATTAAGCTCTTAAATATCCGACAATTTTATTTTCCTTTGACCGTTAATCAGCTTTTGAGTTTAAATTAATTTCTGGATCACCTCCAAATTTCAACCACCTATCAAGGTGAAATAACTTTAGATCTTAACTAAACATAAATAACTAAGGCCTCCAAAACTTTAGGCTTCATAGTTCACCAAAGGCATCTTGTGTTTTGGTTAAATTGTTGTCGGCTTAATTAGCAAAAGCGTCACATGTTTCTCAGATTTTTGTCCAACGAGCTCCAGTAAATTACACTAACAGATGCAAGCATAAAAAACTTACACTAACAAGAGGTTAAATACCTTTCCAATTAGCAAAACCAGAGAACCAAGGTTATTGAACACTTCCAAAATGAAATGTCAGATGTTACAATAAGTCTGTTGTTAGTACAAGTTTCATACTAGGTTATGTGATGAAAGCCAGAGTCTATTCCAAAATAAATAAATAAATAACTAGATACCAACAACAACAACAATCAAACTTTTAATCCCAAACTAGATACCAATACCAAAAAAGAAAAAAATCCTCTAGGTTGCCCTCAGTGTGACCTAAAGTGCACTCGTGTATTATTGCTACAATTCCTCCAAAATAGAGCAACAGTTTTTTTTTTTTTTTTTTTTTTTTTGAGAATAACCCATAGGTTTAATTCATTAAAAACGCTACAAGGCTGATTTTTAGCCCGTTCAAGCAACAGTTAAACATGTACATTCCTATCAGAAGAAGCAAAATAAGCACCAGAAAGCTCTGGCACATCCTTCTTGTAAGGCTCTACATATTTCTGAAGGAATCTCTCTTCACTAAACCCGGATGCAGTAAGAAGACTACATCCCTTTCCCAAACCCTTGGCAGCCAAGATGCTCAGCACCTGATACCTCGGGACCAACCTATTTACTACGCTATACCCAATCAATTGAGGCTGAGATGCTATACTCCTTGGTTCCAGCTTAGCCTGTCTAATAAGAAAATCCATGTTTGATTTTATCTTCTCCTCAGAATATCCGAGTATCCAAGGGAATTTCCTGAAAGCAGAGCAAACCTCTTCCTTTGACCAGCCATATGTCCTCTCGTAGAACTCTACATTCCTTTCCAATTTATCTTTGCTGCAAACACCAACTGCTACAACCCCAGACAGAAACACTCTAGATCCCCTTGGGAGCCCCAGCTCCTCAATTAGCTCAAGTGTCTGCCTCAAAGAATCCAAGTTGTAGTTCATGCAGCGGCTTCCATGCCCAATCAATGTCATTATATCTTTATTTGACAATTCATATTCTTTAAATAAATTTATTCTTGGAACAACATAATTGTCAAGGTCACGTTGGATTAGCAATCCGCTCTTCTGAATAATCTTTAACAAAGCCTGGTCACAGTTCCCGACAAAATCTTTCCAGAAGAGGAGGCGGGAGAGAGTGGCTTTATACAAAAGGGCAGCCGGGTTGTATCGGATTAACTGAACCAGCAGTTCTCCAGAGAAACCCTCATCCATCAATTTACGTGCCTTTGGTTTCAGGGTCTTCTCCACGTTGGAAGCCAGAAGAAGTGGGTAGAAGGAAACGACAGCCTTGATCTGGGTATCTGACAGACCCATCTCTTTTAGGAATAATACGACTGACTCAGGCCGGTCAGAGGATTTAATTGAAATGAGGTGCGGGTCAGTCGAGCATCTGAGTGCTCGGTCAGGGAAGAAGCCGAAGGAGGAGATTAGATACTTGGCCATGAAAGGGATCTCCTTCTGCTCTGGGGCTTGGGTTGAAAATGAGAGGCGGAAAAGAGGAGTCAGTAGGACTAGATGGCGGCGGTGGAAAGAAGAGGGGGAGAACGAAGAGAGTCTCTTTACAAGAAGAGAAGACATTGTGTAATTAAAATGGATGGTAATTGCTTGATTTTAGAGAGGAAATGTCAAGGATATTAGCTGCGGGGATTCCAACAAACTGATAAACCCTAGTTGGGGGTAAAGGTAACGGGAAATAACACGGTGGAATTGGAATTTGACCAGATTGATAACAGTAGTCCAAAGAGAAAGGAAGGTAGTACAGTTAATTAGAAAAAAGTTACAGGATTATTGTTTACGACTTCGTAGGTTTAAAAAAAAAAGATAATAGTAGCTCAAATGAATTGGTCTTGGTTTAGTCTTGGGTCGTGTTTTCAAAGCTCCAACCTCCAAGAATACAGGTCACAGGTGAGTAGGTGACCATTAGGGTTGTAAATGAGCTGGTTCAAACTAAGTTAGACCTTAGCTCGACTTGTTAATTCTGGACCGAACTGTTAGCGAGTCAGCTCGTTAACAGCTCGCGAGCTAAAATCTCAGCTCAAACTTGTGACGAGCCAGCTCACGAGCTGGCTCACTGGATTTGGTTGAACCTTGTTTTAAGAAGAAAATAAATTTTACAAACATTTTTGGACCAAGCTGAATCAAGCTTGACAGTATAAAATACACACAAATTCATACAAATTCACAAATTGATGTCTAGCCGAGTTGGCGAGCGAGCCAACTCGTTAACAGCCCGGTTCACTATCGAACGAGCCAGATGTGAGCCACGAGATACGAGCTTTTTTGACAGCTCTAAACTGACCATAGTTCGCTAGCTCTCTCACATGGCAAGAAGACGAAAATGAGTCTTTGAACAATTATTAGAACGAAGGAAACACCTTAATAAGATATACACGTTTATTTCTTAGAACTGAGGTGTGTTCATCTGTTCTATGGTACTTTCCTAATCTTATTCTCAATTGAAAAAAGAAAAAAATTATTTGGATGACTGACAATGTTATGAAAAAGTTGTGTGTTTAGCATACAAACATAATATAACAAGAACATGTTCGGTTGTCATGAAATTATGCGGGATGAGATTTTAAAGATAGAGAACTCGCAGATTAATTTACAGAAATCCATACTTTCAGGTATGCATGAAAATGGTCATGGAAGTATGTTAAATAAATGTTTCGTTGTATCCAGAGAATAATTGTGGGAAATTCTAATTTGAGAAAAATATCAAATAGAAATTATATATTTTTTAAAAGCAATGTCATCAATACTATTGTTTTTAATTAATAGTTAGTAATAATTTTCTGATCAACTCTAATAATCTAAAGTATAATATTTAACATATAATAAATTTTAACAAAGTAAAAAAAAATTGTGAAAAATATAGTTGTACGAGTGATGGTGAAAAAAAATAAAATTCAATTAAACAGACTAACATTAAAGAGTGAAGAGAAAAGTTAATGAAGAATGACGTCTTTAAAGAAACGTGACAAAAAAAAAAAACATTAGCTGATCAGGCCACATTTTTTGTCTCGCCAATTTGAAGCATGAAATGGAAAGTGGATGGGAATATCAACCCCCATTGAATTGGGAAAATTAATTGCCCAACATTTCATGAGTTGCATTGCCCGTTTTTTCACAAAAAAAGAAAAGAAAAATAAGATGGCAATCTATGAGATTGAGTACAGCCGAACAAGTCCTAAATGATTAATACTCATTTATATATATATATATATATATATATATATATATATATATGGATGTGTATGTGGCAGTGTGTTCTGTGTATTTTAACACCTTGTTTGGATGGAGAGTAGAGGAAGGGAGGGAATGGAAAGAAAATAAAACTTTTCATCGAATCGTGTTTGGTTGACAAAATTATGTCGGAGGTGAAGGGTACAGGAGGTGAAATGTTTAATCTTGTATCATTAAAATTAATAGAATTGGTATCCCTTCCAATTTGAGATGTAACGGATGAAAAAAAAATTTGTTGCAAATATTGTTAGAAAAAATAACACAAATATCTACCTCTATATCTTACCTATATAATTCTTATACAAAGTTTTTTATCACAAACCTACAACAGCTACCGAATTTCTCATTTACCTTCAAAATTTTAATCAACCAAACAAGAAATAAGACGGAAAGGAAAGTTAAATTTATTTTCCCTCATTAATCATCCAAACATAAGAATGTTAAATATGTTAACCTCCAATTCTATTTCATTCCATTCCTTTTTATTCTTTCCAATCCCTTCCTTCGCCTACTCTCCATCCAAACTAGTGTTAGGTAAACGGTCCGGGCCGGGCGGGCCAAGCAAAACCCGTGCACGGGCACGGTCCGCTACGGTCACGGGCGTCACGGGAACACGGGCACAACGGGTCGGGCATCACGGGTTTTTTTTTTTGAAAAATCCTGACCTGCCCGTTTAATGCCCGTGCCCGTCACGGGTTTCGAGGGCAGGACGGACCGGGTACCGGGGGCAGGACGGTCCGGTCCGGGTCCGGACCGGGTTTTTTTTTCAGTTTTTTTGTTTTTTTTCTTTGAAAACCAATAAATGATAAATCCAAATTCATACCAATTTAAATTCATTTGACATGGTTGTATACTTGTATATTTGAACTCAATAATTTTTGTTATAATAAAATATAAATAAAAAATTTCTTAAATCAATTACTTTAAAAATAATTAAGCTGTTATTTTAAAACAATAGATTAAAAATAAAAGTTATCCTCCTCTTTTATTCCGGGCTTGGGACCGGCTCTGTAAAATAATATAGGCAGAGTTCTAACTTTTTTTTTGTTAGTAATTTTTGGTTAAAATGAATAATTTAAAAACTAATTGAAATGTTTAGAAACTTATAATTTAAAAAATAACCATAAAAATTAAAGATGTTAGAAATATATATCGGCACTATCTATCTAGAATTTCGCATTCCTATACCATTGTTCGCTCTCTTCCGCACCATCTGAATCCAAATTAGCCTCGCCCTCATGCGCACCTCGGTACCGCTTTCTTCAGTGTTGGATTCGGGTGATGATTGTTGTCGAGGCAGATGTTGCGTGCGCTCTTCAGCATCAATCCAGTCTTTTAAGCACACAAGTCTCTCAAAGACATGTGCACCCAACTTACTGCGTTTATTGGAGAGGATCATGTTTGTCGAACTAAAACAACTTTCGGAAGGGACGGTTGACACCGGCACGGCAAATACATCACGGGCCATTATCGCCAAGATAGGATAGATCCTTGCATGCCTCCTCCACCACCCAACGACGTCAACATCTTCAGGTTCATTGAGCATCGCCATATAGCTCAATATCTCGTTTGTGGATGTGTGCGGTTGGCTCTCCGACTGGAAATATGTTAACAATCCACCACTGCTAGTGCTCCTAGAAGTGGAACTATTAAAAAATAAAAATAAAAATTAGCGGACAAATAATGTGGATATTATAAATAATAAATATTAAAAATACATGTATATTTATATTTATACCTAGGGCCAGCATGAGACGAAGACGGGTTCTGATTGCCACTCATTCTTGAGCTGTATGTGTTAAACATCTCATCGAACTTCGAATCCACGTATGCCTCCACCCCGGTGTTGTCTAAATGTAGATAATATTTGTACCTTTCTATAAATTTGATCGTGTAATACTTCTTGTATGCCGGGTTGAGGCAGTTTGCGATAACGGCCAGGAGGGGTACATCTTCTCAATATTTTAGGAATTTTTGTTTCATGGCATCTACGATCGGTGTGAAAGATTTATCTTTGATTTCAGCCTTTTCCAATTCACTGTATACCTTGGAGATGTAATAGAGATGTTTGAGCAACTCAAACGACGTTGGTGAGTACGAGCAGGATAGTTGAACGGTTGCTGTAAAAAAGATTTTTAGGAACTCTTTAATCCTTTCTAATTGCTCCCATTCTCCCTTGGTGAGTTCCAATGCCAATCCCTTGGGGATGGAGCCTCTCAAAGCCTCCCTATGACAGCTTTGTAAGGAAGACATCGGTTTAACATTCTATAGGTAGAGTTCCAACGGGTATCTATATCCCAAGGTACTTTCAACTTGCTCAATTTATAGTGGACACATAATCTCGCAAACTGTTGTTTTCTTTCTTGGCTCGAAACAATGTGGTTGACAGCATCTTTAAATTTAATTATCAATAGCTTTACGGCTTATGTTTTAAGACCCGCCTTCACGACGAGGTTAAGTATGTGGCAAGCACACTTTTGGTGAAACATTTCACCGTTCATAATCGGGTTTAGTGACCGTTTAAAAATCTCAATGGAAGCTAGGTTGTTGCTAGTATTATCGAATGAGATAAAAAAAAAATCTTATTATCCATATTCCTCTTAAGGTTACTCTTCTAAAACCTCAATAATTGATTTAAAAATTACATTTGCAGTGTGCGGGGATTCCAACACTCGAAAACTTAATACCCTCTTTTGTAATACCCAATTATCATCCATCCAATGCCCGGTAATACAAGAGTACCCGAGTCCATGTTTACCAGCAGTCCATATATCGGAGGTAATTGAGATCTTATTGTTTTGGTATGCAAATGTAGCTTTCAGATCATCTTTTATGTTGGTAAACTGGTTTTTTATTTCACTAACCATTTTTTTATGACCAACCGGGCAAAACTCAAGCAACCACCCATACTTATTGGTTGTTCTTTATGGGTAACGTACCGAGCCAATTCACTAAGTATTTTTGATTCATCGAATTTTGGGTTGGTTTTGGTACCATCCGCGTTCAATAGGGTTTGGATTTGTCTCGATCCAACATTTTCACTTGGTTGTTCACCCTTTTTTTCGTGCATTTCGGCATGTCTCTTAAAGCTATTTATACCATTATTTTTTTTATACACAGTGCTCATCTTACATTTGTTTACCTTACATTGTAGATATTGCATAGTGCCCTCCTCATCTCTTGTCCAATCATAGTATCTCAACCACGGTTTATTGTATTCGGGCCATTTTTTAGCCTTCTTTTCTGCTGGTTGTTGTGGGGGCACTTCTTCTGTCGAAGGAGGGACATCTCCTTCTATAATTTTAGGGACACTTGTCGAAGGAGTACCTCTTATAGGGGCAGTGTCCGTGAATTGACTCGATGCTACAGAAGAAGTGCCTCCATATGCATATGGTGGTATTGGTTGATGTGCTTCTTGTGGAATAAACATGTTTGGATCATTTGAAGTATAATACAGTGCGGTCATTTGAGGGGGTTGTTGATAATTTAAATCTAGCATTTGATCCCTTCTTTGATAATTTTATGGATAATTAGGTGGATAATTAGATGGTGACATTTGGGATGAACTATCAGGATAATTGAGTTGATAATTTTGTGGATAATTATGTGGCATAGCGGGGCTAAAAAGATCAGTCGAAATTCTTTGGATAGTTTCTTCCACCGATTCGCGATGAGAAGTTGTCATTTTTTAAACCTATTCAAAAAAATAAATGTCAATTACTTAACATATTACTTCACATATTCAAAAATAAAATCTAACCTATTCAAAATAAATCTAATTACTTCACATATTCAAAAAAAATAAATCTAACATCTTTTATTAACCTATTAAAAATAAATCCGAAATTTCAAAAATAAAATCTAACCTATTCAAAACAAATCTAATTACTTCATATATTCAAAAAAATAAATCTAACATCTTTTTATTAACATATTAAAAATAAATCCGAAATTTCAAAAATAAAATCTAACATATTCAAAATAAATCTAATTACTTCACATATTCAAAAAAATAAATCTAACATCTTTTATTAACCTATTAAAAATAAATCTAAAATTTCAAAAATAAAATCTAACATATTCAAAACAAATCTAATTACTTCACATATTCAAAAAAATAAATCTAATATTTTTTATTAACCTATTAAAAACAAATCCGAAATTTGAAAAATAAAATCTAACCTATTCAAAACAAATCTAATTACTTCACATATTCAAAAAAATAAATCTAACATCTTTTATTAACCTATTAAAAATAAATCCGAAATTTCAAAAATTAAATCTAACCTATTCAAAATAAATCTAATTACTTTACATATTCAAAAAAGTAAATCTAACATCTTTTATTAACCTATTAAAAATAAATTCAAAATTTCAAAAATAAAATCTAACATATTCAAAACAAATCTAATTACTTCACATATTCAAAAAAATAAATCTAACATCTTTTATTAACCTATTAAAAATAAATCCAAAATTTCAAAAATAAAATCTAACCTATTCAAAATAAATCTAATTACTTCACATATTCAAAAAAATAAATCTAACATCTTTTATTAACCTATTAAAAATAAATCCGAATTTCAAAAATAAAATCTTACCTATTCAAAACAAATCTAATTATTTCACATCTAACAAATTTAACATAAACTAAAAATCTCTAACAAATCTAAAATAAAATAAATCTTACAAATCTAATTACTTAACAAATTTAATAAATCTAACATTCAATAAATATAACAAATCTAATTACTTAACATTCAATAAATCTAACATTCAATTTAAATTCTAAATTTCTCTACAAAAATAAATCTAACATCAAATTTAATTTTTAAATTACTCTACAAAAATAAATCTAACAAAATTTAATCTAGCAAAATTTAATCTAACAAAATGTAATCTAACAAAAATTAATGTTACCTTTTTAATTTCGCGGGAAAATCTTCGAGAATACCTTCGTAATTCCGTTTGCGTGTTTGCGTTTGCGTATTTGTTAAACAACTATATTTTTTTTAACAATAAAATTAAAATTGGAGAATAATAAAAATATTGAGATTGAGATTGAGAGAATGGGAGATGAAAATATTGAGAGAGATGTGAAAATTTGTAAGGAATGGGTGTATATTTATAGAATTTTGTTTGGAGAGATTAAAATTTGAATTTTAAAAAAAATGGGTAGTAGGGGTCCGGCCGGGTATGGGGGGGAATGGGGGGAATTTAAATTTAAATTTTGAATTTTAGAAAAAATAAATAAATAAATTTTTGTCACGGGCAGGGACACGGGCACGGGTTACAGGTACGGCGGTCCGGATTCTCACGGATATTTTTCCAAAAAAAACGGATCCAGCCCGTTTAATGCCCGTACTCGTGTGCCCGTGAATGCCCGTGGTACGGGCACGGTCCGGTCCGGACACGGGCACGGACAGACCGGTACGGATTGGGTCCGGGCAGGCATTTACCAAACACTAATCCAAACAAGGTGTAAAGGGATACGTTGCCCAATTTTGAAAAGAATCAATGTACTCAATGATTAAAGGGTGTAGACGCATTTATATTCTTACGTTGTCGTATTTGTGTAGACGCATGTAAAATGTGTGCATGTATGATGCCACAATAAAATAATAACTAATTGAAATTTTACGGTATTTTATTGAGAAAAGGGAATAAATAACTGATTGCAAATGGTCTTTTAGTAGAGACATTACCTGATCGATCTTTCTCTGATACAAACAAAAAGGGAAATTCGTTGGACAAGATTAAAAGTCTGAGCGCTTGCTCCAGCCTGTTCATTATTATTTTTTTTCGTTCGGAGAATTAAAATACTTGTTTTTGAATTTTAAAAATTGAAAATAATTATTTTTTAAAGTCTCATTTCTATCACATTAGCATCTGCATTGGAATTTTTCTTTTTTATTTCTAAAAAGTAAAAATAGGTGTGGCATTTCTAATTTTTGAAATGTAATGTAAATTCTAATTTAGAAAGTTTTCTTTTTAAAAAAATCACTTTGTATATGTTTTTATTGGCTCTCGTCGTCTCTTTCATATTAATAATATCTAATGTGACACTAAAAGAAATACAAAATTAATTGGATAAATGCAGAAGTTTTGAAATTAGAATTAACTTAATTTCTATTTTTTTATTAATGAAATCTTTAGAAAGCATGTAAAATATCTAATTGATTTTTTAGGGTATTTTATTGAAAAAAGAAAAGAAATAACTGATTGCAAATGCTCTTTTTGTAGAAAATGACCTGACCGATCTTTTCTGATACAAACAAAAAGGGCAAATTGGTTGGACATGATTAAAGTATGAGCGTTTGCTCACGCCTCTTCATTGTTTTTTTTTAAGAAATATAATAGAGACCAAGTCTCTAAATTCTATTGATTGATGTTATATATTTTTTTTAAAACGTTCGGAAAAATTAAAATACTGGGTTTTGAATTTTTTAAAAGGAAAATAAATTATTTTTAAAATCTTATTTCTATCACATTAGCATGATAGCATCTGTATTGGAACTTTTTTATTTCTAAAAGTACACGTGGTATTTCTAATCTAATTTTTCGGATGTAATGTAATTTTTAATTAGAAGGATTTATTTTAATGAAATCGCTTTCTAATTGTTTCTACTGACCTTCGTCCTCTCTTTCATATTAATAATTACTGATATAGCACTACAAAAATAAAAAAATAATTATATGAGTGTAGAGATTAGAAAATTAAAATTAACTTAATTTATATTTAGTGCTTGACAGATATTTTTAATTTCTTATTAATTTTATTGATGTAGATTTAATACGTAAATTTTAAAGTGAGATGACTTGATGACCGTTTCATCAATTAGTCTAACTAATATGCATACATATCCTTAATATATAAAGGATTAAACATTCAGATCATGTTTGGTTGAGGAGTAAAATTACCAATGATTAATTGCTTACTTCGTGTTACTTTTTATATTTCACATCTTGTTTGATAGTTGAATTTATATTTTAAATTAATTAATTTAGAGACATAAGATGTTAAAAAATGTTTTCCTTTATAACAGTGGGCCATATAATTGGAATAAGTTAATTCATCTAGAGAGGTAGAGTAAATTACTCCCGATTAACTCATCTTACTTTATTTTTCCTTCTCATTTGTCTACTTACATTTTGTTTGGATGGAGGGTAGAGGATGGGAGGGAACGGAAAGAAAAGAAAAGTTTCTCTTCAATTGTGTTTTGTTGATAAAATTATGTCGGAGGTGAAGGGTATAAGAGGTTAATGTTTAACCTTACATAATTATAATCAATAGAATCGATTATTCTCCCAATTTGAGGTGTAATGGATGGGAAAAAAATTGTTGCAAATATTTTCAGAAAAAAGTGACACAAATATCCAACACTATATCTTATTTATATAATTTCCATCCAATTTTTTTTTTTGCGACAAATCTACAACAATCTTCTAAATTTTAATTAACCAAACGAAAAATAAGACAAAAAGAAAAGTTAAATTTATTTTTTGTCATTAATCATTCAAACATGAAAAAATTAAATAAATTAATCTTTCTTTATATTTCATTTCATTCCCTTCTATTCTTCACCTCCGTTCTCTTCCTCTACTCTCCACCCAAACAAAATGTTAAGTATCTTTACTTCACCTTTTCCTCCACAATCAAACATAACCTTAAATTTTTGAGATATGATTGTTTTAAAATTTTAACATATGCTAAACAATCATTTTATTTTATAATTTGTTTTGTACTCATATTTGTTCTGAAACGAAGGCGGAGGAGGATTATGGCCCCTCTTGCTAATTGCTAATAAAATTGTCAGGGGTGAATTTAAAAGGGGTTCAGACTTCAGAGTGGCTAAGTCTTTCTTTTTGATTCAAAAACTTAAAAATTTCATACATAATATTTATTAATTTTAAAAAAAATCTATAGTATTTATTAAGAGGAGAATTAGGAATTTTTTTAAGTTCATCAAGTCCTCTAGTAAAGTTAACTCTGAAAATTATTATAATAACTTAAAACAATAGATGCAACTCGTTTATCTAGTTCACCAAGTCCTCTAGTGAAATTAACTCTGAAATATACTTCACATGCAATACATTTAAATGTTAAGTTTATCTATTTTCAACTTAATTTAATATAAAATTGTAAAAGAAAAGATCTATAAATTAACTTTGATTCATTTAAATTTTTATCATTTTTTTTTCTTGTATTTGATATTGAATTAATTTGAAAATTTATAAATTTGACATTTAAATATTTTATCTGTAACCTAAATTAGTTTCACCGTTTTGAATTTTTCGTTTAAACATAATCCGCTATCCTTTGAAATTAAGTTCACAAAAAGCTTTGTAAGCTTAAGGACACCCTCGTTTTACTCAAGAAGCTAACATTGATTTATTTAACAATTTCTACGAAGCAACAACAAATAACAATCACACTAAAATAGGTAGTTTATACACAAGAAGGCAACTATTTTTCAAACACTTATGGATCATAAATTTTTTTTTTTTTCAAAAACTGTAAAATTATTTTCCGAATACATTTTACTATAAAAATATTGTTGAATAATTAGGATTGACTTTTTAAACTTTAAAATTGTACAATAAAAACAAAATTAAAAAAATCTTTACTTCTCTAAACAACGTGGCCCAGCTCCCTTAATTTTACCATTAATATAAGGCTTAGAGCATCTGTATCTCTGAAATTCTCAGAGTTTCTAAACAACTGTTAACATAATTTTAGAAAATTTAGACTCTCTGAATTTCTAAACCTCTACATCTCTGAAATTATAATTGGAGTTTCTTAATTGTCACATTAGCATTTAATTAAAACAATATTAAAAAAATTGAGCCAATAAGAATTGATTATTTTACTATGTCAGAATTTTGAAACAGTTTTATATTTAGAAACTTTTGAACAAAATTGCTAAATATGAAATCCATCTACATTCGTTTAGAAACTGTCAAGTCAGATTTGAAACTCTAAAAGTTTATGCAGATGCTCTTAATCAAGAATTAATTACAGGCTGATTTCAAAAAAGAATTAATTACAGGTAGAGATTCAGATAACTAGATAAGATAAATTAGATAGGAACAAGTTACAAGCGACCAAAGCGGTGCTCATCAAAAAGCACTATCATTCGTGTCTCCAGAATCGGCACCAAAAGTATCACTACTCTCACTGAACTGTGGGTCCCATTTAATGTCTCTTTCATCTCATCTAATGGAGCGACCAATCAATCTACTTGAAGTCATCCCTCATCATCAACCTTCTCTCCTTCCTCTTCCTTTTTCTTTTTGAAGTAAATCTTTCTTTCACTGCATTGAGTTCATTCTCCCTCGATTCACTGTTTTCCATTATTTATGTCATCTTGAGGGAGTTCTCTATTCTTCCACCATTTACTCAACCTTTTCTACATAAATTTGCTTGTTGCGATTTGACTCGGGAAGTGGTAAATCGGTAGAGATTTTGATTTTGCTGAGAATCTGAAGTTTGTATCCCGAGGTGTGTTCCTTAAATTATTGACTTCAAATTTGTGCTTGTTGGAGAGTGAATATGTTGCAAAACAGCCCTTCCGATAAAAGTGTATGATCAAAGTGTACCTTTAATCCGATAGAATAGTTGAGTGTAATTGTTAATTATGAGTTCCTTTTTTTTTTTTTTTGATAAATCGGTGAGGAATGACCTCACTTTTATTATATATTTATAAAAAAAAAAACTCTTTTCCCTTTTTGTAGCTTTTTAAATTTTTGCTTACGAAACCTCTCCTTCACAACATTTTATAGGAGGCCTATGTATCATGGATTTCAAAAGGATGTCTCCAATTGTTGCGCTTTATGCTGTTTTTCTCATATGCATCAGTACTAAGCACGGGGCATGCGATTTAGATGGAAATAAAAGTGCAATTTTGGCTATTGATGCATCAGCTCAATCTGGTAGAAAAATACCCGATACACTTTTTGGAATATTTTTTGAGGTAAACTATATTGATTTCAAGTGAATTTTAAGGTCACATATAGCCCATCTTATGGATGGTTTTGATTAGGGAAGGATGTGATCATTTAACTAACCAATGGATAAACAGCCATATTCAGTGAGTTATAGTATACAAATATTGGTTTTCGGAGAACCGTAACTAATCACTTGAACAAAATAATAATTATAGGAGATTTTTTAATAAAAAAAATTGTAGGAGATTAACCATGCTGGAGCTGGTGGCATTTGGGCGGAACTAGTCGACAATAGAGGTATAATCCTAGGGGCCTTTCCTCCTAGCCAAAATTTTAGAAAATGTTATTGTTCAAAAAAGCACGTGAAATTGTGAAAAAAAAAACTATAAAGTTCTTGTATCATACAATGTTTATAAATCAGAGACATGGAAGAGTCAAATGACATGATAACACTCTTTCCGTGTCTAGGGTTCGAAGCGGGTGGTCAAAACACCCCGTCAGACTTCAGCCCCTGGGTCATAATTGGAAATGAAACAACTGTCTTGGCCGGCACCGACCGTACCTCTCCGTTTAAAAGAAATCCCGTGGCACTTAGAGTGCAGGCGAATTGTGATGGCGATGGATGCCCATCCACTGGTGTTGGTATCTACAATCCTGGTTTCTGGGGCATGGTACATATGCATATATAGCTTTTTTAACTGGTAAAGTGCATAGTGTTAATACCAGTGCGTCTGTGAGGACCTAAACAGCATTTAAAGGTCAGAAAACTAGAAATACTAAAAAACCAGTGATAATAATGGTTAATTTCTCTTAACATCTCCTTTTGTCAATGGTACATATATTGCCATATTAGCATAAGGCACCAATGTATTTGTACTTGTAACCAAATATTTAGAATTGAGGTTGCATAGCTCATGATAAGATAGTTGACTTCATCCCAACTCCTCACATAAACTCTAATATATTCCCCTCCATTTACAACCTGCCTTCCATTAGGCATTGCATTTTATAATCTTTTTTTGGTGGCAATTTCAGAATATTGAACATGGAAAAGGATACAAGCTTATATTATATGTCAAGTCTCTAGATTCAATTAACATTAGTGTTTCACTGACGACCTCTGACGGCTTACAAACTCTCGCCACCTCTAACATTGTGTAAGCAAGAACTTTTCTCCACTCACCCTGATTGTACCAGTCATGACTTGTACAATATTTGAATATGCTTCTCAAATCCTATATCTAATTAGGCTTTTTTGTGTGTGCGTAGGGCATCTGCTTCTGATGTGTCAAACTGGATAAAGGTTCAACTTGAGTTGTTTGCCATTGGATCTGCACCTGATGGACGGCTCCAGTTGACAACTAGAAAGCAAGGGGTTTTTTGGCTCGATCAAGTCTCTCTAATGCCTATGGACACCTATATGGTACATAAAAGCAATTTTACATTACTTAATCTAATTTTGTTTATTCCAATATTTTTGTTCACAATATATATCGGGTATCCCAGATTGTACCAGGCTATGAACAAGAAGATATTTTTTATTTATCTGACAGTAGTGGATTTTATTCATTCCATGTAGGGGCATGGTTTCCGGAAGGATCTTGTTTCCATGCTTGCTGATTTGGAACCTCGTTTTATTAGGTTTCCTGGTAAGGTTCAACCAGAAAAATCATTATTTCTATTAATTTTGCTGTTGTTTCTAAAATTATGGTTTCACTAGGGGGGTGTTATGTGGAGGGAGAGAGGCTATGGAATGCATTTAGATGGACGGCCTCGATTGGCCCGTGGGAAGAGAGGCCAGGGCATTTTGGAGATGTTTGGAATTATTGGACTGACGATGGCCTCGGTTATTTTGAGTTTCTTCAGGTAGTGAACAATTACCAGGATGCACATTTCTTAACCAAACTGCATACATGCATATGCAATGAATTATGTTGCACTGCCTTTTAATCACTGGGGCAGTTGCTAAAAAAAATGATCACTTCTGATTGGACGTCAAGCAATCAATCAATCAATCTATTCTAATCGGGTTGCTTGAACCCTGTATAACTGTCCTGCTTTCATATTTTCTATATTACATTATTTACCTAACCCCTTGATCATTGTGGCAGCTTGCTGAAGATCTTGGTGCATCTCCCGTATGGGTAATAAACAATGGTAACTTGTTTTGATTAATATTTTACCCCTCTTATGTTAGTGTTTTAGAAAGAATTTCATAGTGATATAAGAAACTTTTTAACTTTATGGTTCGTTTGTAGGGATCAGTCACAGGGATTCTGTAAGGACCACAAACATCTCACCTTGGGTTCAGGCATGTACTGGTTTTATCTCAAACTCTGAATTTATTTTACTAATTGAGGCAGCTACAACTAAACACAAGTCAACCCAATCATACTAGTAAACTGCGCAAAGAATTATTTTTACTGTACCCTACTGGTCATTCTGGTGGTATCTGGCTCAGTAAAAGTACACTACTGACATGGCTTTTTAATCATTTTTTCCATTCTAAGTATTAGACTCATTGTACCCTGCTTTATGTGATTTTAATCAGGATACACTAAATAGTATAGAGTTTGCAAGGGGAGATTCAAACTCAACATGGGGTTCCATTAGGGCTTCCATGGGTCACCCCGAGCCTTTTCAATTAAACTATATGGCTATTGGTAATGAAAATTGTGGCATGAAATTTTATCGAGGTCAGTTTTGCTTTGTATTTTAGTAGTGTAACTCTCTTTTAAGTACTACTATCAATGGATAACAAGCACATTAAAAAAAATAATAAAAAAGGACGTGCCACTATAATTGGCAACTACAGAGAATTGGGTTGCTTTTGTTCTGAACTGATAAAAATCATTAATATTTTGGTCTGGATTTACTTTCACTTCTGTTAGAGAATTACCTCAAGTTCTACTATGCAATAAAGGAAGCATACCCTGACATTAAACTTATCACAAATTGTGATGGATCAAGAACGACCCTTGACCACCCAGCAGATTATTATGACTTTCATGTAAGCAAATTATTAATTATCCCCAATTCATGCTCTTAAATATTTTTCAGATCAGTTTTTTTCTTACCTTTTTTTTAATTTAATATATAGACCTATACCTCAGCTAGAAATATGTTCAGACAGAAGGATTATTTCAACAGTGCATCAAAATCTGGGCCAAAGGTTGGTATTTAAAATAATTTTTACATGTGTTCTTTTATCATTTCATTTTGGGTTGCTCTACTAAGCCTTTTATATGTTAATGATATCAGAATCTGACCGGCACAGTAACAATAAGTATCTTTACCTTCACAAAATAATGTGCTGAATAAAGCAAGCATTTAGAATATTAGAAAAAGACAAAAAAAAGTATTGTTTGGTTCTGTGTCGAAGATGCCTAATCTGACCTGGTTTATAGTTGGTAAGATAACCTGGCTTAGGACCCTAATCGACAAAGAAAATATATAAAATTAAAGCAATATTAAAGATTACAACTCGACTCATCTATTGTACCACTGCTGTACTTTCCTATTCTGTTTGACTTCAATGGTTTTGCATTTCAATTTCTGTTTTTACTTACTAAACTTAGTTAATTCGTTTTAGGCTTTTGTTAGTGAATATGCTGTGACAGACAGTAGTGCCGGTACAGGAAGCCTCTTAGCTTCCTTGGGGGAAGCAGCTTTTCTCATTGGTCTAGAAAATAATAGGTGTTTTTTTTTTTCTTTCATGGGACATTACAATCTTTATTTCTTTTATTAGATGCATTAGATTTTAAATGTTTTGAACTCTTGGTTTTTGAGGCAGTGATATAGTGGAGATGGCAAGCTATGCACCACTCTTTGTAAATGCAAACGACCGGAGGTTGCTATTTTTCCCTTTTCTTCTTTCTCATACACTTTTGGTTTACCAATACCAAATTGAGTTGTAATTAGCTAATTATTCTGAAAATAAAATGAAACAGGTGGAACCCAGATGCAATAGTATTTAACTCAGCACAGATGTATGGCACACCTAGTTACTGGATGCAACATTTCTTCAAGGAATCAAGTGGTGCCACTCTTAACCCAACTTGGACTCTACCTGACTTGTCAAGTCAACTGGCCGCATCTGCAGTTACATGGAAAAGCTCAGACCATGCTTCATATCTTAAAATAAAGGTAATATATGAAATAAAATACTTGACCATGATGTAATAGAAAAATGATACAATAAGAAAATTAGAGAAACTTTGACTATTGATTACAGATATGATGATGACCTCCTTTTTACGATCCTTGTTCAACTTAGTTTTCACTGTGATTTGAACCCAAGTCTCCACAACAAAATGGAATTCTAACCATTAGGTTACGAGCACATATTTAACATTCTACTAGGGGGTTGAACTATATAAAAACTTGAAAAAAGAAAATGAAATTTCAATATACATGGAAAATTTTAAAATCATGGGGATGGCTAAGCAGTAAGCACCCTTGCATTACCTTAAGATTTGCCCGTGCATTACCTTTGAGGTAAAATAAGATCAATGGTTTACCATTTCTGTTTGATTTATGTATTTTGAATTATTAACAAAAAGAAAAATTTGGTGCAGATTGTAAATATTGGGAGTGATTGTGTGAACCTCAAGATTTTGGTATCTGGATTAACACATGCAATAAACTCGCTCAGTTCTTCCACTACCATTCTGACATCCAGCAATGTGATGGATGAGAACTCTTTCTTGAACCCAACTAAGGTAAATACTTGCTAACAGTCACTATCGATCTTAGAATAGTTTTCAAATAGTAACTAATTGATAATTTCTTCTAAAAACTTTGTTCAAATAATAGGTGGTACCTCAAAAGAGTGTGCTCACAGATGCAAACACAGAAATGGATGTTGTGATCTCACCGCATTCTCTCATATCATTTGATTTGGCACTTGCACAGACTGGTTATGCAGCTGATATGTAAAACAGTATTGAACTAGAGGGAAGCAACATTATCTCACATTTTGTAAATACTAAACAGTACCCTTCGGGTTAGATATCCAGGAATGGGATTACTGTGATATTAATTAAAATTCTGTATGGATGGTTTGTAAGTTGTAACCAAGCAGTAATGAATAAATCAAAGTTGGGTGGGGGGGGGGGGGGGTTACAGGGTACCATATTAGCTTGTGTCATGGAGAAATTTAGTGAGCAATGCATGGAATTATGGATAGCACTAAGGCTATGGAGCTCATTGAGCTTTTCAAGTCGCATTGATCACTACTTTTATTATGTAGCTCTTTAAATGGGTTTATCTTAGGATGTGATCGGAACACAATAATTTTGGAGTTCTATTGAATTTCAATGGAGATGAGAATCGATTTATTCAAATTTTTGTCCAACAAGTGAGCTCCAGCAAATTACACTAACAGATGCAAGCATAAAAAAAATTGAAAGTGTCAAAAATAATAAAGAGTATTTTCCCTAAAATGGGAATTTAATAAACTTTATCAAAAATAAAGAATTTTTCCAATTAGTAAAACCCGAGAACCAAAGTCATTGAACATTTCCAAAATGACAAGATATTACACTAAGTCTGCTGCTAGTACAAGTTTCATACTAGGTTATGTGATGAAAGCCAGAGTCTACTCCAAAATAAATAAATAAATAACTAGATACCAACAAGGCGGCAACAACAACAACAACTAAACTTTTAGTCCCAAACTAGATACCAATACCACAAAAAGAAAAAAAAAATCCTCTAGGTTGCCCTCAGTGTGACTTAGCACTCATATATTATTACTACAATTCCTCCCAAATAGAGCAATAGTTTTACTTTTATTTTTAGAATAATCTGTAGGTTTAATTCATTAAAAATGCTACAAGGCTGATTTTTAGCCCGTTCAAGCAACAATTAAACATGCACATTCCTATCAAAAGAAGCAAAATAAGCACCAGCAAGCTCTGGCACATCCTTCTTGTAGGGCTCTACATATCTCTTAAAGAATCTCTCTTCAGTAACCCCGGATGCAGTTAAAAGACTACATCCCTTTCCCAGACCCTTGGCAGCCAAGATGCTCAGCACCTGATGCCTTGGGACCAACCTATTTACCAGGCTATACCCAACCAATACAGGCTGAGATGCTATGCTCCTTGGTTCCAGCTTAGCCTGTCTAGTAAGAAAATCCATGTTTGATTTTATCTTCTCCTCAGAATATACGAGTATACGAGGGAATTTCCTGAAAGCAGAGTAAACATCTTCCTTTGACCAGCCATACGTCCTCTTGTAGAACTCCATCTTCTTCAGAATTTTATCTTTACCAAAAGAACCAACTGCTCTTAACCCACTAAGTAACATGCTGGATCCCGTTGCAAGCCCCAGCTCCTCAATTAGCTCAGTTGTCTGCCTCAAAGAATCCAAGTCTAGATTCATAAAGCGGTTTCCATCCGCAAGCAAGCAAACTATATCTCGATTTGACAATTCATACTTGTTAAGTAGATTTATTCTTGGAATAACATGCTTATCAATGTCATAATGAATTAAATATCTATTCCTCTGAATAACCTTTAAGAAAGCCCGGTCACAGTTCCCAACAAAATCTCTCCAGAAGCGGAGGCGAGAGAGACTATTTTTCAAGAAAAAGGCACCTGGGTTGTGTTGAATTAACTGAACCAGCAGTTCTCCAGAGAACCCCCCATCCATCAATTCACGCACCTTTGGTTTCAGGGTCTTCTCCACATTGGAAGCCAGAAGAAGCGGGCAGAAGGAAACAGCAGCATTGATCTGGGTATCTGACAGACCCGTCTCTTTTAGGAATGTTACGACTGACTCAGGCCGGTCAGAGGATTTAATTGAAGTGAGGTGCGTGTCAGTCGAGCATCTGAGTGCTCGGTCAGGGGAGAAGCCGAAGGAGGAGATTAGATACTTGACCATGAAAGGGATCTCCTGCTGTTCTGGGGGTTGGGAGGAAAAAGAGAGGCGGAGAAGGGGAGTCAGTAGGGCTAGATGGCGGTGGTGGAAAGAAGAGGGGGAGAACGAAGAGAGTCTCTTTACAAAAAGAGAAGACATTGTGTAATTAAAATGGTAATTGCTTGTTTCGGTTGGAGCTCTAATGGAAATGGAAGGAGCGAGTCTGCAAGATCAAAAGAGGATTTCAGAGACGGGCAGGGGAAGGGAAAAGGGTAGGCGAAGGAAAGAAAGATAATTAGATAAACCCTAGTAGAGGATTTCAAAATTGTATTTGTTGGTTCCAGTTCGAGTACAACGACTACCCCATTTCGGCCCATACTGGTATTAACGTTGGGCCATTTGTTTTGTTTTGGAATTGCCATAGATTACTTTTTGTGTGTGTGTACCGAGTACACATCTTATTAATGCTTTTAGAGTCACTAATATAAAACACTTTATGCAACACTACTAAACCAAAATTTTAAAGATTTTGTAGAACAAATTGATAATTCAAGAACTGAACCAAATACAACTTGTTTCATTCCAAAACTAACTGGAGGAAACTCGTCCATCGATAAATGCACGTCAGTGCCAACTTGGAATTTGTTCTCAATGGAGCGAACGGTGCACGTGTAGCAGTGCGACTACCGCCGAGCGGGATCGACATAGCAATTGCGTCAGAATCGATTGACATCATGAAAGAAGTCATTTGATTAGCGCTCAATAATTAGTCTTTAAATTTCCATATGCAAAATAGTTTTGAATTAGTTGTTTTGTTGGTAACTAATCATCTGATTAGTCATCCAAAGGCAAATTCTCAATCGCATTCGTTATTTTGCTTCCAATCGGGATGTTAATGATGATAAAGGATAGATATATATGTTTTGCTCTATCCAACGGAAAAGAGTGGTGTCCAAAGGTAGAGGGACTCTTTAGGCGATTTTAGACGATTTTCGAGAGCGATTGAAAAAAACCAAAAATATAAAAATAGAGGAAAATACTCAGATCAAACTCCGTGATCTTACTAGGAAGGTACTGGCTCCAGGCCGTTAAAGCTGTTAGATGATTTAGCACCTCTGATTCGGGCTTTATCCAATACTACTATAGCACTCATGGAAGCGATCAATTAGCCTAAAAAGGAAACATTCAAAGAAGTGTTGCTTCAGTCTGCTCCCCAAGTGGATTGCGAATTCGCGATCCACACGTTAGATCATTCGGGAAAAGGCGTGATTCCCCAGGCGATCAAGAGGGTCGACCTGATAGATCTGAAATTGTGTGTTTAAAGCTTGAAGAGCTGAAAGGACTAGCATCTTCTTCCTCACAACCTGTATGCTTCCGATGCAGCGATCGCAGTCAGAACTCATAACGTTGTGCTTTGCTTTGCTTGTAATAAGTTAGGACATCGACCAATGTTATCTGCGAATACTTCAAATTTCAGAATTAGATGAACCAATAAACATTAATTTGGCAATTAGGTCATGTTTAGTTGTGGAGTAAAGTTACTCTTGATTAAATTTCTTAGTCCGAATTAAAACAGATTAAAATAATCATGTTTTGTAGGAGTTTGATTGGAGTGGAGTAAGCTAATGAAGAGGAAGAAAATTATAATATGATGTTACTCTAACCGTAGGATCGACAGGTGAAATAAGTTACTCCACATCTCTAAGCGGAATAACTTGATCTGGATTAACTCAAATATTACTCCATGTTTTTTTTTTTTTTTTTTTTTGGAATCGGGCAGAGGCTGCCAGATGGTTTTATTAACCGGAGAAAAAAGGTACCAAGTTACAACCAAAAATCCAGCCTAAGTATAACACAACAAATACCAGTCCCTCCTTCCCCTTAGACAAAAAAACCCTAGTAACCACATCAATCCGATCCCGGTAACCACCCAGAAACCTTCAACTGCGAACTATAACTTGTTCCTATTCATGGAACTGCTACCTGTGTCTACCCCAGTGCCCCCACAATATTTCATCCAAAGTGTGGCCACCTGGATTATCCAACTAACCACAACATCAGCCGATCAGAGTCTATTCTCAAAAATTCGGAGATTACGCTCTTTCCAAAGACCCCAGTAGGTGGCAGAGAAATAAATCGTCCATTTTTCCTTCATTGGCACAAAAAGAACCGAGCCGGAGGATCTGTCCCATGTGTCCTGTATGTTATAGAGAGAGCCATCATTGTGCAACCCAAGGTTCCAGAGACCAGTTGCCAAACTCGCGTAGCAAAAGGGTAGGCGAAGAAAAGGTGCTACGCCGATTCCACCTGATTAGTGTCACACAAAACGCAATTAGGTTGCACATTGAAATTTCTGGATAGCATGACCTCCCTAGTCAGCGTTTTCCCCTGCAGCATGATGTAAATGAATATCTTCACAGTAGGCGGAATCCGATATCCCCACAAACGAGCGAAATGCCAGTTTTCCCTTTCACCCATATTGAAGACCTTGTACCACGAGGCAGCACTGTATATTCCATCATTATTCCAGTTCCAGATGAGGATATCTTCAGAGTCGGTGAACTGTATTGATTCCAATCGAATTCATGTTCCGCCTGCCTGAGGGAAAGCGTCGCGTGTTGCTGTCTTGAGCCCAGCGGAGCTAACAGGCCGATACCTCAGTCATCAAACCAGTAGGAAATAGAATTACCATTCCCTACCTCCCAATTTGTTGACCAGTCGAATAAATGCTTGATGTTCGATATGTTGACGAAAAAGGCCCCTCTTGTTAGTGGCCTCCGGGTGGACACCCGACTCTATTGTGGTGTAGCCCCTCCTTTATGGTTTCCCCCCACCTCAAAACTAGCGATATGTTGCGAAGGTGTAGGTCCGGCAACCCCATCCCTCTCAAGTCCCTGGGAGTACAAACCATCTGCCAATTGCAAAGCGAGATGCCTCTTCACTGCGTACCAGTTGACCCCCAAAGAAATGCCCTTCTAGCTTTGTCAATTCGTGTGATTGCCCATTTAGGAAATAAGAAGCATAACATATGGTAAACTGGAATTGTGGACATCACCGAACTAACTAATTGCAAGCGACCTCCGCGAGATATCAATTTCGATTGCCAACCCTCAAGTCAACGTTCAATTTTCTCAATTACTGGTATGAACAAGTCCCTGGAAGGTTTTTTGAGTGTGAGAGGCATACCTAAATATGTGATTGGGAAGTCAGAAATTGAGAACCCTATGACTGTCGTTATCCATTCCAAATCAATGTCTGGCACATTAATTGGTATGAAGGTGCTTTTCGCAAAATTGACCTGCAGGCCAGAGATCGCGGAGAAGCATCTGAGGACCAGTTTAAAGGAGATCATAGTCATCACCTCCGCCCTTGCCACCACTGCCGTATCATCGGCATACTGCAGGGCTCTGATGGAGTCCGAAATTCTTGTTGACAGTGGCATCGCGGCAAGATTGCTGGCTACCTGAACCATTCTTTGTAAGACGTCAACTGCAATGTTGAATAATATGGGCGATAAGGGGTCTCCCTATCGGAGACCCCTTTGGTGCTGAAAGGAATTAGAAACCGCGCCATTAATGCAGATTTTTGATGACGAGGTCGCCCAGAGTGCTGTCATCCACGAGATCCATCTGCTTGGGAAACCCTGGGCCATCATGACCCGCTCCAAGAAGGACCATTCGACAGTATCGAATGCTTTCCTAAAGTCCACCTTTGCAAACACGGCCGAGCTACCCACGGAGGAGATATAATGTAGCAATTCTCTTGTTGTTATGAAGTTGTTAGAGATTTGTCGGCCATGTATAAATGCTGTTTGATTGAAGAAAATCAGCGACGGCAGTACCTGGCGTAGCCTATTGGATAGGACCTTAGAGATGAACTTCGGGATGAGGTTAATGATGCTTATTGGCCTGAAATCAGCCGTGGTCATTGGCACGTCCTTTTTTGGGATGAAAATCAGGTTCGCTACATTCATTGAGTTCAAGTCTAGGGTGCCGTCATAGAACCTATTGACCAGTTTAGCTTAAGGAATTCGTTTGGGAGACCATCGGGACCCGAAGCTTTGTTGTTGGCCAATTGTGCGACCATTGCATCCAATTCCAGCAGTGTGAAAGGCTGATCAAGACCTGTAAGGTCCGGATTTGATGGGTATAATACTGTAACATCGAACGCAGTGATGGGTGTAGAGGTACCTAGGATCGCCTGCATGTCATTGCGGAACGCCTGCAAAATTTGCGTGCTATCAGTCACCGTCTGACCATTGACCTGTAGCGATAGCACCAGGTTCCGTTTGAGGCAGGCTGAGGCCACAGAGTGAAAAAATTTGGTATTTCTGTCCCCCATCGCCAACCAGTTGCAGCGAGATAGCTGCCTCCAGCGCTCCTCCAAATTTACTACCATTTCGTAAGTTGTTGTTTTCAATTGAGATCTGAGATGAGATTCATTTGGCGCCAAAGTTCTTGTATCCTCCAATCTCTCCAATTAGAGAATTTCATCCCTACATTTCTGCAATTGTTGGTCCATCTTTCTGAAATTTTCAGCATGCCACAGTTGGAGAGCTCTGAGTAGCAGTTCTATCTTGCATTTGCTTGTCATCTTGTTTTGCTTTGATATAAAAAGAGGACTGTAGTTACTCTATGTTACTCCATCAAATTTACTTCTCGTTTGACTCCTTAAAACTAGAGTAAAAGATTTATTCCACCAATTATTCCAAAACTAAACATGACCTTAATGATTACTCGACTAGTTCACAAATTATTGTGATTTACAAGCCACAAGTACAACTCATTTTCTCGTCATTTTATATCTTTTTTTATTTTTTTCCGGTTAATAAAAAATTTTGAGGACAATAAAAAACTACTATATCAGTAAACTGTGCTAACATTAATTTTTGATAGGCTTTTGACAGCTCATATTAATTATTTTCCCTTTCTATCTAATAGGTTTAAATTTTGAATGTTTACCTTGAATATCCTTTTTTGTTTCTAAATTAATTATAATGGTTTTCATTAGTTTGCGTCAACCTAAATTTTAAAAAATATTTATATTATGACTATATTTTTTTCAGTGACTCTATGAACAAATAGATAAATTAAACATGTATGCATGATTTATTTATCTAATATCTTTTATTTGTATGGATTCACAAATTTTACAACTTAATAAATACTTATATTATTCATAAAATTAATATATAACTTTATTGTTTCTATTCTTATTAGTTATTTGATATATTAGTTAAATTATAAAAAAAATATTTCCCACCTATAATATAAAATTATTATTATTTAAATGAGGAGGGTTCCAATGCACCCAAAATTTCATGCTCCCATTTGCACCCATTTTTTTTATCTCCCTTATCTTTATTTTCAAAGTTCGAATAGTCGATCCGAACCGTTCAACATGATCATCATAATAAAATATGTTTGGAGATCAAATTTTATATTTTTTGGAATTTTTTTACTATTTTTTAAGATAGGTACAAAATCATTATTTTAAGGAGATTCTGGACCATCCGATATAGTGATTTTGTACATATCTTAAAAAATAGTAAAAAAAATTCCAAAAAATATATAATTTAGTCTCCAAGCATATTTTATTATGATGATCATGCTGAACGGTTCGGATTGACTATTCGGACTTTAAAAATGAAGATAAAGGAGATAAAAAAAATGAGTGCAAATGGGAGCATGATTTTTTTAGTGCATTGGAACCCTCCTCTATTTAAATATATTGATTAAATTATATAATGTAAATTATTTGCTAACTATATTCGAATAATATACCCAAATTACCAACTTTAAATCTCCTAAATTGTTAATTTTATTACTAGCTACATACTAAAAGCTGCAGCATACTCTTTTCCCCAAATTTGGCGAACATGTGAACTCGGCGCAGTCAATATAAGACTTTAATCTTAGGCTTAAGCGTGCAACTTCAACAAAGTTGCGTCTGAACTTGCATTTGCTTGTCATCTTGTTTTGCTTTGATTCTGATTTTTATTTGTTTTTTGAGCAAACTCCATACTGCTTGTCTTCTTTTTCTGTTCAGAAACAACCCGATGTCATACGCAATAAATGTCTCATTAACACATCTTGGCTTGGGTGGGTTCCTTTTGTTTCCGGCAAAAGGAACAGCTAGAGACAGATATAGGAATGGACAAAAGGAAAATTATGATTAAGATAAAATGGTCTGAACCACCTCAAAGAAATCGTACAAGGGTCGTCAACATGGGTTGATATATCTTTGATTAATGATTGGTACATGATTGCATATTTAAATAGATTGGCATTGAGTAAGCTTCAAAAAAATAGATTGGTACATGACTCATATTAGTTGATCTAGACCAAGTTTAAATATGTATTATTTTTTAGTCCTAATTATCAGAACAACTTCAATTAAATGAATGCTTTGGAAAATCATAACCTTATAATGTTTTTCATTTGCTTTCTTATTTCTTTTTTTTTGGGAGAGTTTTCTGCTAAATTTATATTTTCCTCGTCATATAGAAAAGTATATATACCATTACTGGGTAATTTTGAGAGCATTCGCACAACATATATATTACAGTGCGTGCTATCGTTCTTCCAACAATTTTGACATGAATACTCTCTATAATATATTATACATCTAGATATAAGAATCGAATGGGTATATAGGTACTATTTTTCTCTGGAGAGAGACACATTTACAATGCTGGCAAGGAAACCTCTAAAAAAAAATATGAACGTGGGAATTTACATAAATCGTTTATTTTTTAATCTATATTTCTATTGCTTTTTATATCCCTATTATGTCTTTATTTTTTTACTTTTAATAATTAAAAATTTAATTATTAAAATAAAATTATTAGATTTGGTTTATATCATTTTTCTTATGCCCACACAAAAAACTTACGGCATTTTAAATTTATTTTGTTTCATGTGAAAAGTTTGTAAAAATTCATTGTATGGACAATTTCCATGTGTTAGTTTTTTCAAGTTATTGGTTTTGAGTAATATAATATCGAAAATCATAATATTGTTGTGTGTATAATTAAATAAAGTAATTTAGAATACATATTAATAATTGTTTTCTGTTATTTTTGTGTGTATAAAAGCAAAATGAAGACGTCTCAAAACAATTAAAGAAACAAATTAACAGATGGAAAAATAAATAAACAAATACATAAATACATAAATAAGTGATATAACACCAAAGATGTGACTCACGCCAAATGTGATGTACATGTGAAATCATCCAACATTTATTTGAGAATGTAAGCGGAAATTTGAATGCATTTTGTGCATTCTAACATAATCACTTATAAAAAAAACAGTATTTCATGTTAAGTTCAGCTACTACTGATCTTATCTCTTATAATAAAAAAAAGTTCCATAAAATTGTGTATACATCAAATTGTGAACATCAATTAATCCACAATATTATTTACTATGTGATATTGGAGCAAACCAAATTAATAAAACACCTTAATTAGCCCATCCCTATATTTAGGACCCTTTTAAAAGGACACGATATGTCCAGCTTATATTTCTTAGTCAAACTGATAACTAAAACGAGTTCAGAATATTGAATTTTGAATTAAACAAAATATTCTAATAAAATAAGTTATAATTTTTTATATTGTAAGAATGATCATAAAATTATTATTAGAAGTAAATTAAACAAGTACAACATAGTTGAAAGGACTTCCTAATTAAAAATATATATATATGTTAGTAATAAGTGGATATAGTTTAAGAAAAAGTGCTTGATAATCAGGAAGACTTTCATATTTGTCTTAATTATACTAACAATTATAATAATTGAAGTTTCTCAAACTCCATGTTGTTCTTAAAAATATAATGTACGCAATTGATCTTGTGCTTATGAATCTCCTTTGCATTTGTTCTTAAAAATATTATGTATGCCCTTGATCTTGTGCTTATGAACCTCTTTGCATTTGTTTTTGTGCTTAGGAACCTCATTTGCCCTTGTTCGTGTGCTTAACAACCTCAATTGACGTTTTTCATATGTTTCTTAACTTCTTTTGCCATTTTTCTTGTGCTTAGCAACATCATTTACACTTGTTCTTGTGCTTAACAACCTCATCTGTTGTTGTTCTTGCGCTTTGCAACATAATTTGACCTTGATCTTGTGTTTATGAACCACATTTGCATTTGTTCTTGTGCTTAGGAGTCTCATTTTCCCTTGTTTGTGTGCTCAACAACCGCAATTAGCATTGTTCGTGTCCTTGATAACCTCTTTTGCCCTTGATCTTGTGCTTAGGAACCTCATTTGCAGTACTTCTTATGCTTAGGAACCTCATTTGCCATTGTTCGTGTGCTTAACAACCTCAATTGTCATTGTTCGTATGCTTCTTATCCTCTTTTGCCCTTGTTCTTGTGCTTAGCAATATCATTTACACTCGTTCTTGGGCTTAACAACCTCATTTCTCGTTGTTCTTGCGCTTTGTAACATAATTTTCCCTTGATCTTGTGCTCATGAACTTCATTTGCGTTCTTGTGCTTAGGAACCTCATTTGCTCTTGTTCGTGTGCTTAACAACCTCAATTGTCGTTGTTCATATGCTTCTTAACAACCTCTTTTTCCCATGATCTTGTGCTTATGAACATCATTTGCATTACTTCTTGTGCTTAAGAACCTCATTTGCTCTTGTTCGTGTACTTAACAACCTCAATTGGCGTTGTTCATATGCTTTGTTAACTTCTTTTGCCCTTTTTCTTGTGCTTAGCAACATCATTTACACTTGTTCTTGTGCTTAACAACCTCACTTGTCGTAGTTCTTACGCTTTGCAACATAATTTGCCCTTGATCTACTTCTTATGAACCTCATTTGGGTTTGTTCTTGTACTTAAAAAACTCATTTGCCCTAGTTTGTGTGCTTAGCAAACACATTTGTCATTGTTCGTGTGCTTAACAACTTCTTTTGCCCTTGATCTTGTGCTTATGAACCTCTTTTGCATGTGTTCTTGTGTTTAGTAACCTCATTTTCCCTTGTTCGTGTGCTTAACAACCTCAATTGTCATTGTTCATATGCTTCTTAATCTCTTTTGCCCTTGTTCTTGTGCTTAGCAACATTATTACACTTGTTCTTGTGCTTAACAACATCATTTGTCGTTGTTCTTGCGCTTTGCAACATAATTTGCCCCAGATCTTGTGCATATGAATATCATTTGCATTTGTTCTTGTGCTTAGGAACCTCAATTGCCCTTATTTGTGTGCTTAACAACCTCAATTGGTGTTGTTCGTGTTGTTAACAACCTCTTTTGCCCTTGATCTTGTGCTTATGAACCTCATTTGCATTGGTTCTTGTGCTTAGGAACCTTATTTTCCATTGTTTGTGTGCTTCACAACTTCAATTGGCATTGTTCGTGTACTTAACAACCTCTTTTACCGTTGATTTTGTGCTTATGAACATCATTTGCATTACTTCTTGTGCTTAGGAACCTCATTTGCCCTTCTTCGTGTGCTTAACTATCTCAATTGGCGTTGTTCATATGCTTCTTAACTCTTTTTGCCCTTTTTCTTGTGCTTAGCAACATCATTTACACTTGTTCTTGTGCTTAATAACCTCATTTGTTGTTGTTTTTGCACTTTGGAACATAATTTGACCTTGATCTTGTTCTTATGAACTTCATTTGCATTTGTTTTTGTGCTTAGAAATCTCATTTGCCCTTGTTCGTGTGCTTAACAACCTCAATTGTCGTTTTTCATATGCTTCTTAACAACCTCTTTCTCCCATGATCTTGTGCTTTTGAACATCATTTGCATTACTTCTTGTGCTTAGGAACATCATTTGCCCTTGTTTGTGTGCTTAACAACATCAATTGGCGTTGTTCATATGCTTTGTGAACTTCTTTTGCCCTTTTTCTTGTGCTTAGCAACATCATTTACACTTGTTCTTGTGCTTAACATCATTTGTTGTTGTTTTTGCGCTTTGCAACATAATTTGACCTTGATCTTGTGCTTATGAACCTCATTTACATTTGTTCTTGAGCTTAGGAGCCTCATTTTCCCTTGTTTGTGTGCTTAACAACCTCAATTGGCATTGTTCGTGTGCTTAACAACTTGTTTTGCCCTTGATCTTGTGCTTATGAACCTCATTTGCATTTGTTCTTGTGCTTAGGAACCTCACTTGCTCTTGATCGTGTGCTTAACTACCTCAATTGTTGTTGTTCATATGCTTCTTAACCTCTTTTGCCCTTGTTCTTGTGTTTAGCAATATCATTTACACTTGTTCTCGAGCTCAATCTCATTTGTCATTGTTCTTGCGCATTGCAACATAATTTGCCCTTGATCTTGTGCTCATGAACCCCATTTGCGTTTGTTCTTGTGCTTAGGAGCCTCATTTTCCCTTGTTTGTATGCTTCACAACCTCAATTGGTGTTGTTCGTGTACTTAACAACCTCTTTTGCCCTTGATATTATGCTATTGAACCTCATTTCCATTTGTTCTTGTGCTTAGGATCTTCATTTGCCCTTGTTCGTGAGTTTAATAACCTCAATTGTCATTGTTCATATGCTTCTTGACTCTTATGCCCTTGTTCTTGTGCTTAGCAACATCATTTACACTTGTTCTTGTGCTTAACAACCTCATTTGTCGTAGTTCTTACGCTTTGCAACATAATTTGCCCTTGATCTTCTGCTTATGAACTTCATTAGCGTTTCTTATTGTGCTTAGGAACCTCATTTGCCCTTGTTTGTGTGCTAGCAAACATAATTGTCATTGTTCGTGTGCTTAACAACTTGTTTTGCCCTTGATCTTGTGCTTATGAACCTCATTTGCATTTGTTCTTGTGCTTAGGAACCTCATTTTCTCTTGTTCGTGTGCTTAACAACCTCAATTGTCATTGTTCATATGCTTCTTAACCACTTTTGCCCTTGTTCTTGTGCTTAGCAACGTCATTTACACTTGTTCTTGTGCTTAACAACCTCATTTGTCGTAGTTCTCGCTCTTTGCAACATAATTTTCCCTTGATCTTGTGCTTATGAATCTCATTTGCATTTGTTCTTGTGCTTAGGAACATCATTTACACTTGTTTTTGTGCTTAAACCTCATTTGTCGTTGTTCTTCCGCTTTGCCCTTGATATTATGCTTATGAACCTCATTTCTATTTGTTCTTGTGCTTAGCAACCTCTTTTGCCCTTGATATTATGCTTATGAACCTCATTTGCATTTGTTCTTGTGCTTAGGGACCTCAATTGCCCTTGTTCGTGAGGTTAACAACCTCAATTGTCATTGTTCATATGCTTCTTAACCTCTTTTGTCCTTGTTCTTGTACTTAACAACCTCATTAGTCGTAGTTCTTGCGTTTTGCAACATAATTTACCCCTGATCTTCTGCTTATGAACCTCATTTGCGTTTGTTATTGTGCTTAGGAACCTCATTTGCCCTTGTTTGTGTGCTTAGCAAACACAATTATCATTGTTCGTGTGCTTAATAACTTCTTTTGCCCTTGATCTTGTGGGGGCTGTTCGGCAAGCGTGGATTAAGCCTCCTTAAGGCTAAATCAGGCCGAACACCAATTCCTCAGCGCGGATTAAGAACACCTCCTTTAGCCTTCTTTTGCCCGGATCTTAATCCCCTGCCTGAACTTTAAGGCACCTATACCCCCTCCTTAAGCACTTAATCCATCACCTGTGGATTAAGACAACCGAACATCGGTTCCTTAGTGCTCCTTAAGCTCTTAATCCTTTGTTGCCGAACGGCCCCATGCTTATGAACCTCATTTGCATTTGTTCTTGTGTTTAGCAGCCTCATTTTCCCTTGTTCGTGTGCTTAACAACCTCAATTGTCATTGTTCATATGTTTCTTAACCTCTTTTACCCTTGTTCTTGTCCTTAGGAACATTATTTACACTTGTTCTTGTGCTTAACAACATCATTTGTCGTTGTTCTTGCGGTTTGCAACATAATTTGCCCTTGATCTTGTGCTTATGAATCTCATTTGCATTTGTTCTTGTGCTTAGGAACCTCATTTCCCTTGTTTGTGTGCTTAACAACCTCAATTGGTGATGTCTGTGTGCTTTAACAACTTCTTTTCCCCTTGATCTTGTGCTTATGAACCTCATTTGCATTTGTTCTTGTGCTTAGGAATCTCATTTTCCCTTGTTTGTATGCTTAACAACATCAATTGGCATTGTTCGTGTTGTTAACAACCTCTTTGTCCTTGATCTTGTGCTTATGAACCTCATTTGCATTTGTGCTTATGAACCTCATTTGCCTTTGTGCTTAGGAACCTCATTTGCCTTTGTCCGTGTGCTTAACAACCACAATTGGCAATGTTCATCTGCTGCTGAACTTCTTTTCACTTGTTTTTGGGCTTAGCAACATCATTTGCACTTGATCTTGTGCTTGACAACCTCATTTGGATATGTTATTGTGCTTAGGAACCTCATTTGCCCTTGTTGTGTGCTTCGCAAACACAATTGTCATCGTTCGTGTCACACCTCCGATCCGAAGGTGCGACGGACTTACCGCATCTATTTTTCCATAACAATTCACGTAACACAAGGCACAGATCTTTTTATGCATTGTCAATAGCATCTATTATTTTAATCACATCCCAAATAAATTTACAATAATTTCTATCTGACCATTTATAGTGGATGATGCTAGAAGAATTTTCTGCACCATGTCAGATAAAATAAATCTTAAATCCCATACCTTTAGGTGACCCTGCTATCAATTACATCCCAAAAGCATTTCTCAATTTTCGTCTAATAAACCTGTAACCCACAAGAGGAAACGAGTGAGAAATAATTTATTATTTCTCAGTGCTGATTGCCACTCAGATAATTGGATTCGAAGGAAATCCATATTCGGAATGAAATCACCGCACGAGAAATTAACATTTCATTTTAAAATGACGAATGCAAATGCTCAATAATAGTTTTCAATTGAACAACAAAAAGTATATAAATAAAGCAGAATAAATGGTTTGGGTCAAAAACTTTTAAACCATAAAGTCTGGTAACGTTTGATTCCTTACATTTACAATTTCTAGTCTGGTAATACTGACAGATACTATAACAAGTATCTATCGTGTTAGGACTTATACTGTTATATCCATCCTGACAATTTGGTAATGGAAACAATATGGAATCAATATCTCAATGTCGTCAGTATCAGAAAGAAAATCGATGATAAGACAGTTCTAATTGTTCTGACAATCGGTCAACATAAACAATACGAAATCAATATCACAGTACTGTCATTATCGGAAAGAAAATCATTGATAAGACAGTTACCACAGTTCATCAGTATTACAGTCACAATTCATTTTTATTCAGTATCCCCTACCCAACCGGTACTGGGTTCAGTTGGGGCCATTCACCATGTGCGCATAAGGGTCCTGGAGTAAAGTCTAGTAGCTAGCTAGACTTTACGATATATTAATCCTTTTTTCTCCACAATATGGAGGTTCAAGGATTACAGTATTCAATTTTCAATCAATTCAGTCACAATTCAGTCACTGTGGTCTCAATCAATCATTTACAATAAGAATCAGTCAATCGATAAACAATATCAACATGATAATCAATAGACTCACTTGTAATTCAGTTTCAATTGTATTGGGCTATGCATATGATGCAACAGTTCAATCAATGCAGTCAATCAAATATCAAAATGCACAGCGAGTTACGATTTAATTCCTAGTCATGAATCTCAGACTAATCCAATAACCTCGCACCTGATAACGTAAGGCAATAGACAGGATCACTAACAGTTTTTCCTTCCTGAACCCTTTGTATCGTCAATCTTATCTGATAGCAATCAGTTCAGAAATCCAATTCAATTTGCAACAACTATTCAGAATCAGCACGACGTAGTCAGAATTCCAATCGGATCCATAATCAATTAACAATCGCCATCAAAATATTTTTCTTTTTCTTTTTCTCTTCTTTTCTCTTCTCTTCTCTTCTCTTCTCTTTCTTTTTGTTTTCTGTTTTTGAAACGTAAAGAGAGAGAGTTCAAGAGAGTTCAAGAGATAAACATAGCAAGGGAGGGGGGGCAACCCTCATAAGCCGTGTGGCTTAAGAGCCACGTAGGCTTTTTTTTTTTTTAGTTTAACCTTTTTGCTTATATAAACTTTAGATTTTTAAAAATTATAAAATAATCCAAAATAAATTCAAAGAATATCTATTATAATTACCGGATGTTACAGTTCGTGTGCTTAACAACTTCATTTGCCTTCGATCTTGTACTTATGAACCTCATTTGTATTTGTTCTTGTGCTTAGGAATCTCTTTTTTCCTTGTTTGTGTGCTTCAACCTCAATTGTCATTGTCCATATGCTTCTTAACATCTTTTGACATTGTTCTTGTGCTTGGCAACATCATTTACACTTGTTCTTGTGCTTCACAACCTCATTTGTCGTTGTTCTTGCGCTTTGCAACATAATTTGCCCTTGATCTTGTGCTGATGAATCTCATTTGCATTTGTTCTCGTGCTGAGAAACCTCATTTGCCCTTGTTTGTGTGCTTAACAACCTCAGTTGCTGTTGTTCGTGTGCTTACCAACCTATTTTGCACTTGATATTGTGCTTATGAACCTCATTTGTATTTGTTCTTGTGCTTAGGGACCTCATTTTCCCTAGTTTGTGTGCTTAACAACCTCAATTGGCGTTGTTCGAGTTGTTAACAACAACTTTTGCCCCTGATCTTGTGCTTATGAACCTCATTTGCATTTGTTCTTGTGCCTAGGAACCTCATTTACCCTTGTTCATGTGCTTAACAACCTTAATTGGCGTTGTTCATATGCTGTTTAACTTCTTTTGCCCTTGTTCTTGTGCTTAGCAACATCATTTACACTTGTTCTTGTTCTTGTGCTTGACAACCTCATTTGTTGTTGTTCTTGCGCTTTGCAACATAATTTGACCTTGATCTTGTGCTTATGAACCTCATTTGCGTTTATTATTGTGCTTAGGAACCTCATTTTCCCTTGTTTGTGTGCTTAACTACCTCAATTGGAGTTGTTCGTGTTCTTAACAACCACTTTTTCCCTTGATCTTGTGCTGATGAACATCATTTGCATTTCTTCTTGTGCTTAGGAACCTCATTTCCCTTGTTCGTGTGCTTAACAACCTCAATTGGTGTTGTTCATATGTTTCTTAACTTCTTTTGCCCTTGTTCTTGTGCTTAGCAACTTCATTTACACTTGTTCTTGTGCTTAACAACCTTATTTGTCGTTGTTCTTGCGCTTTGCAACATAATTTGCCCTTGATCTTGTGCTTATGAATCTCATTTGCATTTGTTCAGCTGCTTGAGAAACCTCATTTGCCCTTGTTTGTGTGATTAAGAACTTCAATTGGTGTTGTTCGTGTGGTTAACAACCTCTTTTGCCATTGATCTTGTGCTTATAAACCTCATTTGCATTTGTTCTTGTGCTTAGGAGCCTCATTTTCCCTTGTTTGTGTGCTTAACAACCTCAATTGGTGTTGTTCGTGTACTTAACCAACCCCAGTCTTGTCTTCACAACCTCAAACGTTGGTGTGGCTTATCACAACCTCAAACGCCGGTGTGGCTTATCACATCCTCAATCGGGTGTGGCATATCACATCCTCAATCCCTGGTGTGGCTCACAACAAGAAACACATGTATCCTACAAGCCTTGTCTTGTTGCCCTTGATTTTATGCTTATGAACCCCATTTCCATTTGTTCTTGTGCTTAGGAACCTCATTTGCCCTTGTTCGGGAGCTTAACAGCCTCAATTGTCGTTGTTCATATGTTTCTTAACCTATTTTTCCCTTGTTCTAGTGCTTAGCAACATCATTTACACCTGTTCTTGTGCTTAACAACCTCATTTGTTGTAGTTCTAATGCTTTGCAATATAATTTGCCCTAAATCTTGTGCTTATGAACCTCATTTGCGTTTGTTATTATGGTTAGGAACCACATTTGCCATCGTTTGCCGTTGATCTTGTGCTTATGAACCTCATTTGCATTTGTTCTCGTGCTTAGGAACCTCATTTTCCCTTGCTCGTGTGCTTAACAACCACAATTGTCATTGTTGATATGCTTATTAACCTCTTTTGCCCTTGTTCTTGTGCTTACCAACATCATTTACACTTGTTCTTGTGCTTAACAACCTTATTTGTCGTAGTTCTCTCGCTTTGCAACATAATTTGTCCTTGATCTTGTGATTATGAATCTCATTTCGATTTATTCTTGTGCTTAGGAACATCATTTATACTTGTTTTTGTACTTAACAACCTCATTTGTCGTTGTTCTTGTGCTTTGCAACATAATTTGCCCATGAACTTGTGCTTATGAATGTAATTTGCATTTGTTCTTGTGCTTAGGAACCTCATTTGCCCTTGTTTGTGTGCTTCACAACCTCAATTGGCGTGGTTCGTGTTCTTAACAAACTGTTTTGCCCTTGATCTTGTGCTTATGAACCACATTTGCTTTTGTTCTTGTGCTTAGGAATCTCCTTTTCCCATGTTTGTGTGCTTAACAACCTCAATTGTCATTGTTCATATGCTTCTTAACATCTTTTGCCCCTGTTCGTGTGCTTAGCAACATCATTTACACTTGTTCTTCTGCTTCACAACCTCATTTGTCGTTGTTCTTGCGCTTTGCAACATAATTTGCCCTTGATCTTGTGCTGATGAATCTCATTTTCATTTGTTCTGGTGCTGAGAAACCTCATTTGCCCTAGTTTGTGCGCTTAACAACCTCAATTGGTGTTGTTCGTGTGCTTAACAACCTCTTTTGCCCATGATCTTGTGCCTATGAACCTCATTTTCATTTGTTCTTGTGCTTATGAACTTCATTTTCCCTTGTTTGTGTGTTTAACATCCTCAATTGGCATTGTTCGTGTTTTTAACAACCTCTTTTGCCCTTTATCTTGTGCTTATGAGCCACATTAACTTTTGTTATTGTGCTTAGGAACCTCATTTGCCCTTGTTCATGTCCTTATGAACCTCAATTGGCGTTGTTCATATGTGGCTTAACTTCTTTTGCCGTTGTTCTTGTGCATAGCAACATCATTTACACTTGTTCTTGTGCTTGATAACCTCAGTTGTTGTTGTTCTTGCGCTTTGCAACATAATTTGACCTTGATCTTGTGCTTATGAACCTCATTTGCGTTTGTTATTGTGCTTAGGAACCTCATTTGCCCTTCTTTGTGTGCCTAGCAAACAAAATTGTCATTGTTCCCTGTGCTTAACAACTTCTTTTGCCCTCGATCTTGTCCTTATCAACCTCATTTGTATTTGTTCTTGTGCCTAGGAACCTCATTTTCCCTTGTTTGTGTGCTTAACTACCTCAATTGGCGTTGTTCGTGTTCTTAACAACCTCTTTTGCCCTTGATCTTGTGCTGATGAACATCATTTACATTTCTTCTTGTGCGAGGAACCTCATTTCCCTTGTGCGTGTGCTTAAGAACCTCAATTGGTGTTGTTTATATGTTTCTTAACTTCTTTTGCCCTTGTTCTTGTGCCTTGTGCTTAACAACCTCATTTGTCGTTGTCATAATTTGCCCTTGATCTTGTGGTTATGAATCTCATTTGCAATTGTTCAGGTGCTGAGAAACCTCATTTGCCCTTGTTTGTGTGATTAACAACTTCAATTGGTGTTCTTCGTGTGCTTAACAACCTCTTTTGCCGTTGATCTTGTGCTTATTAACCTGATTTGCATTTGTTCTTGTGCTTAGGAGCCTCATTTTCCCTTGTTTGTGTGCTTAACAACCTTAATTGGCGTTGTTCATATGCTGTTTAACTTCTTTTGCCCTTGTTCGTGTTCTTAGCAATATCATTTACGTTTGTTGTTGTGCTTAACAACCTCATTTACACTTGTTCTTGTGCTTGACAACCTCATTTGTCGTTGTTCTTGCGCTTTAAAATATAATTTGCCCTTGATCTTGTGCTTATGAATCTCATTTGCATTTGTTCAGGTGCTGGAAAACCTCATTTGCCCTTGTTTGTGTGGTTAACAACTTCAATTGGTGTTGTTCGTGTGCTTAACAACCTCTTTTGCCATTGATCTTGTCCTTATAAACCTCATTTACATTTGTTCTTGTGCTTAGGAGCCTCACTTTCCCTTGTTTGTGTGCTTAACAACCTCAATTGGTGTTGTTCGTGTACTTAACAACCTCTTTTGCCCTTGATATTATGCTTATGAACCTCATTTCCATTTGTTCTTGTGCTTAGGAACATCATTTGCGTTTGATATTCGTGAGCTTAACAGCCTCAATTGTCGTTTTTCAGAAGCTTCTTAACCTATTTTTCCCTAGATCTAGTGCTTAGCAACATCATTTACACTTGTTCTTGTGCTTAACAACCTCATTTGTTGTAGTTCTAGCGCTTTGCAACATAATTTGCCCTAAATCTTGTGCTTATGAACCTCATTTGCGTTTGTTATTATGCTTATGAACCACATTTGCCATCATTTGTGTGTTTAGCAAGCGTAATTGTCATTGTTCGTGTGCTTAAGAACATCATTTGCCGTTGATCTTGTGCTTATGAATCTCATTTGCATTTGTTCTCATGCTTAGGAACCTCATTTTCCCTTGCTCGTGTGCTTAACAACCTCAATTGTCATTGTTGATATGCTTCTTAACATCTTTTACCCTTGTTCTTGTGCTTAGCAACATCATTTACACTTGTTCTTGTGCTTAACAACCTTATTTGTCGTAGTTCTCGCGCTTTGCAACATAATTTGTCCTTGATCTTGTGCTTATGAATCTCATTTCGATTTATTCTTGTGCTTAGGAACATCATTTATAATTGTTTTTGTACTTAACAACCTCATTAGTCGTTGTTCTTGCGCTTTGCAGTAGAATTTGCCCATGAACTTGTGCTTATGAATCTAATTTGCATTTGTTATTGTGCTTAGGAACCTCATTTTCCCTTGTTTGTGTGTTTAACAACCTTAATTGGTGTTGTTCGTGTGCTTAACAACCTCTTTTGCCCTTGATCTTGTGCTTATGATCCTTATTTGCATTTGTTCTTGTGCTTAGAAACCTCATGTTCCCTTGTTTGTATGCTTAACAACCTCAATTGGCGTTGTTCGTGCTGTTAACAACCTCTTTTGCCCTTGATCTTGTGCTTATGAACCTCATTTGCATTTGTTCTTGTGCTTAGGAACCTCATTTGGCCTTGTTCGTGTGCTTAACAACCTCAATTGGCATTGTTCATATGCTGTTTAACTTCTTTTGGCCTTCTTCTTGTGCTTAGCAACATCATTTACACTTGTTCTTGTGCTTAACAACATCATTTGTTGTTGTTTTTGCGCTTTGCAACATAATTTGAACTTGATCTTGTGCTTATGAAACTCATTTGCATTTGTTCTTGTGCTTAGGAACCTCATTTGCCCTTGTTCGTGAGTTTAACAACCTCCATTGTCATTGTTCATATGCTTCTTAACCTCTTTTGCCCTTGTTCTTGTGCTTAGCAACCTCATTTGTCGTTGTTTTTGCGCTTTGCAGCCTAATTTGCCCTTGATCTTTTGCTCATGAACCTCATTTGCGTTTGTTCTTTTGCTTAGGAATCTCATTTTCCCTTGTTTGTGTGCTTAACAACCTCAGTTGGAGTTGTTCGTGTCCTTGACAACCTCTTTTGCCCTTGATCTTGTGCTTATAAACCTCCTTTGCATTTGTTCTTGTGCTTAGGAACCTCATTTGCCCTTGTTCGTGTGCTTAACAACCTCAATTGTCGTTGTTCATATGCTTCTTAACCTCTTTTGCCCTTGTTCGTGTTCTTAGCAATATCATTTACGTTTGTTGTTGTGCTTAACAACCTCATTTGTCGTTGTTCTTGCGCTTTGCAACCTAATTTGCCCTTGATCTTGTGCTCATGAACCTCATTTGCGTTTGTTCTTGTGCTTAGGAGCCTCATTTTCTCTTGTTTGTGTGCTTCAAATCCTCAATTGGTGTTGTTCGTGTCCTTAACAACCTCTTTTGCCCTTGATATTACGCTTATAAACCTCAATTGTCATTCTTCATATGCTTCTTAACCACTTTTGACCTTGTTCTTGTGCTTAGCAACATCATTTAGACTTGTTCTTGTGCTTAACAACCTCATTTGTCGTAGTTCTTGCACTTTGCAACATAATTTTCCCTTGATCTTCTGCTTATGATTCTCATTTGCATTTGTTCTTGTGCCTAGGAACCTCATTTTCCCTGGTTTATGTGCTTAACTCAATTGGTGTTGTTCGTGTGCTTAACACCCTCTTTTTCCCTTAATATTGTGCTTATGAAGCTCATTTGCATTTGTTTTTGTGCTTAGGAACCTCATTTTCCCTTGTTTGTGTGCTTAACAACCTCAATTGGCGTGGTTCGTGTTCTTAACAAACTGTTTTGCCCTTGATCTTGTGCTGATGAACCACAATTGCTTTTGTTCTGGTGCATAGGAATCTCCTTTTCCCTTGTTTGTGTGCTTAACAACCTCAGTTGTCATTGTTCATGCTTCTTAACATCTTTTGCCCATGTTCTTGTGCTTAGCAACATCATTTACACTTGTTCTTGTGCTTCACAACCTCATTTGTCGTTGTTCTTGCACTTTGCAACATAATTTGACCTTGATCTTGTGCTTATGAACCTCATTTGCAGTTGTTCTTGAGCTTAGGAGCCTCATTTTCACTTGTTTGTGTGCTTAACAACCTCATTTGGTATTGTTCGTATACTTGACAACTTCTTTTGCCCTTGATATTGTGCTTATGAACCACAATTGCATTTGATCTTGTGCTTAGGGACCTAATTTGCCCTTTTTCGTGTGCTTAACAATCTCAATTGTTGTTGTTCATATGCTTCTTAACCTCTTTCTCCCTTGATATTATGCTTATGAACCACATTTGAATTTCTTCTTGTGCTTAGGAACATCATTTGTCCTTGTTCGTGTGATTAACAACCTTAATTGGCGTTGTTCATATGCTGTTTAACTTCTTTTGCCCTTGTTCTTGTGCTTAGCAACATCATTTACATTTGTTCTTGTTCTTGTGCTTGACAACCTCATTTGTTGTTGTTCTTGTGCTTTGCAACATAATTTGACCTTGATCTTCTGCTTATGAACCTCATTTGCGTTTATTATTGTGCTTAGGAACCTCATTTTCCCTTGTTTGTGTGCTTAACTACCTCAATTGGAGTTGTTCGTGTTCTTAACAACCACTTTTTCCCTTGATCTTGTGCTGATGAACATCATTTGCATTTCTTCTTGTGCTTAGGAACCTCATTTCCCTTGTTCGTGTGCTTAACAACCTCAATTGGTGTTGTTCATATGTTTCTTAACTTCTTTTGCCCTTGTTCTTGTGCTTAGCAACTTCATTTACACTTGTTCTTGTGCTTAACAACCTTATTTGTCGTTGTTCTTGCGCTTTGCAACATAATTTGCCCTTGATCTTGTGCTTATGAATCTCATTTGCATTTGTTCAGCTGCTGAGAAACCTCATTTGCCCTTGTTTGTGTGATTAAGAACTTCAATTGGTGTTGTTCGTGTGGTTAACAACCTCTTTTGCCATTGATCTTGTGCTTATAAACCTCATTTGCATTTGTTCTTGTGCTTAGGAGCCTCATTTTCCCTTGTTTGTGTGCTTAACAACCTCAATTGGTGTTGTTCGTGTACTTAACCAACCCCAGTCTTGTCTTCACAACCTCAAACGCCGGTGTGGCTTATCACAACCTCAAACGCCGGTGTGGCTTATCACATCCTCAATCGCTGGTGTGGCATATCACATCCTCAATCGCTGGTGTGGCTCACAACAAGAAACACATGTATCCTACAAGCCTTGTCTTGTTGCCCTTGATTTTATGCTTATGAACCTCATTTCCATTTGTTCTTGTGCTTAGGAACCTCATTCGCCCTTGTTCGGGAGCTTAACAGCCTCAATTGTCGTTGTTCATATGTTTCTTAACCTATTTTTCCCTTGTTCTAGTGCTTAGCAACATCATTTACACTTGTTCTTGTGCTTAACAACCTCATTTGTTGTAGTTCTAATGCTTTGCAATATAATTTGCCCTAAATCTTGTGCTTATGAACCTCATTTGCGTTTGTTATTATGGTTAGGAACCACATTTGCCATCGTTTGCCGTTGATCTTGTGCTTATGAACCTCATTTGCATTTGTTCTCGTGCTTAGGAACCTCATTTTCCCTTGCACGTGTGCTTAACAACCACAATTGTCATTGTTGATATGCTTATTAACCTCTTTTGCCCTTGTTCTTGTGCTTACCAACATCATTTACACTTGTTATTGTGCTTAACAACCTTATTTGTCGTAGTTCTCTCGCTTTGCAACATAATTTGTCCTTGATCTTGTCATTATGAATCTCATTTCGATTTATTCTTGTGCTTAGGAACATCATTTATACTTGTTTTTGTACTTAACAACCTCATTTGTCGTTGTTCTTGTGCTTTGCAACATAATTTGCCCATGAACTTGTGCTTATGAATCTAATTTGCATTTGTTCTTGTGCTTAGGAACCTCATTTGCCCTTGTTTGTGTGCTTCACAACCTCAATTGGAGTTGTTCGTGTCCTTGACAACCTCTTTTGCCCTTGATCTTGTGCTTATAAACCTCCTTTACATTTGTTCTTGTGCTTAGGAACCTCATTTGCCCTTGTTCGTGTGCTTAACAACCTCAATTGTCGTTGTTCATATGCTTCTTAACCTCTTTTGCCCTTGTTCGTGTTCTTAGCAATATCATTTACGTTTGTTGTTGTGCTTAACAACCTCATTTGTCGTTGTTCTTGCGCTTTGCAACCTAATTTGCCCTTGATCTTGTGCTCATGAACCTCATTTGCGTTTGTTCATGTGCTTAGGAGCCTCATTTTCTCTTGTTTGTGTGCTTCAAATCCTCAATTGGTGTTGTTCGTGTACTTCACAACCTCTTTTGCCCTTGATATTATGCTTATGAACCTCAATTGTAATTGTTCATATGCTTCTTAACCTCTTTTGCCCCTGTTCGTGTGCTTAGCAACATCATTTACACTTGTTCTTCTGCTTCACAACCTCATTTGTCGTTGTTCTTGCGCTTTGCAACATAATTTGCCCTTGATCTTGTGCTGATGAATCTCATTTTCATTTGTTCTGGTGCTGAGAAACCTCATTTGCCCTAGTTTGTGCGCTTAACAACCTCAATTGGTGTTGTTCGTGTGCTTAACAACCTCTTTTGCCCATGATCTTGTGCCTATGAACCTCATTTTCATTTGTTCTTGTGCTTATGAACTTCATTTTCCCTTGTTTGTGTGTTTAACATCCTCAATTGGCATTGTTCGTGTTTTTAACAACCTCTTTTGCCCTTTATCTTGTGCTTATGAGCCACATTAACTTTTGTTATTGTGCTTAGGAACCTCATTTGCCCTTGTTCATGTCCTTATGAACCTCAATTGGCGTTGTTCATATGTGGCTTAACTTCTTTTGCCGTTGTTCTTGTGCATAGCAACATCATTTACACTTGTTCTTGTGCTTGATAACCTCAGTTGTTGTTGTTCTTGCGCTTTGCAACATAATTTGACCTTGATCTTGTGCTTATGAACCTCATTTGCGTTTGTTATTGTGCTTAGGAACCTCATTTGCCCTTCTTTGTGTGCCTAGCAAACAAAATTGTCATTGTTCCTGTGCTTAACAACTTCTTTTGCCCTCGATCTTGTCCTTATCAACCTCATTTGTATTTGTTCTTGTGCCTAGGAACCTCATTTTCCCTTGTTTGTGTGCTTAACTACCTCAATTGGCGTTGTTCGTGTTCTTAACAACCTCTTTTGCCCTTGATCTTGTGCTGATGAACATCATTTGCATTTCTTCTTGTGCGAGGAACCTCATTTCCCTTGTGCGTGTGCTTAAGAACCTCAATTGGTGTTGTTTATATGTTTCTTAACTTCTTTTGCCCTTGTTCTTGTGCCTTGTGCTTAACAACCTCATTTGTCGTTGTCATAATTTGCCCTTGATCTTGTGGTTATGAATCTCATTTGCAATTGTTCAGGTGCTGAGAAACCTCATTTGCCCTTGTTTGTGTGATTAACAACTTCAATTGGTGTTCTTCGTGTGCTTAACAACCTCTTTTGCCGTTGATCTTGTGCTTATTAACCTGATTTGCATTTGTTCTTGTGCTTAGGAGCCTCATTTTCCCTTGTTTGTGTGCTTAACAACCTTAATTGGCGTTGTTCATATGCTGTTTAACTTCTTTTGCCCTTGTTCGTGTTCTTAGCAATATCATTTACGTTTGTTGTTGTGCTTAACAACCTCATTTATCGTTGTTCTTGAGCTTTGCAACCTAATTTGCCCTTGATCTTGTGCTCATGAACCTCATTTGCTTTTGTTCTTGTACTTAGGAGCCTCATTTTCTCTTGTTTGTGTGCTTCAAATCCTCAATTGGTGTCGTTCGTGTGCTTAACAACCTCTTTTGCCCTTGATCTTGTGCTTATAAACCTCCTTTGCATTTGTTCTTGTGCTTAGGAACCTCATTTGCCCTTGTTCGTGTGCTTAACAACCTCAATTGTCGTTGTTCATATGCTTCTTAACCTCTTTTGCCCTTGTTCGTGTTCTTAGCAATATCATTTACGTTTGTTGTTGTGCTTAACAACCTCATTTGTCGTTGTTCTTGCGCTTTGCAACCTAATTTGCCCTTGATCTTGTGCTCATGAACCTCATTTGCGTTTGTTCTTGTGCTTAGGAGCCTCATTTTCTCTTGTTTGTGTGCTTCAAATCCTCAATTGGTGTTGTTCGTGTCCTTAACAACCTCTTTTGCCCTTGATATTACGCTTATAAACCTCAATTGTCATTCTTCATATGCTTCTTAACCACTTTTGACCTTGTTCTTGTGCTTAGCAACATCATTTAGACTTGTTCTTGTGCTTAACAACCTCATTTGTCGTAGTTCTTGCACTTTGCAACATAATTTTCCCTTGATCTTCTGCTTATGATTCTCATTTGCATTTGTTCTTGTGCCTAGGAACCTCATTTTCCCTGGTTTATGTGCTTAACTCAATTGGTGTTGTTCGTGTGCTTAACACCCTCTTTTTCCCTTAATATTGTGCTTATGAAGCTCATTTGCATTTGTTTTTGTGCTTAGGAACCTCATTTTCCCTTGTTTGTGTGCTTAACAACCTCAATTGGCGTGGTTCGTGTTCTTAACAAACTGTTTTGCCCTTGATCTTGTGCTTATGAACCACAATTGCTTTTGTTCTGGTGCATAGGAATCTCCTTTTCCATTGTTTGTGTGCTTAACAACCTCAGTTGTCATTGTTCATGCTTCTTAACATCTTTTGCTCATGTTCTTGTGCTTAGCAACATCATTTACACTTGTTCTTGTGCTTCACAACCTCATTTGTCGCTGTTCTTGCGCTTTGCAACATAATTTGACCTTGATCTTGTGCTTATGAACCTCATTTGCAGTTGTTCTTGAGCTTAGGAGCCTCATTTTCACTTGTTTGTGTGCTTAACAACCTCATTTGGTATTGTTCGTATACTTGACAACTTCTTTTGCCCTTGATACTGTGCTTATGAACCACAATTGCATTTGATCTTGTGCTTAGGGACCTAATTTGCCCTTTTTCGTGTGCTTAACAATCTCAATTGTTGGTGTTCATATGCTTCTTAACCTCTTTTGCCCTTGATATTATGCTTATGAACCACATTTGAATTTCTTCTTGTGCTTAGGAACATCATTTGTCCTTGTTCGTGTGATTAACAACCTTAATTGGCGTTGTTCATATGCTGTTTAACTTCTTTTGCCCTTGTTCTTGTGCTTAGCAACATCATTTACACTTGTTCTTGTTCTTGTGCTTGACAACCTCATTTGTTGTTGTTCTTGTGCTTAGCAACATCATTTACAGTTGTTCTTGTGCTTGACAACCTCAGTTGTTGTTTTTCTTGCGCTTTGCAACATAATTTGACCTTGATCTTGTGCTTATGAACCTCATTTGCATTTGTTATTGTGCTTAGGAACCTCATTTGCCCTTGTTTGTGTGCCTAGCAACTTCTTTTGCGCTCGATCTTGTCCTTATGAATCTCATTTGTTTTTGTTCTTGTGCCTAGGAACCTCATTTTTCCTTGTTTGTGTGCTTAACTACATCAATTGGCGTTGTTCGTGTTCTTAACAACCTCTTTTGCCCTTGATATTGTGCTGATGAACATCATTTGCATTTCTTCTTGTGCTTAGGAACCTCATTTCCCTTGTTCGTGTGCTTAACAACCTCAATTGGTGTTGTGCATATGCTTCTTAACTTCTTTTGCCCTTGTTCTTGTGCTTAGCAACATCATTTACACATGTTCTTGTGCTTAACAACCTCATTTGTCGTTATTCTTGCGCTTTGCAACATAATTTGCCCTTGATCTTGTGCTTATGAATCTCATTTGCATTTGTTCAGGTGCTGAGAAACCTCATTTCTCCTTGTTTGTGTGATTAACAACTTCAATTGGTGTTATTCGTGTGCTTAACAACCTCTTTTGCCATTGATCTTGTGCTTATAAACCTCATTTACATTTGTTCTTGTGCTTAGGAGCCTCATTTTCCCTTGTTTGTGTGCTTAACAACCTCAATTGGTGTTGTTCGTGTACTTAACAACCTCTTTTGCCCTTGATATTATGCTTATGAACCTCATTTGGATTTGTTCTTGTGCTTAGGAACCTCATTTTGCCTTATTCGTGTGCTTAACAACCTCAATTGTCATTGTTCATATGCTTCTTAACATCTTTTGCCCTTGTTCTTATGCTTAGTACATTTGTTCTTGATATTGTGCTTATGAATCTCATTTGGATTTGTTCTTCTGCTTAGGAACATCATTTATATTTGTTTTTGTGGTTAGCAACCTCATTTGTCGTTGTTCTTGCACTTTGCAACATAATTTGCCTAGGAACTTGTGCTTATGAATCTAATTTGCAGTTGTTCTTTTTCTTAGGAACCTCATTTGCCCTTGTTTATGTGCTTAACAATCTTAATTGGTGTTGTTCGTGTGCTTACGAACCTCTTTTGCCCTTAATCTTGTGTTTATGAACCTTATTTGCATTTGTTTTTGTGCTTAGGAACCTCATGTTCCCTTGTTTGTGTGCTTAACAACCTCAATTGGCGTTGTTCGTGTTGTTAACAACCTCTTTTGCCCTTGATCTTGTGCTTATGAACCTCATGTGCATTTGTTCTTGTGCTTAGGAACCTCATTTGGCCTTGTTCGTGTGCTTAACAACCTCAATTGGCGTTGTTCATATGTTGCTTAACTTCTTTTACCCTTGTTCTTGTACTTAGCAACATCATTTACACTTGTTCTTGTGCTTAACAACCTCATTTGTTGTTGTTTTTGTGTGCTTTGCAACATAATTCGACCTTGAAACTCATCTGCATTTGTTCTTGTGGTTAGGAACTTCATTTGCCCTTATTCGTGAGTTTAACAACCTCAATTGTCATTGTTCATATGCGTCTTAACCTCTTTAACCCTTGTTCTTGTGCTTAGCAACCTCATTTGTCGTTGTTCTTGCGCTTTGCAACCTAATTTTCCCTTGATCTTCTGCTCATGAACCTCAATTGCGTTTGTTCTTTTGCTTAGGAGTCTCATTTTCCCTTGTTTGTGTGCTGAACAACCTTAATTGGAGTTATTCGTGTCCTTGACAATCTCTTTTGCCCTTGATCTTGTGCTTATGAACCTCCTTTGCCTTTGTTCTTGTGCTTAGGAACCTCATTTTCTCTTGCTTGTGTGCTTAACAACCTCAATTGGCATTGTTCGTGTCCATGACAACCTCTTTTGCCCTTGATCTTGTGCTTAGGAACCTCATTTGCCATTGTTCGTGTGCTTAACAACCTCAATTGCCATTGTTCATATGCTTCTTACCTTCTTATGCCCTTTTTCTTGTCCTTAGAAACATTATTTACACTTGTTCTTGTGCTTAATAACCTCATTTGTTGTTGTTCTTGCGCTTTGCAACATAATTTGACCTTGATCTTGTGCTTATGAACCTCATTTGCGTTTGTTAGCTTAGGAGCCTCATTTGCCCTTTTTTGGGTGCTTAGCAACCTCAATTGGCGTTGTTAGTGTCCTTGACAACCTCTTTTGTCCTTGATCTTGTGCTTATGAACTTTCTTTGCATTTGTTCTTGTGCTTAGGAACCTCATTTTACCTTGCTCGTGTGCATAAACAATCTCAATTGTCGTTGTTCGTATGCTTCTTAACATCTTTTGCCCTTGTTCTTGTGCATAGCAATATCATTTACGTTTGTTGTTGTTCTTAACAATCTCATTTATCATTGTTCTTGCGCTTTGCAACCAAATTTGCCCTTGATCTTGTGCTCATGAACCTCATTTGCGTTTGTTCTTGTGCATAGGAGCCTCATTTTCGCTTGTTTGTGTGCTTCACAAACTCAATTGGTGTTGTTCGTGTACTTAACAAACTCTTTTCCCCTTGATATTATGCTTGTGAACCTGCATACCATATGTTCTTATGCTTAGGAACCTCAGTTGCCCTAGTTCGTGAGTTTAACAACCTCAATTGTCATTGTTGATATGCTTCTTAACATCTTTTACCTTTGTTCCTGTGCTTAGCAACATCGTTTACACTTGTTCTTGTGCTTAACACCCTCATTTGTCGTAGTGCTTACGCTTTGCAACATAATTTGCCCTTGATCTTGTGCTTATGAAACTCATTTGCCCTTGTTTGTGTGTTTAGCAAACACAATTGTCATTGTTCGTGTGCTTAACAACTTCTTTTGCCCATGATGAAGCTTATGAACCTCATTTTCCCTTGTTCGTGTACTTAACAACCTCAATTGTCATTGTTTGTATGCTTCTTAACCTCTTTTGTCCTTGTTCTTGTGCTTAGCAACATCATTTATACTTGTTCTGGTGCTTAACAACCTCATTTGTCGTAGTTCTCACGCTTTGCAACATAATTTGTCCTTGATCTTGTGGTAATGAATCACATTTGCATTTGTTATTGTGCTTAGGAACATCATTTACACTTTTGTTTGTTCTTAACAATCTCAATTGGCGTTGGTCGTGTGCTTAACAACCTCTTTTGCCGTTGATCTTGTGCTTAACAACATCATTTACACTTGTTCTTGTGCTTAACAACTTGATTTGTTGTTGTTCTTGTGTTTTGCAAAATAATTTGCCCCTGATCTTGTGCTGATGAACCTCATTTGCATTTGTTCTTGTGCTTAGGAACCTCATTTACCCTTGTTAGTGTGCTTAACAACCTAAATTAGCGTTGTTCGTGTTCTTAACAACATCTTTTACCCTTGATCTTATGCTGATGAACATCATTTGCATTATTTCTTGTGCTTAGGAACCTCATTTGCCCTTGCTCGTGTGCTTAACAACCTCAATTGGCGTTGTTCATATGCTTCTTAACCTCTTTTGCCCTTTTTCTTGTGCTGAGCAACATCATTTACACTTGGTCTTGTGCTTAACAACCTCATTTGTTGTTGTTCTTGCGATTTGCAGAATAATTTGACCTTCATCTTGTGGTTATGAACCTCATTTGCGTTCTTGTGCTTAGGAGCCTCATTTTCCATTGTTTGTGTGCTTAACAACGTCAATTGGTGTTGTTCGTGTCCTTGACAACCTCTTTTGCCATTGATCTTGTGCTTATGAACCTCCTTTCCATTTTTTTGTGCTTAGGAACCACATTTGCCCTTGTTCGTGTGCTTAACAACCTCAATTGCCGTTGTTCATATGCTTCTTAACCTCTTTTGCCCTTGTTCTTGTGCTTAGCAATATTATTTTCACTTATTCTTGAGCTTAACAACCTCATTTGTCATTGTTGTTGCGCTTCGTAACATAATTTGCCCTTGATCTTGTGCTTATGGATCTCATTTGCGTTTGTTCTTGTGCTTAGGAGCCTCATTTTCCCTTGTTTGTGTGCTACACAACCTCAATTGATGTTGTTCGTGAACTTAACAATCTCTTTTGCCCTTGATATTATGCTTATGAACCTCATTTCCATTTGGTCTTGTGCTTAGGAACCTCATTTGCCCTTGTTCGTGAGTTGAACAACGTCAATTGTCCTTGTTCATATGCTTCTTGACATCTTTTGCCCTTGTTCTTGTGCTTAGCAACATAATTTGCCCTTCATCTTCTGCTTATGAACCTCATTTGCCCTTGTTTGTGTGCTTAGCAAACACAATTGTCATTGTTCGTGTGCTTAACAACTTCTTTTGCCCTTGATCTTGTGCTTATGAACCACATTTGCATTTGTTCTTGTGCTTAGGAACCTCATTTTCTCTTGTTTGTGTGCGTAACAACCTCAATTGTCATTGTTCATATTTTTCTTAACCTCTTTTGCCCTTGTTCGTGTGCTTAACAGTCTCATTTTCCCTTGTTTGTGTGCTTAACAACTTCAATTGGGGTTGTTCGTGTGCATAACAACATCTTTTTCTCTTGATCTTGTGCTTATGAACCTCATTTGTATTTGTTCTTGTGCTTAGGAATCTCATTTTCCCTTGTTTGTGTGCTTAACAATACTTGTTCTTGTGCTTAACAACCTCATTTGTCTTTGATTTTGCGCTTTGCAACATAATTTGCCCTTGATCTTGTGCTTATGAATCTCATTTGCATTTGTTCTTGTGCTTAGAGACCTCATTTGTCCTTGTTTGTGTGCTTAACAACCTCAGTTGGTGTTATTCGTGTGCTTAACAAGCTCTTTTACCCTTGATTTTGTGCTTATGGACCTCATTTGTATTTGTTTTTGTGCTTGGGAACCTCATTTTCCCTTGTTTGTGTGCTTAAGAACCTCAATTGGCGTTGTTCGTGTTCTTAACAACCTCTTTTGCCTGTGATCTTGTGCTTATGAACCTTATTTGCATTTGTTCTTTGACTTGGGCACCTCATTTGCCCTTGTTCGTGTGCTTAACAACCTCAATTGGTGTTATTCATATGCTTCTTAACTTCTTTTGCCCTTGTTTTTGTGCTTAGCAACATCATTTACACTTGTTCTTGTGCTTAACAACTTCATTTGTCGTAGTTTTTGCGTTTTGCAACATAATTTGCGCTTGATCTTGTGCTTATGAATCTCATTTGCATTTGTTCTTGTGCTTAGGAACATCATTTACACTTGTTTTTGTGCAACCTCATTTGTCATTGTTCTTGCGCTTTGCAACATAATTTGCCCTTGATCTTGCTCTTATGAATCTAATTTGCATTTGTTCTTGTGCTTATGAACCTCTTTTTTCCTTAATTGTGTGCTTAACAACCTCAATTGGCATTGTTGGTGTGCTTAACGACCTCTTTTTCCCTTGTTCTTATGCTTAGGAACCTCATTTGCCATTATTTGTTTGCTTAACAAACTCAATTGGCGTTGTTCATATACTTTTTAACTTCTTTTGCCCTTTTTCTTGTGCTTAACAACATCATTTACACTTGTTCTTGTGCTTGAAAACCTCATTTGTTGTTGTTGTTGCGCTTTGCAACATAATTTGCTCTTGATCTTGTGCTTATGAATATCATTTGCAATTGTTCTTGTGCTTAGGAACCTCATTTGCTCTTGTTTGTGTGCTTAACAACTTCAATTGGTGTTGTTTGTGTGCTTAACAACCTCTTTTGCCTTTGATCTTGTGCTTAGAACCTCATTTGCATTTGTTCTTGTGCTTAAAAACATCATTTTCCTTTGTTTGTGTGCTTCACAAACTCAATTGGCGTTGTTCGTGTACTTAACAACCTCTTTTTCTGTTGATCTTGTGCTTATGAACATCATTTGCATTACTTCTTGTGCTTAGGAACCTCATTTACCCATGTTCGTGTTTTTAACAACCTCGATTGGTGTTGTTCATATGCTTCTTAACTTCTTTTGTCATTTTTCTGATGCTTAGCAACATCATTTACACTTGTTCTTGTGCTTAACAACCTCATTGTTTTTGCTCTTGTGTTTTGCAACATAATTTGACCTTGATCTTCTGTTTATAAACCTCATTTGCATTTGTTATTATGCTTAGAAACCTCATTTGCCCTTGTTTGTGTGCTTAACAACTTCTTTTGCCCTTGATTTGTGCTTATGAACCTCATTTGCATTTGTTCTTGTGCTTAGGAACCTTATTTTTCCTTTTTTATGTGCTTAACAACCTCAATTGTCATTGTTCATATGCTTCTTAACCTCTTTTGCTCATGTTCTTGTGCTTAGCAACATCATTTACACTTGTTCTCTTGCTTAACAACCTCAATTGTCATTGTTCATATGCTTCTTAACCTCTTTTGTCCATGTTCTTGTGCTTAGCAACATCATTTACACTTGTTCGTAAGCTTAACAACCTTAATTGTCAATATTCATATGCTTCTTAACCTCTTTTGCCCTTGTTCTTGTGCTTAGCAAGATCATTTACACTTGTTCTTGAGCTTAACAACTTCATTTATCGTTATTCTTGCGCTTTGCAACATAATTTACCATTGATCTTGTGCTCATGAATCTCATTTACATTTGTCCTTGTGCTTACGAGCCTCATTTTCCCTTGTTTGTGTGGTTAACAACCTCAATTGGCGTTATTCGTGTACTTCACAACCTCTTTTGCTCTTGATATTATGCTTATGAACCTCATTTCCATTTGTTCTTGTGCTTCTTAACCTCTTTTGCCCTTGTTCTTGTGCTTAGCAACATCATTTACACTTGTTCTTGTGCTTAACACCCTCATTTGTCGTAGTGCTTACGCTTTGCAACATAATTTGCCTTTGATCTTGTGCTTATGAAACTCATTTGCATTTGTCATTATGCTTAGAAACCTCATTTGCCCTTTGTTCGTGTCCTTGACAACCCCTTTTTCCCTTGATATTGTGCTTAAGTACCTCAATTGTCTTTGTTCTTGTGCTTAGGAACCTCATTTGCCCATGTTTGTGTGGTTAACAACCTCAATTGTCGTTGTTCATTTGCTTCTTAACCACTTTTTCCCTTGTTCTTGTGCTTAGCAATACCATTTACACTTGTTCTAGAGCTTAACAACTTTATTTGTCGTTGTTCTTGCGCTTTGCAACATAATTTGTCCTTTATCTTGTGCTCATGAACCTGATTTGCATTTGTTCTTGTGCTTAGGAGCCTCCATTTTCCTTGTTTGTGTGCTTCACAACCTCAATTGGTGTTGTTCGTGTACTTAACAACCTATTTTGCCCTTGATATTATGCTTATGAACCTCAATTCTATTTGTTCTTGTACTTAGGAACCTCAATTGCCCATGTTCATGAGCTTAACAACCTCAGTTGTCATTGTTCTTATGCTTCTTAACCTCTTTTTCCCTTGTTCTTGTGGTTAGCAACATCATTTACACTTGTTCTTGTGCTTAACAACTTCATTTGTTGTTGGTCTTGCGATTTGCAATATAATTTGCCCTTGATCTTCTGCTTATGAATCTCATTTTCATTTGTTCTTGTGCTTAGGAACCTCACTTGCCCTTTTTCGTGTGCTTAACAACCTCTTTTGCCCTTGATCTTTCACTTATGAACCTCATTTTTCCTTGATTGTGTGCTTAACAACCTCAATTGGTGTTGTTCGTGTTGTTAACAACCTCTTTTTCCCTTAATCTTATGCTTATGAACATCATTTGCATTTGTTCTTGTACTTAGGAACCTCATTTGCCCTTGTTCGTGAGCTTAACAACCTCAATTGTCATTGTTCATATGCTTCTTAACCTCTTTTGCCCTTGTTCTTGCGCTTTGCAACATAATTTGCCCTCGATCTTGTGCTCATGAACCTCATTTGCATTTGTTCTTGTGCTTACGAGTCTCATTTTCCCTTGTTTGTGTGGTTAACAACCTCAATTGGCGTTGTTCGTGTACTTAACAACCTCTTTTGCCTTTGATATTATGCTTATGAACCTCATTTTCATTTGTTCTTTCTTTAGGAACCTCATTTGCCCTTGTTTGTGAGCTTAACAACCTCAATTGTCATTGTTCATATATTTCTTAAACTCTTTTGTCCTTGTTCTTGTGCTTAGCAACATCATTTACACTTGTTCTTGTGCTTATCAATTTCATTTGTTGTTGGTCTAGCGCTTTCCAAAATAATTTGACCTTGATCTTGTTCTGATGAATCTCATTTGCATTTGTTCTTGTGCTTATGATGCTCATTTTTCCTTGTTTATGTGCTTAACAACCTCAATTGGCGTTGTTCGTGTCCGTGACAACCTCTTTTTCCCTTGATATTGTGCTTAAGAACTTCATTTAGCTTTGTTCTTGTGCTTATGAACCTCATTTGCCCTTATTGTGTGGCTAACAACCTCAATTGTCGTTGTTCATATGCTTCTTAAGCACTTTTTTCCTTGTTCTTGTGCTTAGCAGTATCATTTACACTTGTTATTGAGCTTAACAACTTTATTTGTCGTTGTTCTTGCGCTTTGCAACATAATTTGCCCTTGATCTTGTGCTCATGAACCTCATTTGTATTTGTTCTTGTGCTTAGGAGCCTTATTTTCTCTTGTTTGTGTGCTTCACAACCTCAATTGGTGTTGTTCGTGTACATAGCAACCTTTTTTGCCCTTGACATTATGCTTATGAACCTCATTTCTATTTGTTCTTGTGCTTATGAACCTCATTTGCCCATGTTCATGAGCTTAACAACCTCAGTTATCGTTGTTCATATGTTTTTTTAACATCTTTTGCCCTTGTTCTTGTGCTTAACAACCTCATTTGTCGTAGTTCTTGCACTTTGCAACATAATTTGTCTTTGATCTTCTGCTTATGAACCTCATTTGCGTTTGTTCTTGTGCTTAGGAACCTCAATTGTCGTTGTTCATATGCGTCTTAACCTCTTTTGCCCTTTTTCTTGAGCTTAGAAACATCATTTACACTTGTTCTTGTGCTTAACAACCTTGATTTACCTCTGATCTTGTGCTTATGAATCTCATTTGTATTTGTTTTTGTACTTAGGAATCTTATTTGTCCTTGTTCGTATACTTGGCTACCTCATTTGCAGCTATTTTTGTATTTTGCAACATAATTTGACATTGATCTTGTGTTTATCAACTTTATTTGTGTTTATTTTTGTACTTAGGGATCTCATTTGATCTTGTTCTTGTTCATTAATTTTTAGAGCCTAGTGAGATCTAATAAATATTTGTGTTTGTTTGTTGGATGGAATCACTTGTAATCAATAATTATGTTAAGTAAAATCCATGGTGCCAAGATATATTCATGAAGTCGCATGATCTCATATTTTGAAATAATTTGTCGAAGCTTACTAATCCCAAATAATAAATTACACAAATTTTGTCATTACTAATTTACTATTAGGTCTAGAGACAATTGATAGATAGGTTCTAATGAGGTTAATATTAGTCTCTTTTTTTGCATCCGAATGTATTTATTTCGTAAAAGAATACTTATATGCAGCCGTTAGGGCCAAAATTACAAAGAGAACATACTAAAAAAATCATAATGATGAATGTTTTTATTTGTCTGACTTTACTCGTCACTAACAAACATGTTTTGTGTTGTTGGCAATTATCGTGGATCGACAGACGAAAACGATTAGATTTTTCGTAAAAACTGAGATAAGTGGCTCTACTAATAAGCTCGTAAAGTTGAGATAAATGAGTATTTTTTTGAAATTACTCTTTTTTCCTTCTAAAATTCATAATATCATATTTACCCTTGTAAATTTAAAAAGGACCCAGATAATTGTCCCCGCACCTCTATCCCCCCCTTTATCACCGCACTAAAAGACAAAAAAAATCTGCACTAGAAGAAAAAAAAAATCTGGTTCCGCGTAGTATTTAACATCTATATGTAATATATTTACAGTGCATCGAATAAGTATTTAACTCTATTCATTGGAATATTTAACTCTATTCAAGTATTTAACTCTATTCATTGGAGTATTTAACATGTTTGTCTCCACAAAAATTTCCTGCAGTATTTAACTTTGCTCATTGGAGTATTTAACTTTGTTCATTGTAGTATTAACCATTGATGTCCAACAGCGAAAAATGTTGTCCCCCACACCCCCCACTAAAAGACAAAAAACACTTTTTTTAGAGGGTGGGGAATGAGAACCACTAAAAGACAAAAAAAAAACATTTTTGGAGGGTGGGGGGATGAAGGGGGATGGGAATGGGGTTCTATATAATTAACTTTAGGAATGTTAGTATTTAACAGTATGACGTTAGTATTTATCTTTAAAGTTAAAAATATTAATCTCTAAAATTATAAATAAGTTGCATGGTATCTATTTAGCATCCTATATCTTAGTATTTAACTTTATATACATTAGTATTTAACTTCAATTTTTAGTGTATTAATAATGCATCGAACAAATATTTAACTCTATTCATTGGAGTATTTAACATATTCGTCCCCACAAAAATTTCCTGCAGTATTTAACTTCAATTTTTAGTGTATTAATAGTGCATCAAACAAATATTTAACTCTATTCATTGGAGTATTTAATCGTCCGCATCCAATACCGACACAAATCTGTCCCCGAAAAAATGACAAACTAATTTGGTATCGTTCCCGCGTCCCGCACATCAGTATTTAACTTTAGGAATGTTAGTATTTAATATTATGAACGTTAGTATTTATCTTTAAAGTTAAAAATATTAATATCTAAAATTATAAATAAGTTGCATGGATTCTATTTAGCATCCTATATCTTAGTATTTAACTTTATACACATTAGTATTTAACTTTAGAAATGTCAGTATTTAACTTCAGATATTTAATTTTCTGCAGTATTTAACTTCAGTCTTTAGTGTATTTACCATTCTTCGATCTAGTATTTAACTTTGTTTATTGTAGTATTAACCATTGACGTCCAACAGCGAAAAATATTGTCCCCCATATACCCTCCACTAAAAGACAAAAAATACTTTTTTGGAGGGTGGGGGATGAAGGAGGGATGAGAATGGGCTAAAAGAAAAAAAGAAAAAAAAAACACTTTTTTGGAGAGTGGAGGATGAAGGGGAATGAGAATGGAGAGTTGTATATAATTATTCATTTAAAAAACTCACATATTATCCAATATATTTCCTTTGCTATTAAAACTTAGTTTGAATTTATAAATTTCTCATTTTATCCTTTATTAAATAAATAAGAAATATGTAGCATGTCTACGAAAAATGTGCAGTTTTCTAATTAACCGGTTGTTAGAACAAATAGTTCATTTTTCTATTTGTAATGCACATATTGTGCATATGACTAAAAGTCACTAAGTATGAATCACAAGTAGAGATATGAAATATTTTTCCTCACAAATCAGGCAATAGAAAGGAGAACATATCTCTTACACATATTATATATATATTTTTTAATAAAAAATAAAATAGAAACTTTATAAATTTAATATTAACAGAAAATAATAATTGAGTAAATTTCTAAATTTTTAAAATTTGAAAAGGTAAATATGATATTATGAATTTGTAAAGAAAAATATGTAATATTGAGGTTTTTAAAAGTTGTACATTATTTTTTTTTCAAACACAAAAAAGAAAACAGGTGTTGGTTCATCTTTTTTTTAAAAAAAAAATCCCACCATTTAATTGGAATTCGCATCCTCTGAGATATCTCAAACTTTGAATGTTTTTTTTGGAGTATTGCGATTGTTCAAATACGTTATGTACGAATCTCAAAACACAAATAGTACTGGCTCCCGATAGAGTGGAAAAAACGTGTCGTTCCGTGCTGTGCCGTAACTAACACGCCGTGATTTTGATCTCGTGCGTGACTAAACGTGATTCACGGCACGTGCATGTCGTGTCCCAACGTAACTAGTCACGTTTCTCACATTTAATTATTTTCTCATATTTTAGATTAGTTTATTCAAGATTCACTATTTGATCAAGACTTACCGGTCCTAATTACACGTGACTCGTGTGACCACATGCCGTGCCGTGACCCTATTTTTAGCGTGATGTGCTGTACCGTGTCAAATTTTCAAAAGATGATCACAGCACGAAAAGATCACACATACCGTGCCGTTCCGTGCTATAACCGTACCGTTCCGTAACAGAACCGGCTCCGCCATGAATTCGCATCCTCTGAGATATCTCAAATTTTGCTTGAATTTTTGGAATATCTCATTCGTTCAAATACATTCTACACGAATCTCAAAGCTCAAACAATATTGGGCCCCTACGCTGCCCCGAATAGGCACCGGACACGTCGGTCACGCAAAAATTGAGAAATCTCAGAGGATACGCACTCCTCGCCGTACCATTTTTCCCACTTTAGCCCCCGAGCTATCCCCGAATGTGTTACATTAGAAGAGCGAAATAAATACTTCTGACCCATGTACTCACTGTAAACGATTTGTTGCATGGAAGTGTCCAAAATTGGAGCGGCAGATTACTAAGAAAAAAGAAATATCAAACGGGCCCCACTAACCATCTTTCATCTCTGACTTATCCGCAACAACATTTATCTCCGAAATTTCACTGTACAGTGGGCCACTGTCCATCTTTATCTCTGTCTCCTGGAGCGACGAATCATATTCCCACCTCAATAATTTTTCAAGTTAATCATTTTCTCTTCTGGAAAACGCAGAAGCAACAATGCGTGGAGAACCAGGCATTGTCTTTGATCTGATATCTTCTGCGCCGTTGGATCAGGATGCAACGGTCCAGATCTATGATATCTGCCCGACGTCGGTCTCTCCTCGCCTCGCTCAAGCAAGTGCACCGTGACCATGGCATGACTTCACAGTCTCTCCCTTCAAGGCACCGTTCTTCACATTCTCTCTCTACATTTCTCTATCTTCACTGCTCCTCACTATATAAGCAACAACTAAGTGAGCTTATTATTCTCGCATTTACATACTCTTTGGCCTTCTCCACAGGAAATGGTTGTTCAAATTTGAATTTGGGAGGTACTAAATTGGTGGAAGTTTTGATTTTTCTGAGACGAGAGCTTGAAATCCGAGGTTTGTTCAATCAATTGTTCAAAATTGGACATATAACTTTTTTTTTTTTGTGAAAAAGAAAAGCAAATGACTTTTAATGTATCATCCCATTTTATAATGGAAAATATTATCCTTAACACGATAAAGTCTTTCAGTTGTAACGGATTTAACCAACATGCAGTGCAAAGCCGTGCAATCCTCTACATTATCCATTTTAAAAATCATTTTCATTTTATTGACTTTCTTTTTGGTTCTATTAATACACAGGTGTCATTGGTTCCTCTGAAGTGGAAAAGGTGGCACTGCATTATGGATTTCAAAAGGCGGTCTCAATATGTTCTAATTTATGCTCTGCTTGTAATATGCATCACTGCCAATTACGGTGTTTGTGAATTAAAGGCAAATAAAACTGCAACTTTAACCGTTGATGCTTCATCTCAATCTGGCCGGAAAATACCAGACACACTTTTTGGGATATTTTTCGAGGTAATATTTGAACTGTAAAGAGCAGTTATGGGTTCAGTTTGGACAGAATTGAATTATTTTTTTGGTAGTACTTGGTAACTTCTTAGTATAAGAATGATTACACGATTGGTAAAATTTGTATTTATAAAAAAAATTATGTAGGAGATAAATCATGCTGGAGCTGGTGGGATTTGGTCTGAACTTGTCAGAAATAGAGGTACTCAGCATGGACTATTTTTTATTTAGGTGATATTTGTTTCCAAGGTTCTAAATTGCGATTCGCGTCATCACGGAAAGGCTAAAAAAACGCTATAGCTCTGCTATTGCGCTGCTATAAAACAACTGATAGCGCTATAGTTTTTAAGATCCGAAAACATTATAGCTATTTAGAACACTGTTACTTTTTTATAAAAATAAAAAATAATAACAATTTGTGGCAGCTAAAAATTCTGCTCATTTTCCATGTTTGCTTTTGACTAAATATCTTTTTTAAGTTCTCTTCTTATTAAATTTTCTTGTCCTTCTGCAAGTTTTGATGGTTAATGATTAAGAGGGCTTGAGCAGTTGAGCATATATTTTTTTCTCAAGATTTTTCATTTGTGTTTGATTTTGTTGTATCTTTACAGTTGTTATCATTACAGATAATTTATGTCCTTGTATCTGCTTCAAATATATATGACAAATAAATAATAAAATAAACCATAATAAATACTTGAATAAGTAGTATGGTAAACCGTGAAATTATGCATGTATTCCTGGAGGCATTCTGGTAATTTGAGCTAAACTTCTATGCTCTATTGCTTCCAAACTTTTTTGCTTTCTGAAGAAAAAATATTTTTTAGAATATTAAAAGATAGGATCCATAACATCTCTTTTCTCTTCAGGGTTTGAAGCTGGAGGTCAAAATACACCGTCAGATATTAGCCCATGGACCATTATTGGAAATGAAACGATGGTTTCAGTTGGTACCGACCTTACCTCTCCCTTCAAAAGGAATCCTGTGGCGCTTAGAGTACAGTCAAACTGTGATGCCAATGCATGCCCCTCAGCTGGTGTTGGCATCTACAACCCTGGTTTCTGGGGCATGGTATGCATGCTAATTGATATTTTACACTGATATTTCACAATTGGGGCAATTTGGGTGTGGGGGGGGGGGGTGTTCCCTATTGATCTTAGTATTGGTACTGATATAATACTTACCTGTTTGGCAAGTTATATTCTAACATAATAAACACTATTTGCTATTTAGATGATCTAATATTTAATATTGGAGCCTCAGTCACATACTAATTCAGCATTTACCAACACAATTGAAAATAGTTTTTCTCCTTGCTGGTTTTGTATTGTGCCAGCTTGTAGCGGATCTGACCTGACAGAATGAAAGGTCATATTCAAAGTCTCTATCTGCCATCTTTTGAGCCAAAAAAAAATGTGTCGTTCATTTGTGACCTGGCTTCTTCTAGTCATTTTTTATTTAACTTTACTTAACCTTTTATTTTCATGCATATATATATCTTTTACTAATAGTCCATCTTGGGTATGATTTTCAGAATATAGAAAATGGAAAGGGATACAAGCTGATATTATATGTCAAATCACTGGATTCAGTTGACATCAATGTTTCAGTAACGAATTCTGACGGATCACAGACTCTGGCAACCAATAACATTGCGTAAGAATGAACTTCTGTGTGTGTTACTGCCGCACCTTGTTCGTACAATACATGACTGTTACTTAATAACCCGTTTTTGTGCAGAGCTTCTGCTTCTGATGTATCAAACTGGACCAAGGTACAGTTTGAGTTGTTTGCTACTGGTTCCACAACTAATGGACGCCTCCAGTTTACAACTAAAAAGAAAGGGGTTTTCTGGATAGACCAAGTCTCCTTAATGCCTATGGATACTTACAAGGTACATTGTGGTTTGTTTAATTTTATTTGATACCTCAACAACAATTGCTTGATTTTTAATCTCTTTGGACCCTCCTTTATTTTGTCAGGGACATGGTTTCAGGAAGGATCTTCTTTCCATGGTTGCTGATCTGAAGCCTCGGTTCCTTAGGTTTCCTGGTAAGATAATTTTACTATCGTTAAAAGATTCAATAACATGCATGTCAAAACTGGTAAGTGCTCGTATCTTCCCAGGTCATTATTTTACACTTCTTCATTCCCAGCTTTGACACCTTACCCAGAAAAACCAATAAAGAACAAAAAAACTTTCTATTAATTCCTTTTTTTTGAAGAGATCTATTAAGTCCTTTTTAATTTAACTTTTTTTTTTTTTCAATTATCATGTTGTTAGGGGGTTGCTATGTGGAAGGGGAGAGGCTATGGAATGCATTCAGATGGACGGCCTCAATCGGCCCGTGGGAAGAGAGGCCAGGGCATTTTGGGGATGTTTGGAATTATTGGACTGATGATGGACTTGGCTATCTCGAGTTTCTTCAGGTATGAGAAAATTTATTGGCTTTACATGTCTTACATTACCAGCTATCCAATTGATAAGGTTTAGTTTTGTCCTGAAGCATACTGTCGCAATAACTTGACTAATTTGGGTTGGGCATTTATGGATCTAGTAAAAAGCTGGGTTGCCCAAAACCTTTATATATATCTGACCTGCTTTAATGATTGTTTTGATATCTAAATTTTCTAATGTACCATGATTTGTTGTAGCTTTCGGAAGATCTTGGTGCAGCCCCAGTGTGGGTTATAAACAATGGTAAATTTTTGTTCATGTCCGTAACTCTGTTTTATGTAAAGAAATTAATTGTATATATAGATGGAGTGAATTTTTTAATTATTTTTCTTGCTTGTGTTGTAGGGATCAGCCACCAAGATTCTGTAAATACTGCAAACATAGGACCCTGGGTCCAGGCATGTATTTGAAAATCTTAAACTACTATTTGATTATCATTATACCTTAGCCAAGCAATTAAGCTTTTCAATTGGATACATTGTTTTTACAAGTTCAACTTCTTGGTATATGAATGTTGATTCATACTTTTTTTGAATAGGATGCCCTAAGTAGCATAGAATTTGCAAGGGGAAGTGCTGACTCAACATGGGGCTCAGTTAGGGCTTCAATGGGTCATCCTGAGCCATTTACTTTGAAATATATGGCTATTGGTAACGAAGACTGTGGCAAGAACTACTATACAGGTTTATTTTCTATCTTTTAATTTACTTTCTTCAAAACATAATATATTTTATTTTGACTAGAATCTCTCGCTATCCTGCTTTGTTTCTACATAGTTTATTGTTATATTTGTAAATTACATTAACATTTTAGAGTCTAAATGAAACAAACAAGGAGTTGATAGAAGTCTCTATGAAAGTCATTTATATGATTATTGAATTAGTACCATATTTCATAAGATAGATACATGTAATAAAAAAAATATATTAGATGCTTCGAATATGTCTAAGTATGTAAGAGATTAATTTCATACAGATAATATTAAATATATAAAATATAAATATAAGCTTAGAATAATAAAGGAGAGTAAATAAGGAGTGGAAGGGAGGGAGGGAGGAGGGAATGAGGGGAAAATATGGGGTCCACAAGGGCATTTTGTCAAGAATTTTAGGAGAAGGGTATTTTGTTCTATGTTTTGAAAAAGAAGGGCATTATATAAATTTTCCCTTTTCTTTTATCAAATGAATATCCAAATCTTTAGCAATATTTGCAAACAAATATCCTGCTGTTTTATACTTGTGCTTAAGACATACTGTATTTAGGATCCTTAATTGCCAGCTAATTTAAGTCAAGCAAAGTGTACCCCCATAAATATTTCATATCAACTCAGGCACATCTAGTGGTAACCAGTTCATGCAAACCTTGGTACTCAAGAGTCAACACTAAGAGGGTAATGGATGTGGAAGTCAATTTTTGATATTCATAGATTCATAGAAAGGAGGGTTCAAGTGATTCAGTTTCTTTTGCCCTCGAGATAACTCCACACTTTCTAAAGTAGTAATAGAAAAATATAAAACACAAATAAGTAAACAAAACTATCTTGCTATCATCTATATAATTTTCTCGATGTGCATGCAAAGATTAAACAATGCACATAAATCCACAACCACGACCATCAAGCCTTTAGTCCCAAACAAGTTGGAGTAGTCTAGAAATTATACAATGCACATAAATCATCCACATTAATTAATTTATATGAACCTTTTGGACAATTAAAAGATACCAGCATATTGCTATCTTTAACATTTTGTCACATCTAACAGTTTTATTTTGTCATTTGAGTACTAACTTTTTCATCACAAAAACTTATAGCAGTATAGAGACAAAAACAGAGGATTTGGATCCTATATTCATCGGAGTATACCTGAACCATTACCCTAAGCTAAAGAAAATATCTCAATGACTAAAGTAAAACTTTTCTTTTACTTCATGAAAGGACTATTTTCATTTTGTGCAGGAAATTACCTCAAGTTCTACGATGCAATAAAGAATGCATATCCAGATATGAACCTTATAACAAACTGCAATGCATTGGGCACCACACTGGATCACCCTGCTGATTACTATGACTTTCATGTTCGTACATAAACCTTAATTTCATTTAAACTTCAGAATAGTTTGCATAATATGAATATGTAAACCAGCTTAAATTGGTCTTACATAGCTTAAACCAGATAAAACAGGATTATGACTGTTGCCTGAAATTGTTCATATTTAACAAAATTTACCTTTTCCATGTAATGTAAAAGTTTAAAACTTCATTACAAGAAAATACTAATTATTTTAGTCAATTTAATATTTACATGTTCTTTGTTAACAGACATACACCACAGCTAGCAATATGTTCTCTCAGAGAGGTTTATTCAACAGTGCAAAAAGATCTGGTCCAAAGGTTAGTTTAACATATCAACAATCATTCAATTTTCTCGGTTACAAAAGGTTGTCTAATTTGTTAATTTTTTTATTAGGCTTTTGTCAGTGAATATGCCGTGTGGCAAAGTGATGCCGGCAATGGAACCCTTTTGGCTTCATTAGCTGAGGCTGCTTTTCTGATTGGACTAGAGAAGAACAGGTTTTTTTTTTTTCTTCTTATCAAACCATCCAATAGTGAAATGCCAGTAAAGCATTATTAATTTAGCACTTGGTCAATCTCATTTCTATCCCATTTTAAGAAAAATAATTATCAGATGAAACAGGTTAGTAATAGAAAGACAATTTCAAAAAAATAATAGAAAAGTAAAATAATGTATACATGTAAATGCATCACAACAAATTTGTCTGGTCATGAAGTTCTGCAAATGATTTTTCTAAAATAATTCATGCATATAGTTTAAGGAGTTCTCTTGTAGTTCTGAATGAAATAAAGTAATTAAGTCTTTGAGTTTCCCATGCAGTGATATTGTGGAGATGGCAAGCTATGCTCCGCTCTTTGTAAATAACAATGATCGAAGGTCAGTTCAGATGCTCATTTATTTAAGTCTAACCTTGTAATAATGTACATCTAAAATGTTTGATTTATGGTGTTTAAAATGAAACAGGTGGACTCCAGATGCCATAGTATATAACTCGGCAAACATGTATGGCACGCCTAGTTACTGGATGCAACAATACTTCAGGGAATCAAGTGGTGCCATTTTTAACCCTACTTCTATTCAGTCTGACTCAAGCTCGCTTGCTGCATCTGCAATCACATGGAAAAGCTCAGATAATTCGAGTTACCTAAAAATAAAGGTAAAATTGTAAATTACTCTGTTTGACAATAATATATCAGAAGAAGAAAAATCAAATTTTGATGAAATATTTAGGTTTAATGCCTCCTTTTGGATGGAAGTATACCTCTTTTGATCTATAATGCTCCTTTGTTTCATATATTGCAAATTTCTGATCCGACATTCTGTCATAACTTTCTGATATATTGAGAGGGTTTTGCATTACTCTCACTACACTTATTCAGAATGGTGGGTTATAAGTATAACACGTACCCCTTGTTAAAACTACTAGAAAATTTAGTTGCCATTCTTTTTCTTTTTGCAGATTGTTAATTTTGGAAGTGATACCATGAATATCAAGATTGCTGTGTCTGGATTGTCGTCTTCAGTAAATGCACTTGATTCATTCACTACTGTTATGACATCTAGCAATGTGATGGATGAGAACTCATTTTCAAACCCTACAAAGGTACAATCCTTGGCAACTCTTGGCTAACATCACTTGTTCTATACTATAGCAATCAGTGTTCTTTACCGAGATTTTATGGTACTGTAGGTGGTACCAGTACAGACTGCTTTGACAAATGCAGACACACAAATGAATGTTGTGGTCCAGCCACATTCGTTCACATCGTTCGACTTGGCACTTGCAAAGTCAGGTTATGCAGCTGATATGTAAAATTACAGAAGGGAATGGAGGTTAGTGCAATGCAAAATTGGCAGTCTTCCGGTGTATAAGTGTATTGTAATAAAAGACTCATGTATATTTTAAATACTTGTCCAGCATAACCCAATATAATACTGCCAGTTTAAAGATGGCTGTAAATAAAGGCATCACTTCATGTTTTGTTCTTGGAGCAGCTTTCTATAAACATGCATAGAGTTTAAAGATTATTGTTGAAAAATGGCAACTTTATTCCTTTGTCCTGCTTGCTAGGTCCAAAGCGGAACCTCTAGTATGTAAGAATTATTACAAAATAATAACAATAATAATGACAAACCATAGTCGCAATATTGCAGCTTCTTTGAAAATTATTTCAGAAGAATATAAACAAAATAGTAATTCAAAACCCCCGTCTCAATAGAATCAGACAACCTGTAACATTAGCATACAAGCTTGAACCCTTCAAGTACCATTTCATCCTCCAAACTCAAATATATAAAATTAATTAAGTTTGCATTTGATGAATTTGTTGTGACTATCTAGCACGTGGGCCATCAAAATGATTGGAAGAGTTAAAAGGACCAGTCCAATAAAAGAGAAAAAAAAAATGTAAGCAACGGATATAAAACTTACAGTAACATTATACAAGCACTCAACAAACAAATTAGACAAAAATCCAAAATGTAGCAAGGTGAAAATATACACCTCACCCAGCACTGGGGGAATCTCATATAAAACTTCACAATACGGTAAATAAATGAAATTCTTTTAAGATACCTAAAGAACAACTAGAAGAGAGAATGATAGTTTAAACCCAATAATATACAAAAAAGTGAAAAGTAACTTTTTGCATCATGCCCCCAAGTCAAGAAACTACATGCGAGCGCAAAATCAAGGGGTAAGTACAACACAAGCCCCTACTCCAACACTGCACGTTTTAAGATTTCACAAATAAAAAAACAAGAAATTTTTCTTAATCACTAGTATTCAAATGAAGTAAAAATATTTATCTTACCACTGACAAAAGCGGGCCCTGCGTGAATTTGTTATGGAATGCAAATTCCAGAGGCCTTGCATTCTCTCCAGGTCCTCTAATAAATCCTCTGGAGCAATTCAAGTGATATATTTTTATGTTAAAATAAATAACACAAAAGTAAAATATAACAAATTAAGTATCCATGTACTCACATCAATGACACACTGACTAGTGGGGCCCGCCTAACATCATACACCGCAATCAGACCAGCATACTTCTCATCACCATTCTTATATGATAGAGCCAATCTCTCTCCTGAGGAATCCAAAGCCATTTTTTCTATCCCTCCACTAAAGCAGAGTAAATATATAAATCAGTTTCTGCTTTAATGATACTAAGAAGTCTATAGAAAAATATAACATTCTTTTTGGGTTGATATTTTATACCTGCCAATCAAAGAGGATAGCTCTGGCAGCTCAACTGGTAGCAACTGTGCATCTGTATTCAATGAATCAAGATATCAGGATCTAGACACCGAACTCACAGACTTGGTATTGTTTAATAATTACTAATGCTTTGCTCCATTCATTTTTATTTTCTCTGTGCGTGTGTGTGCGTGCGCGCGCGCATGTGTGTGTGTGTGTGGGGGGGGGGGGGGGGGGCTTGGAAAGAACCTCCCCATTATCTACAAGTCCTGTGGGTGACACTGGACGTAAGACCAGATAACCAGGTCTAGCAATTATATTTGTATGTTATTTAAGGGATAAAGCCTTTGGAAAATTAATTCCCATAATCAGAGTTGAAAAAATTAACCAAAAAAAGAAAGAAAAGAAGGGAGCTACATATACTGAAAATAAATCTGTTCAGTTCAGAATCTAATAACCAGATCAAATCAACACACTGCTAACATGTACTAAGGTTAATAATTTGCAATCCTTGGTATTTTTTGAAGAATAATAAATTTATACCCAAGGAAGGAGGCTTCGATGTAAAGTGAATGCAACCTAGAGTGGTTGAATTGAAGAATGAGATTAATATGAAATGACCTTCGGGGTCCCACTCAGCTCCCTGATACATTACAAAAGCTAAATCATGCCCTTATATTACTATTTCTGGGTAAAATAAACAATGCTAGGATGCATGACAATTCAAAATGTCAGTGTCTACAAATAAACAAAATTTTACATAAAGTTACATTGTGTATGCAAGATACTTCAATCCATTGAAAACAGTGTATGGCATCTGTCAGGATATATAGGCAGTGACCAGTACGATTTACATGATGTGGGTCTCTGATTCCATTTTGGGAGGTAGCATTTCAAGGTTTGCTACTTTTTAGTCAAATTTTCTAAGAACAATATTATTTCCTAGAAAAGGGGATTGGGTTATAGGGTGGTTCTAGATTAACACACATTACTATAATTTTAAGTGTTTCTGGAAACAGATATCTGTTTTGGGCTCTCTTATAGTAAAAAAAAAAAAAAAATCGGATAGTATAACACAGTATATTATATAAAACTGCACTTTAGCTTGTATTGCACAGAATGGTATAACATAAAAATATATTATAGAAAACTGCATTTTAGCTCATATCGCACATAAAAATTACAATTTATACAAAATGCTAAATAATGCACCCACTTAGTTCAATTATAACACAATTGCAAAAGAATAGCAATATCAACAAAGAAAGAAAAACTAAAGACCAATATCAATCTAAATCACATATTATATGTATAGTTAGAACTTACAGTGACATGACCACTAGTTGAAGACCAAGGTTCAGATGTCCATGTATTTGTCTCCCATAAATAGAAAGTGCCATCCCTTGTATGAAAGTAAAAGAAGGGAAACAAAATAAAGTACTACAAATAAAGGAGGGGGGGGGGGGTTGGGGTTACTTTTGAATCAAAATACTTCGTGAATCAAAAATACACATCCTAGAATATAATTAAAGTTGCAAGAATATTTCCTTCTAAACTACCAAGATCAGGATGTAAAAGGTTATTTAATTACAGGTTTCAATTATCAGGGTTTCTGAATGAATTTGGAATCAAATTAGTTACTTAAAAAGTAAATCAATGTGACCTGGCAAGAATCATCCATAAAAATATCAGCCAAACATAGCCAAGCCACAGTGTGTCTACAGCGAGGCGTAAGAACTATAAAAAATTGACCACAAACATTCTCCCATATACTTGAAGCACTTTGTATACAAAAAAAAAAAGATGAATTCTGTATAGGCAATAAAAAAAAGGGAATGCAATACTATTTATCTCTCTTGTAAATTGGATATGATGGAGGCAACAATTCCCAAGGAATTACTAAAGGGTGAATGTAAAGCATTAGTATTGAGGAAAACAAGAACAAGGAGAAATGATGATGTACAAGTTGGCAGTAAAGAGGTAATCTCCAGTAGGTGACCATTTTAGTAGAGAAATTGATGATCCTAATCCACGTCGAATTGGAGTTCCCTCCCCTGCATTACAGAAATATTATTTTAGTTAAGTATTGTTAAAGATACGAACAAGTAAAATAAAGAGGAAGTTGTAATACCTTTAGCAACATCCCATATTGTGAAATATGGACTCTCATATGATGCAGATGCTAAGTATGTGCATTTGTGTTAAGCAAAACAAAAAAGATCTTCCTCAAAAGAATACACAGGAAAATATAAAGATAAAAAAATAAACTCATCTACAGTTATTATCATGTGATACTGTCACTAATATTCTTTTATGTTTGAAACCTAAATGAAAAAAAAAAACATTAATGTGGAAAAATAAAAATTTTGCTTCAGTTTCCTATGTATTTCAAAGTTCTCCACACCTCATCTTCATTTGCTTCTCTCAATATGAACTAGAAAGAAAAAAAATTTCTTTAAGGAGAGGTACATGGTCATATGATTCTTTGAAGTAGCACAAAACACCAATATTCTTCAGGGTGCCCAATTATTTACTAATTGTTTATCCATTTTATAGACAATGAAAAGGATATTTCCCATCAGGTTTCCAACTGAGGGCACTAATCACTTGGTTAGTACAGTCTCTGTCTTTTAGCACATCCACCAAAATCATTTTCAAGCCAGAGCCTCTAGAAAATGTGCCAACAGATGGCGCAATCCCATGCCTCAGAGTTGCTGTATTGGCTGGATAAGATGCTGACCAAATATAAATCCCACCTCTGAAAACAAAATGAAAGTACATTAAGCCAGGGTGCAGTTCATCAGTTCCAATTACAGCATTTGCAGACAATATATCATAGTTGAAAAAAAAAACCAGCTTTTTGTACACATGTAAGAAAATGTACAAGTATTTCTATTAACTGCTATAAAAAAATATATATTAAGTTTATGTGGGCAATTGAGAGCCTCATATTGAGCATGTTTGAAAAGGCTGTGGAGGCTTTACTCAATTAAATAATTGAATTAACCTTATTAGCAAAGTTAGTCATTGCAAATAACAGTATGTTGGGCACAATTTGCAAATGCCACAGAAGCAATGATCCTTCCTATCCAATCTCCATTTGCATCTATTTGCTATATATATTTTGCCGGTATTATCAAATGATTCTTCAGTACTGCATCACAAAATATAATTTTTTTTGACAAAGTTCCGGTTGTTACAGACTTTTAACTTGACAAGAGTGGTACTTACTTGCAACCAATTGTAATCATCTTTCCACTATTAGGCCTCCACTCGATTGACTTAACATCTCTCTGGAAGTCGCTTGTTAAAATGCATGCATCTTTCCCATCTGTCAAGTTCATGAAACAGAAAAGAACTGTTTTTCAAGTAGGCTAGTAGGGTGCTCTTTTGCAAATGACACCAAACACTTATTCCCTTCACAAATGAATGAAACATTCCAACACTTGAATATAACAGTCGACATTTTTTAGATGCTTCTAGAAAACACAATTAAAATCTGCCATGAGAATTGAGAAGGTGTAGATTTTGTCAGACATTAACAGCTTCAACTCCACTGGCTTCTTTTGCAAAAATTCATATCAGTTATAGATTTGGTTGACAACCTTGAGGTAATATGCAAAGTCATGACAATTTATTCAATTTCTTGTTTCACTTGAAATTGCTTTAGACAGTAGGGTTAAGTTGCAATTAATAAAAAAATGTTGGTTTGTAATAGCAACGAGTTGTTTTTAATAGAGCGGAAGTAATGTCCAACTTGAAATACTAAAAAAATATATTTTAACTAACCTGAATCCTCATAGTCCTTAATAGTGACTTGATTTGGACCAGATACAAATGCTAGACAGTGGTTGTGCGGGAACCAGCTGATTTTTTGTGTACTTGCTTCTGTTGGTAATTTCAACTATCAGGAGTACAAGCAATGCAAGGTCAGTAAAAAGAAATCATGACTAGAAAAAAGATTAAAATCACATACATTATCACTAGGAAATAATAACTTCTTGAAGGAAACGACAATTGTGTCCTTCAAGCTGGAAAAGCCAAGATTAGTAGCAGGCTCTGATGTTTCCTGTTCCACGACTTGTTCATTATTTGGAGAAAGAAAATCGGGGTCGAAAGGAATAGAACTGAAAACTGTTCCCTGAAAATAAGATATGTTTCACATAATTAACAAAAAATAACGCGGAAAAAAAATGGAGAGTTCAAATTCAGTCCTCAACTTGTGAAGGATGTTTGATTTCACATGAGAAGAAAATAGTGAGATGATAAATGAGGACCTAGTAGCTAACTTACAAGAATTTCACCGTAGACATCCTTGGGTCGCACATCAGATAATTCTTTTGCATGAACTACAGTGAGAAAAAAGGTGAGACAATAAGACTACTTAAGCAAATTTAAATACAGATGTTCAGTGTAAATTTTTACTCAAACCCTCTCGAGCAATAATTTTATATCAACATCTTCCCAGTTAAGGTACAACAGTAAACTCCTCACACATGCAACACCAGTATTCATGAATACACTTATGAACACCAGCATTTTTGCAAAATTAGGAATTAAGCAAACAGAAAAGAAAAAAAAACACAGAATGTGGTGCTAACCAGAACTACATAAATTAAGCAACAGAAGGCCAAATTTCTTACACAACACGGAAAAATAAGTACACAGAGGTAAAATTGGCGAAACTTTTTCCTGGTTCGTGAGCTAAAAAAATTACCAAGTGCTAATCGAACACTATATATTCAAAATTAATCAGCAGGGAAAACAAAACCACAGAAAATTAATCAGCAGGGAATCCGTACTGAATTCGCGATTGATTTCGCAGATGGTGATTTCTCCAGGCTGCGGATAGTTCGGCATTTTTGTTTCTGTTTTCCTTTATCTGCGTTTCCCCCTCTCCTCCCTTTGTTAGAAACTACCAGCGACGAGTTGTCAGTCGTCAGACGCAACCTGAGCAAGGAAGAGGTGGGAGAAAGAGAGCTCAGTGCACAGGTCGATCGATAGATGGAGATTGGGAGACGCGAGGGTTTATAGGAGGGAGAAGGGGCAAGTGGCGAGTAGACAGGGAACGAAGCTACTGGGCTTGAAATTTTTTTTATAAACCGTAATATATAAAAATATATATATATATATATTTTATAAAACGATTTTTTTTTTTAAAAAAAATCACAAGGACTGAATTATTTCGGTCTGATTTTTTTTCAGAGTCGAAATCACAATATAATCTGAAGTGATTTTACGTATTTTTATATCAGTGGTCACAAAAAATTTAAAAATTTCTTTGAACCGAAATGTCATTTCAGTCTCACTATTATTTTTTAACCGAGACAACATTTCTCTCTTGTAAATGCTTTCGGATTGGTATCATATTTTTTGCAAAAAATTCAGGTCATGGTGGACCACCGACCCCCGGTGCATCTTCGACGTCCTCCCAGAGAGATGCCGACAGCAGGAGAGGTACTTTTGTACTGAGGTGCCGCTGATTTGTTTCCAGGTATCGTAATTTACCTTCCAGGTATCGTAGTTTTCCCTAAATAAAGTCTCGTACCTAATTTGTTTTTACAGTATGCCGAGCACCACTATCCTGGACACGTATTGAGACAGTTCGGGATGCGCTATCTAGCTCCACCATCGGCATCGATCATTAAGGACCTGTGGCATTAGCTCCATCATACCAAGGATTTTTAGCATGGACGGGACTGGTCTGTTTTGCATCAGCAGTTTGTTGAGTTGGTCAGCTCTCCCGACCCCCTATAGCTGAGCCAGACCGGCCCATGGCTACTATGCATGTGTAAGAATTTTTTTAGCAACGTAATTATTCAATGTTTCAATTTGAATTTAATATCTAACAAATTGTAATCCTTGCAGGCCTTACAGAAATTGATACCAAGGCAACGGCATGTACATGGTGTTTCTAAAGGGGTGTATTGCTATTAACACTGATGAGCGCATACCGAGGCTGAGGGATCGGTAGGGACTGATCCATGGTATCATCCCAGCAAGTGCACCCTTCGCATGAGTGGTACATTTATTTTCTAATTTCTACAACAAGTTTTCAATACATTTGTCTGTTATTTTATTGAATTTTTTTGCAGGCTTTATATCTGGTCAAGAGCTGCGTTATAGCAGCAACAATGACCATGATGAAAGGATAGAAGAGGCTCGGCAAGGCGATTCTCAAGCACAATGTACTCGTAGTGTGCTCATGTGGGTACAAGGGGCGCCTCGACTCTCTGGTCTGATGCGCTGACTTATGTAGAGTTGATCACAGAGAAGACATATCAAACGAGCTAGACGTCTACTTACGCTATGCTGGAGATGATGACCTTTTTCAGAGAGGTGTGGAATGTTGAGACCATCGGCCAGGCGTTCTTTCGAGGTATGGAGGCACTCCAGCGATCCTCCCAGAGAGCCGAGCCTTCCGATATAGTCATTTCTACTTATGCTCTCGGGGTATAATATTATTTAAAATTTCTAATTATTATTTTAATTTCAAATTTCTTACAGAAACTCATTTTTTTTAAATGTAGGGCCGTCAGGAGAACATAGAGAATGTCAACATAGACTTTGGCGTGCCTGGAGATGGGACTATACTCCCAGAACTACGTGCCGACTCAGACTGACCCTCCTGCTTATTATCCGGGTTATGTTTAGACATAGCCATTTCCACAGTTTCCTAGATCCTGCACACAACCAACTCTAGACCCTTACATAGCCGATGACTCGATAGTGAGACATGCGCATCTCTTCACACAGGCTCACTCGACTTAGATTACAGACTTTGGTCCAAGAGTCCAGCAGACATCCGAGATTGAGGAGGTCCATGAGCACCGGTTCAGTAGGAGGATGTCGATGCTTCGGACTCATCCGGAACCTCAGATGAGACATCATTTTCCAGGAGGGGTAAGGGCTTTCGGATTAAGAGGCCCAAGATCATATTCAGCCCACCGGGATAGTTTCTTAGATATATTTATATTTTTCAGATACTGAGATAATGTAGTTCTTTGATATATTTATTTTGTTAGCTAGTTATTTTATTGCTTTTGTTACTTTGTTATTTTTATTATTATATTACTTCAAACTAACAATTAATCAATAATACGACAAAACAATAGTTTAAATGTAACAAACGAATAAAATTAAAATAAATAAATAACGTATCAAAGTAAATTGAAATAAATAACATATACAAATCATAATAAACTTATTAAAACTAAAATATATGTTTTTTGAAAAAAAAAAATTGGTAGTCTGCCATTTAAAACTACGGACACTAAATTGTGTCCACCGTTTTGATTGGCGGAATTGCCCAAATAGGTCTACGGTTTTAATTGGCATACCACGTACATGACAAAAATAATATTTCACAGAAAAAGTGGTGTTTTTTTTTTTTTTTAATATGGTAAAAATAAAAATTTCGGCTATTTTTTTAAACCGAGATAATCTTAATTTCTCTCCTCTTCTTTCTCGTTTTTCTTTTCCTCCTCTTTTCTTTCCACCCGAACCAACTCTCTATTTTTTCTCAACTCTCAACATTCCATTATTTTTTATTCTAATAACATAAATTTTTATATTTTTAGAAGGAGAACAAGAAAAACTTCATATCTACAAATTTCATTAAGTATGTGTTTAATTTTTTTTTAGAGGGAGAAGAAGGATATTTATAAGCAAATCCTGGAAAAAAAATCGGACCGAAATGTCATTTCGGTCCGTGCTAAAAAAACATTGAACTGAGTGGCATCTCAGTCCATGGGTGTTACATTGAAGGCTACACCAGTTTTTTTTTTAAAAACTGTGAAACCACTTTGGGCTGAATTACCATTTCGGTCTTGAAAAAAGAAGTTCGGACCAAAATGACATTTCAGTTTTTATGGTTTTTTGTAAAAAAAAATTGTAACCATGTTGGTTTCATAAAATATTTTTTTAATTATGATTTATAATAGAACTAATTTTATAAAATGACATTTCAATTTTTATGTGTATGTTTTTATGATTTTTTGCTAGCTGCTACACACTACTCAGAGGATTTTTTTTTAAAATAGAACTAATTTTAAATATTTCAACAGAACAAACACAAATGATTTGGTTTTTTTTTTTTTTATAAAAAAACAAACATCATTGATTTGGTTTTTATGAAAAATAGTTCGACCGATACAGACACACATTTGCTCCACCGATTAATGGAGATGATCCTGCAGATAGGTGGTGCAAATGCATTTGATCTTGCAGAGCTGTTTTTTTTTTTTTTTATAAAAACTAAATTGATAGCGGTTATTCAGTTAAAATATTAAATTTAGTTATATTTTAAAAAAATGGACCCGGAGTTTTGAAGAATTCTTCCGATAAAAATATCGTCTAAATCCATAGGATCCGTATCGAACATCGGGAATTCACATCCTTCCCGTACCGTAAAAGTGAATCTAGAAGAATTACGGGATCCGGACTGTTCTTTTAATTTTGCGTGAATTGCAAAGTATCTGAGAGAATCTCAAACTGTAAAGTGAAGGAAATCTTGTACAATATTGGAGAGATACTCTTCCGGATATCGGAGGGGTAGAGCGAGTAAAAAATGGTATGTTGTTGATTTTGAGATTCGTATCAGATTAAAGAATGGTTCGGATTTACTCATTGTACTCTCGGGTATCTGGGGAAATACAAATTCGAATCAGTATACGGTATACCTCAGATATCGTACCCATCAATTAGAAAAAAAAAAAAAAAAACAGTGAATTTAGTCCTAATGGAGTCAAAAGAAATTCAGTATCTACGGCAGATAAGAGAAGTTTGATTTGAAATTCGTATCAAAATTAAATAATGATCTGAATTTAGTAATTTTACCTTCCCGTATATGGAAGGATCCAAAATTCCAAATTCAACATGTCTTATGTGCAAATGTATCAGATATTATTTAGATTTTGATGGATACATATATTTTTTAAGAAATACATATCAGTTTCTGAAACTAATATAATTATTTGTATCTATTAATTTTAATTTTTCAAATATATGTATGTTTTAATTCTTCGAATATATGTATGTTTTAATTGTTTGAATATTGATTTATTTTAGATCATCTAATAGAGGAATGGTTATTTTTAAGTATTTTTTTTATTAAAAATATAATTCTGTTGGTGATTAATTTATGTTCATTATATATATTTTTTTTGTCAAGTCTAACATAACAAAAAATATTTGTGGTTCTCCTAATAATTAAGTATTCGTATTCAATACTTAATCCATATTTGTGGTTCTACTAAAAAAATAATTTGTTACAACATCTGAATTGGAATCAATATTCGTATTCAATACTTATTAGATGTATCTGTCAGTAGGGTAGTCAAAGCTAGTCAAATCACTTAGCTTCTAAGTTCTAACTGAATACGGTTAGAGTGCATGGCACTGATGTAATAATTAGGAATGGCAATCTTGTAATTAGTCTGATCCCTATATATAGGGAGAGGGGGTGTCCGATGCCCATCGGACCAGAGTTTGTCCGATGGGTTATTTTTACTGTCCGATTCACTTCAAGATCTGTGTGTATCACTTTAATATCCGTGTTGTTTACTTTAATATCCGTGCGCACATATTTTGAAGTGGATCGGACGATAGAAACCACCCATCGAACAGACTTTGATCCGATGGTCATCGGAAACCCCCTCTCCCCTATATATAAGGGTAGATGTATTACATCAAGACATACAATACAATAAAATTCATTTTCTCAGATTCTTGAAATTCCCCTCTGTTATAATACTTAATCCATATTTGTTTAATTAATTTGTTTTTGAATAAATAAAACAGATACACATATAATTTTATCATCCGTATACAAGCCATTTCAAATCGCCGTTATAGCAACATATATAGATTTCCTAAGGTGACCGGAGAAGGCTAGCTGCTGAATATTTTAAATATGAGGATTGTTTTTTTTCAAATAGTATCAAATTTAATATTTCAACTAAACAAGTATGTTAAATTTGATTTTTATAAAAAATAGCTCCACCAATCCTGTGGATCGGTGTAGGTAGATTTTTTTTGCTCCAGCTTGTATACTAAACTGTCTCCACCGATCCTGTAGATTGGTAGAACTGTTTTTTTTTTTTCATGAAAACTCAATTTAGTATACCTGTTTTTAGAGTGGAAAAAATGGCACGGCGGAGTCGGTTACGGCATGGAACGGCACGGCACGTGTGATTGTTCGTGTGCCGTGACTCACGTGTCGCGTGCCGTGACCATCTTTTGAAAATTTGACATGGCACGGGATGTCACGCGAAAGATCTAGTCACGGTACGGCATGACACGTGGTCACGCGAGTCACATGTAATTAGGACCGTTAAGTCTTGATCAAATGATGAATCTTGAATAAACTAACCTAAATTATGAAAAAAATAGTTAAATGTGAGAAACGTGATCAGTTACGTTTGGACACGGCACGCAAATAGTCACGGCATGACTCGCGTGCCGTGACCACACCTCCACATTTTAGTCACAGCACGGCATGTGTGACTGTTCACTTGGTTACGGCACGAGACCAAAGCCATGGCGTGTTAGTCACGGAACGACACGGCACGGCACGTTTTGTCCACTCTACTTGTTTTGTTAAAATATTAAAATATGATTCTATATATATAAAAAAAAAAAAATCTAATATGAGATCCATGATTCCATGAAGCAGGAAATGAAATCAGATCTCCTAAAGTAACTCAAATTAATTTTGAGTTTGGATCCGGACCGTCAGATTTACTCTAATATAGTAGTATGAATATTAAAAGGACTATGTGTATTTATCTCAGTTAGAATTAGTTCAGATTCTGAGCCAATAATCCATATCTAAAACTCAAAATTTAAAAAGGGAGCGACTAATAGTCTCTCCATTCTATCCCCTAAATGTTCCTCTAACTAACTTATTCATAAAAAAGTATAATTGGGACCACTAACTAACTGGGAGAAATATTAATTACTTGGAGGACCACTTAAATTTGAAAAAAAATTACAACAGGCGGACACATGTATGAACACTTATGTGCTCAAGTATTCATATATAATATATTAAGTATTCATACCTAAGATATTAAAGTATTTATTTAAACAAAAAACTGGACATCAACTTTCTTTTCACTCTAGTCACACACATTTTACATACTTTTAGAAGTGAGTTTTTTTTTTCTCCGTTTAATCTAATTAATATTTCTAACGATCCGCGAGGATTTTTTCAAATCTAAAACCACGAATGTTTTCTACGTAATTTTCTCTTTCAAATGAGATCAATGATAAAATATTTTCGGGTTCTTCATCGTTCAAGTACTCATATCTCGGCATGCAAGTATTCATACCTCAACGAGCAAGTATTCATACCTTGTCAAGTATTAATATTTACTCAATAAAGAGCCATTTTGCTATTTCAAATTGTTTAGAGAACAAACTTACCTGTGCAGAGAATAATTTCATAAAAGAGTAGGTCTAATGTCCTACAAAATAATACACAAATGAATAAACTTTAAAAAATATTCATACTAAAGCTTAAAAAGTATTCATACTAAAACATATAAAGTATTCATAATATAACTTTTAAAGTATCATTGCTATAAAATATTCATACTAAAGCATATAAAATATTCATACTAGAACATTAGAAGTATACATAACAAAATCAATAAAATTAATCTTACTAAAATAATATAAGTATTCACATTAAAAGTATTCATACTACAAGGTATGAATACTTGCTCGACAATGTATGAATACTTGCATGTCGAGGTATGAGTACTTGAACGACGAAGAACCCGAAAGTACTTTATCATAGATCTCATTTGAAAGAGAAAATTACGTAGAAAACATTCGTGATTTTAGATTTGCAAAATCCTCGCGGATCGTTAGAAATATTGATTAGATTAAACGGAGAAAAAAAAAACTACTTCAAAAACATGTAAAAGATGGGTGTGTGACCATAGGAAAAAGAAAGTTGATGTCCAGTTTTTTTTTTAAAATATTTAATATCTTAGGTATGAATACTTGATATATTATATATGAATACTTGCGCGCATAAGTGTTCATACATGTGCGCACCAGTTGTAATTTTTTTCAAATTTAAGTGGTTCTCCAAATAATTATTGTGTTCCCCCAATTAATTAGTGGTTCTCATTGTACTTTATGAATAAGTTAGTTAGGGACATTTAGGGAACAAATGAGGACAAAATCTTTAAAAATTACTGTCATGAGATGCGGACCCATACCTCAATCTTTTGTTATAGATGGTCTCAGTGTCTCCCCTAATATATCTCAAAATTTGAGTTGTCAAGCACGAATTTTAAAGCAACTCATTTGATATTAATATTGCTCCGTACATCTTAACTAGGCATCGAATATACTTTACGGCCCGGTTTTGACATCAACCAAAAAATTGAGATAACTCATCAGGATACGAACTCCTCACGGGATGAATGATGAATCTCCTGCATAGCGTTGTGCTCTTTATTCTCGATTGGAACGCATAGCCGATTTTATTATCTATACCATTTAAAATAAAATAAAATAAAATCTATACAAAGCATAGTGCTGAATTTTTTATTAATAAAAAATAAATTAATAAATTAAAAAAGTTGGATTGTCCTTTAAAAAAATAAACACTTTTTTGACGAGATAAAGATTTTTTTTAATAAAATTTGAAGATCAAGACACTTAACTATTTAATATCTACAAATAATTATTATTTTTGGAAACATTGTTTTTGTTACTAGACTAAATGTTAGTTCTCACCACATGGAGAATATTGTCTTTGTCACTAGACTAAATGTTGGTTCTCGCTAGGCATGTTCGGCACTGAATGGAATAGTAAAAAAATAGAAAAATTGTGGAATTGAGAATTGATCGTTCTTCTTCTCTATTCCAATTGTGTTCTATAAACTCAACAATTGAAATGGTAAACTGAATGTTCATTAAATATAAAAATAGTAAAAAATAACTCTTGTGCCCTTGTTGGACAAAGCAAGGATTACAAGCAAATGTGGTAGTATATGGTGGCAGTAAATAGTTTCAAAAACACTAGATATGAGAAATTATTTGTTGTAATAACAAGGATATTATTTAGATGGCTTGACCTTCAATTTTATTAAAAAAATTACCTCTAAACATAAAAACTTTTGTCTGGTTAGTTAAAAAAAAAATTCAACTAAGGTCAATTTATTATAAAGGGGCTGGCAAGAGGACCACAATTGTGTTTTTTGTGGTGCAGCTGAAATAGTGCATCTTGTGTTTGTTACTTGTCCTTGCATGCTTCTATATATAATTTGGAGTTGGATTGCACAGTTTAACAATTTTGTATTTAAATTGTAATTTGATACATGATCTGTGGTTTTTACACCCCTAAAAGATAGGGTTCTAATTGAACCCTCTAAGAGAAGTTGTTCTTGGGTGATTTGGCTAGAAAGAAATAATTTAAGTTTTAATAATGCTTCTTTAAGACCTGTGCAATACTAAGCTTACTACATTTTGGTGTAAGAGTAGAAATGATTCCACTTATTTTAAACTTATTCTCATTTTACCAAATGATGTTAACGAATATTGGTGCAGAGATTAGAACATGGAAGCACTTCAGAGGAGGAAGTTTCTCAAGATTCGTAGGTGGACTTTTGGGGAACAGATCGAGAATATATATATCACTTTGGCAATTAACAAAGGTCTAGGTTGCTGACACAAAGATGAAGTTTTCAAGTTTTTGTTGCTTTTGTGGACTTATTTGCAAGAGTGTAATGTCCGTCAGTTTTTATTCATCTTTTGTGGATTGATACCAAGTAAGGTTTACTATTAGGTTAGTAGTTGAGGTGGGTTTATCATAGATTCATAGTGTTGCATGTGTTGTTATATGTGTTGGTGCAATGCTTAGTAATAAGGTTGGTTTTGTAAGAACGTAATGTGGCAAATCTTAGTATATTTTAGATGATTTTTAAATTTTAACTGTATATATTAATTTTTTTTTTTAAATGTTTTATATAATCTAGACCTCCTTAATAAATATCAACTATTTACTCGTAGCCTAGAAGTAAAACTCTATTTTGTGATTGAATATGAGTTCAAATTTCACTCACTACATTGGTTATTTTAATTTTATACTCCTATTAAAAATTTCTAGTTCTGCCAGTGCTTGATACCAAAATGCTGGTTTCTGTAATAAAAATACTCCATTTTTATTCAAAAAAGAGAGAAAGAACCGATTCAATTCACTCCAAAAAAAGAAATCCATATTGGGTGTCACCGCAAGATAAGGTGCGAGGGGTATAACAAATTAACAATTGCACAAAGAACCACAAGCAATATGCCACCTTGTTCTTTCTGGTTTGATCCTGCCCCACCTCTCTGAATTTAGTAAAGTCATACAGAAACCCATCTCAATGGATAAAGAGATGGATAAGAAGAAAAAATGAAAATTGAAAAGATGGAATAAAAAAAATTAATGAGGGCACAGTAGGATTCTTTATTTATGAATCAATCTATAGTGGTAATTAAAGATAAATCTTTTTTGTGGAGGAGTTCGTATGTTCAGCTGAAGATCTTTCGTGGGTACTTTAAAATTGAAGACATTGTTCATCGCTTTATCCTAAATAAACAGTAAGATTCTTTGTTTATCCTTCTCAATCTCTTTGTTTTATTTTAATTTTTTTATTTGGGTGAATTAATGTAGCTCAGACAACAATTTCCTGTGAAAATAAATATCTTTTATCGTGAACTTGATTAACAATCCGTAAATAGATATATTGCCAGCAAAAATTACGACTTATCAAATAAATTTTGTATTTGAGGTTTGTCAAAAGCTTTTGTTTCTGAATTATCAAATATTAAAGTTTTGTCTAGGGTCCTATGACGTACTTCTTTAATGCGAGCATATTTGACCGAAATTTTTATTTATATCATATTGAAAAAAATAATAAACCAAAAAACCACTTTTTTTTTTTTTTTTTTCTGAAAATTTCGAAAAGTGTTATATTCGCAATTTTGATGGGCGGATCCAGAAGAGTAATTCCGCCAATCAAAATTACAGACATAGTCTGTGGGTCTGTCATCTTAAATAGCAGACTTTCTATTTTTTTTTTAATTTTGATGCCATTTTTAATATAAAAATTATATTTGAATATGAAAAAATCATTACTTTTTGTTTTTTTTTCCCTTCAAATATGTAACGTTGTTGAATAAAAACAAAAGTCATCATTAGCGATAAGAACAAAAAAAAAGTTTGCCATTTAATTTGGCGAACCTTTGCTTTTTTGTCCACTATTTAATTTAGCAGACGTGGCAAATTTCGAAATTATAAAAAAAAAGTTGTTTTTTGCTTTATTTTTTTTCCAATATGGTACAAATATAAATGTTTAAAACAGTAGTTTAGAATAGCATGTATGATTTTCTTTCCCAATGTGTCTCCTCTATTTTTTTTTTCTTTTTTTTTGCGTGGAAACTTTACAAAGTATTACAATAAAACATTTTGAAACATGATTTACAACCAATTAACATGATCTGAGATTTTTGTTTTTGCTTGATTTAGTCAAACAGAAAAATTCTAAATATTTGATAAACATTGACTAGCTTGGTTTACCATTATGAAAACATAAATATAGGAACCAACTTAATTAAAAGCATCTTAAAGCATGTATAACCAAACATCTTTGGTCTAATTAATATGAAGTTGATTATTTCATAAGAAACTAAAAATTCCTCTAAACACAACTTCAACTAATTAATATCCTCCGAACAAAATTCATAAAATAAAGAGAAAAAACTTAATAATTTTCCTTGAAATAAAAATATATCTTCTTCACATTTTATAAGACTAAATTGGAGTTATATGCAGGGGAGGAACCAAGGCTGGGGCCAGCCTAGGCCCCGGTCCCCCCTTGATCCAGAAAATATATAGAAATTTTCAGAAAATATACAAAATTTTTGCTTATGGGCCCTTGGCACTCTCTAAATTATTTATGGGCACCCCCTAAATTATTTATGGGCCCTTGACACCCTCTAATATTTTTGGAATCACATCCTCTGCGGAGCTTTTACCTGCGGAGGTCGTGCGGTTCTTTTATTCTGGTCCGTTCGTTTTGATTGGACGGACCAAATAAGATTGTGGCACAAATCTCAAAGCAAAATTAATACTGCCCCCTCCATCATCCCGAGCACTCACCGGCTGAGAGTAAATCTTGACCGTCCGATCAGCTCCGCACCGTAAACCTCCGCAGAGGATACTGGTCCAAATTTTTTTTGCTTATGGGTCCTAAATTATTAATGCATCCCTAGTTTTCATTCCTGATTCTGCCACTGGTTATATGTATCTTAAATTACCAAAATAATTCCATTGGGTGACTTATATGTATCTTAAATTACCAAAAATAATTAGTAGTAAGCCAAAACCATAATGGTTTCAAGTAATCCTTCAAAATTTCCAAGCAAGGACTAAATGCATGGTAAAAAGCCTTTCCACTATACATCTGTTCCATCACTAGATTTGTAATTGTGACACTTTTCTTCTTTCACTCTTTTCCATATATTTTTTTAGAAGAAACTAATTCTCATTTTATTTTACATGCATGTTAGCATTAGTTAGTAGTGTAATTAAATGTGATGCAAACAAAAGCTACACTAGCCAATGTATTCACAAATATATGAGAGAAGGTTAACAAGTAGTTATCTGTACAATTGCAGAAGAAAAGGCCACGGGTGGAAGTTCGGTCACTAAACTGTCACAGTTGTGCAAGTAGTTCAATCTAGAGTTATCTACTAAACAAATAAGCTTGCATAAAAGAGAAATTTACTGACAAAAGAATGCGGCTTCAATGCAGCGAAATGGAAGGATATTTGCTCCTGATGAACCATTATTACATTGGCTTCTGTACAATAACTTGATACAATTACTCACCAAAGGAAAAAAAGCTAAAAATACAATGCTGTTGAAAAATTATCAGGTGCCTAATAGGCATTTATTGCCTCTGCTGTTTGTTTCTCTATTCTGCATTTTCCATGCTATCAAGTGCCTGTGCATTTTCATTGCTACTGCTATGAGCTCTGAAAACCAGATGGGGTCTGAAAGAGTAACATTGCATGTAGAAGATAACCAGGTATGTTACTAGCTAGTATTAGTAGGAATATTAATTTCTGTAATCTGTAGATCTCAACATTTATTTGTTGATCTTAATAAAGAGGAGAAAAGAAGAATATATAAGAGGAGAATCTCATTGAAATCAATATAACTATGCAACATCTATTTATCTTTTTGCAATATTAATGTTGATTGGAAACTTTTAATTTATTTATATCTTATGACAAGTTCAATTTTATGAGTTACCTACTAAATGTTGTACAGCTTTTAGTAATTGACTTCATATTGATCATGCACTCCATGGTAACTGAAAATAATTTACCTCATAATTAGTTATTACTGAATATATAAAAGTTGCACCAAGTTATGTAATGTAGCCCATATAATAATTAAAAGTAAGACATTAATTGTAAATATGGATATTAACTTTCAGGTAATGATGGATAATGGCATCCTTCAAGTCACCTTGGCGAAGCGCCAAGGTCATGTCATTTCCCTCAAGTACAACAAAATTGATAATGTATTGGATTACTCTTATGGAGGGTACGCACATTTGTATCTAGTCCTCTAATCTCTATCTAAAGTTTTGTAAAGTAATGACTAGTCAGGAATATTAATCTTAGACATCATTTGCTGCTCCGTATAACCAAAATATTAATTTAAAAGAACAAGTACCATGTCAATTTTGATGGTGTTGAATTTAATTTGACATGCGAAGCACACCTAATGGTAATTTTGAAATGATATTAGGTACTGGAACGTGTATTGGCACTATCCTGGACATGGACATGATGCTGTCATGGACCCGTAAGTAACTTTGCTAACTAATATTTGATCTAAAATTTTACAGGGAATTAGCTTCAGATTTCTTCAGAGTAAATAACAACATTGCAGAAACTTGCATGAATAATGAATTATATTATTATATATGCTGTCAAATGAAGAACATTTTTTGGAATTTGGTTTCACTAGCTCGTTGGTTTTGGGATGTTAACCAATAGGCTTCTGATATCTTGTCAGAATATAGACATGGAGTCATTTCACTAGCTCGTTTTTGGGATGTTAAGGACAAGAAAGCAAAATCACTTCCTTAATTCTTATTAATTATTGTCATGTTGATCAGGTTAGAATCGACCGAGTTTAAAGCAATAGTGGTAAGAGAAGACCAGGTAGAGATCTCCTTCAAGAGAAACTGGAATGCTTCCCTTCAAAATATAGCTTGCCTCAATTCTGATATCAGGTTAATATACTTTCCACTAATTTACATTATTATTTTTTTTATACTAGGTACAAATGCAATTACTATTTCCAACATGAAATATAAATATATACGTGAATTCCCTGCCAGTAAAAGAAATTCCAGAGGTTGTGATACGCTTTGATTTCTTATAGGTACATTGTTTTTTGCTGAGGTACATACCCTTTGATTCATTTAAATTGAATATTCTTTTAATACACTTTTAGTTCTTCTAGGTACATTCAATTAAAATAGAAAATGTCAAGGATCTGCATTCATTTAATTACTACTTGTTTTCTAGCTTGTTCTTGCCCGGGCTTTTGTGGAGAAGTTATTTGCTTTGATTTGTTCTTAGGTACATTATGCTGCGTGGTGTTTCGGGATTTTACACATATTCCATATTGGAGCATGAGAATGGTTGGCCGGCCTTCGACATTTCTGAGGCAAGACTTGCTTTCAAGCTTAACGGCGATAGGTAAAATTTACCATTGACACAGAAGTTGCTTTCGGTATCTAACATGTGTACTACCTGCACAATTTGAAAAATAATTGATATATGCGCGCGAAATATATATATATATATATATATATCCTTGTTAAATAATGCAATAGCCTGTCGGTACTTGTTGCTCGAACATTAAAAAAAATGACATAGATAAAGGCAAATAATAACAAGTAGTATGCAGAAGTATTCTTAAGATTACTCTTTTAACTTGTAATTATTGGTATTCCAGATTTCATCACATGGTGATATCGGATGATAAGCAGAAGGATATGCCATCTGAAAGAGACATAAAACCACCTCGGGCTGAAATATTGGAATACAAAGAGGCCATGCTGCTTGTTAACCCAAGTATGCCAGAATTAGAAGGAGAGGTAATTAATTATATCAAGCAATCATCTGTCACGGTAACAGTAACACAATGAAGCCAAATAACAATGCCCCCTCCAAAATAAAAAAAAATTCAAATTTGAATAGACAGAGCTATAATGACATAGGCATATTACTTATTTAATGTTTTTTATTTTATAAAATATGTATTGGTTATGTGAGGGTTTTGTCTCCATAAAAAAAGCTATATTTTACGTTGGTTCGCCACATCTATCACAACACTTCTTCTTTTTTTTTTGGCTTGGGATACGCTATGTAGAAACTACACATGTGGAGTTATTATTATTATTACTAATAATTCACTATAAAAATGTGTCACTAACTACGAAGATAAAATTATTATTATTTGTCTATGGTATCTTCACGGACACTCCTATCTAGTGGTGCTATCGGATCAAGTAGGGTCCAAATACTATTCTAAAAGTGTTCGGGTCCGAATTTTGATCCATATACTTATTAATTTCAATCGGATCAGGTCTGGATCCAGATACCTATCCATCCGTAGATATTTCGAGTACAGTCTTTCAGTTCCGGGATGGATACATGTCACAACTCACAAGTATTTAAGAAACTCTTTACGTTTAAATAAAATTATAATTTCTTAAACATCTCACATAATATATTATTATAATATAAATTAAAATCTTCTCCAAAGTATTGAAGGAGAGATAATTTTAGAAAGTAAAATATTGGAGATAATGATTTCATTATATGGTTCTAAAAATATATGAATATAATATTAATATCAAATTTTTTTCAATCAGCGAAGAGAGCAATAAATTTCAATGATCCATACAGAAAGACAAATATATGGTAGATAAAGAGATAAAAAAAATTAATTAGCTTCGAAAATTTATAGGCAAAAGGTGAACGTGATATTTGATTCCACTGATCTGTGCAAAAAGAATAATAAATTTCATTCAAGAAATTAAAAAATTATACAAATGATTATTTTTTCATAGTTATTAATATATGTTTTTATAGTAAATAATTATAAAAATCAAAATCCATATCTTGTCCTTTACAATATCGATTCCAGGTCGAATATTAAATTATTAATTTTGTAACCGTACTCATAATTTAACTGGTTATATTTTTAAACCACACTCTATCCAAATTAATCAAATCTGGGTTGGTTCCGGTTTGGATCCGAGTCAGTTCCAAATCAAATCCGGGTAATTGGGTAAAAGTAACACCTCTACTCCTGCTGGTAATATCGATACGCTTAGAAATATCACTTCTGTCGATGTACTATCGCGAATAGTCACTTTTTATCCTTGCGGATAGTGTCTTATTTTTATAGTGATTAGGAGTACTACTAATATTGTTGTTGTTGTTGTTGTTGCTGCTGCTGCTACTACTACTATCTACTTTGGTTTTATAACTCCGGTTGAGTTTCATTTTTGGCCTACCCTAACTTGTTTGGGACTAAAGGCTTCGTTGTTGTTATATGTATTGCTTATGTGACTTGAAACTTGGATCTGTATAGGTGGATGACAAGTACCAGTATTCACTAGATAACAAGGATAACCACGTTCACGGATGGATCAGCGACAATTTGTCAACCGGTTTCTGGGTCATAACCCCGAGCAACGAGTTCAAAACTGGCGGGCCGCTCAAGCAGGATCTGACCTCTCATACAGGCCCTACTTCCCTTGCAGTGAGCAAATTCACTCGAGTCTTGAACCTGTTGTTTGAAAATTTCAATTTCAATTCTACGTAGATCTATATATAGTACAAAACCAGTAGAGTACCTAACTAGCATGATAAAATCTTAAATGGAACAATCGAAGTTTAGTTAAGAAATCGGACAGGAAAAAGACAACTGGTAAAAAAATATAGAAAAGTGGAAATAGAAAACATGAAACAAACAGAAAATATATAATATATAATAAATTCTAGAATGATATGTGCATTATATAACCTTAAGACAATTCTTGTGATGGTTCATACAAATGAATCTGTATTTACAGATGTTTATAGGAGGTCACTACGTTGGTAGAGATATACATTTCAGTCTACAAGATGGAGAGTATTGGAAGAAAACATTTGGTCCTATTTTCATCTACTTAAATTCAAATTCAAATAAAAAACATAGTGGTAGTACACGTGATCTTTTATGGCAGGATGCCAAAGCACAGGTTGGTTCTTCTGTAATATAAATTTTAAATTATATCATAAAATGGTAAATTTTACAAAGTCACCTATGCATGAAATTACTATATATTTTAACAGATGCAAAAGGAGGTTCAGAATTGGCCTTATAACTTTCCTGCTTCAGAGGATTTCTTAAAACAGAATCAAAGGGCCATGGTCAATGGAAGATTATTTATTTACGACTGGTAACCTATTTACCTTATCCTAACAAAAATAATGTAGTTGTACTGTACTTGATTATGATTAGTAGATTACTAAAGTTCGTTCATTTGTAGTTTTTGGTTGGAACTTGGAAAATTATGCACCAAAGATTTCTGTAATAATGTTAATATAAGTGACAAACAAAGTTTTATGTTACAATAATTATAGGTACAATAAAACAAGTACACCGACCGATTTTCCTTATGTGGGGTTGGCCTTACCTGGCAAACCTGGTTCGTGGCAAGCAGAGTGCAAGGTAATATATGTCATAATCTGTAAGAATATAAATCAAAATTGTACTGATTATTAGCAGCAGCAGCATCATCATCGTTGTCGTCGTCGTTGTTGTTATTATTATTATTGTTGTTGTTATTATTATTTGCTACTAAAAAACAAAACAAAAATAAAAAAAATTAACAAAAATGAGACTAGATTTCATTAAGCTAGAATTAACAGCGGAAATTTTCCTTTCCACATGTTTGCACTAACCCCTTATTTCTATTTTTACATCTTTTATGCATGTTTATTCATTATTTCCCCTACATATTCCACTCAATTCTTGTGGACATCAAGTTTTTCATGAGCAGGGGTACCAATTTTGGACGAGAGCTGATGAAAATGGCTATTTTACCATCAACAACATAATACCAGGAAGTTACAACTTATATGCTTGGGCCCCAGGATTTGTTGGTGATTTCATGCTTAATATTACAATATCCATCTCAGCCGGTAATATTGTGTGCTTTGCATTTGCTTATTGTTTCAAATCTATAGATAGAAAATATAATAGAATTATAGGTACCGTTTTCATAGAAACCTACGATTCATAAAATTATTTGCTAGATACCAAAATATATGTACTCCATGATTGTATATTCGTTTTCTATCGACTCTACTAGCAATTACATGTAGAGACAGATCTACATGGAGTGAATGTGATTACCTGAGCCCTATTTATTTTCAAAATTCCAGCGCTTAGACATGATTTTGCTATATAATTTCGAGTAAAATGCGATGGATACTGTAAAATTGACTCCTATAATTAACATGAAAATTTTATATGATTAAATCCAATGTGTGTTTGATCGCCATAACTTCAAAGTCTGCCTTAGTTGACTATGTAATACTTGTAATTTTAAAATTTTTTTAATTCTTTACTACGGATTTGACACATTATGCAATTAGGTTCAAAATTTGATCTTGGCGTGCTCACATTCGAACCTCCAAGAGCAGGACCCACTTTGTGGGAGATTGGAGTCCCTGATAGAAGTGCAGCTGAGTTCTTCATTCCAGACACCAATCCAAAATATATCAATAAGCTTTACATAAATTTTGAGAAGTTAGTTGCCTCTTATCTAATTTTAATGATAATTTAATTTGGAATTTCTGAATTTCATTATGGAAACAGGGAATATCAAATTATATGTACGACTGTTTTTATTAAACAAAATACTTTTCTTATTTGTTAAGATGTGCATTCATACTTCTTAACATTATTTGTTAAGGAAGTATGATTGTTGCAATATGCAAGGACACCTTAAGAGTTTTATCTGCAGGGCTATCAATTGTTTTCTCCTTTTAACAATATGTATATAATATTTTCCTATTTAAGAAAAGATTAATGTTTTTTTTTTTTCCCAAATATCTCAGGTATAGACAATATGGCCTCTGGGAGAGGTACGCAGAGTTGTACCCAAAGGAAGACCTAGTTTATAATGTTGGTACCAGTGATTACAAAAAAGATTGGTTCTTTGCTCAAGTTACAAGGTATCATCAAGCATTACCTTATGTTAATACATTAGATATAAAATGAAGAAACTTTGATTGATTAAACATTTTGATTGCCCAACAAAATAGTACCCAAAAATCACCACATCAGCCCTATTTTCTTTTTCTTTATTTTATTTTACAGAAACATGCCATTTTCTATTTAGTATGCTAGATATAATATAATCCTGCTTTATTTACGGAAAACATACCATTTTGTACTTAGTATGCTAGATATAATATAATCCTGCTTTGTATATAATCTTCAAACTACGTAGAAAAGTTTCCTATACAATTATTTTATTTCCGTTGGCGACATTTCACAAATCTTGTTTTCAGTTGTGCTTCTTTTATTTTTAGTGTGTTATAGTCATCAGATCTAGCTTACAACACAAAAAAAATGTATTGATGTCTTTTTCACCTCTTATATATATAGGAAAGTTGGAAATGAATATCACACAACAACATGGCAGATTAAGTTCTACCTCACAAATGTACAACAAAACAGTTCTTATATGTTACGTCTAGCTCTCGCAACTGCTCATATGGCAAGACTGGAGGTTATTTTCTCTTCCACCAACTCATTATTTCCATACTATAGCTAGCGTACATAGTTCATGGTACTTGAGATGTATTAATTTGATTGGTAATGAACCACTCTATCTCACCTATTACATTATCTGATTTTAGGTTCGAGTGAATAATCCCAATGGACAAGCACATTTTAAAACATATCAATTTGGTGACGGGAATGCAATTGCACGGCATGGAATTCATGGATTTCAGTGGAATTATGAAATACCAATAGATGGGAAATTGTTATTTCAAGGGGAGAATACCATTTATCTTACACAGTCATTTGGAGGCTATGTGTTTAGTGGTATCATGTACGACTATCTGCGTTTTGAGGGACCATATGTTGCAAAAACAACAAGATAGTTAATCTAAAATTTTAATTGAAGAGAATGTAATTAATTTTATGTATAGAAAATAGAATTGGAATAAAAGAATGAGTGAAACTAATACTTTTTATTCATAATTTTAGAGTGGCATGTGACTCTTGGATTTTTTTTTTTAATTTGTTAGGCACGGCTTGGCACAAATGTGCCGTGTCAATGAATGAGGTGCGGCAACATGCATTAGCACAACATATAACGTGTCACATGTCACTAGTGGAAAAAATACCTTTTGTATTGGTTATAAACGCACATCAGTGTCGGACCTAGGGGGGACACTGATACAGGGGACACAAATTCCGGGACTAATATGTATTGGTTCTACAACTGATATAGAAATTTGTTTTTGTATCGGTTATTAAACAGAATCGATACAGATTTCAAATTCCGGAGCAGAAATAAATTATTTTTGGACCTATTAGTATCGGTTCACACTTAATAACCGATACGGATTATCATTTTTGTATCGGTTTCTTTGTATACAACCGATACTGATGTGGCCTTTTGTATCGGTTATAGTAGTGAACCGATACTGATTCCTTCTTGAGCAATATTATATAATTATTGAATTGCTTTTTGTATCAGTTGTAGTTAGAGAACCGATACAGATTTTATTTATTTTAAACCAATTTTTTTTTATTTCTGGCCAGCTCCCATATATTTGGCTAGCCTATATGAAAAGCATGTAACATCCTAAATTATATTATACACCACCTAAATTGAATTAAGCACATAAATTGTTAGTACAATTAGATTACACCTCAATTAATTGTTCTTATAACTTATCGAATCAATCGATCCTAATTAAACTGTTGTACTTGGATGCGATATTTCACTTTTGAAAAACCTAACCCACTCGAAACGAATTGAATTGATCTCTGCCACAGAATATGGAGTTGCTTTCCAGTCCTGCATTTTTTAATATAAAAGGAGAGCGCAATTAATTATTTATTAAATAAAAACCGAATCAACAACTAAGGTTACATTTGAAAAATATAAATGCATATATACCTGTATTGACGAAAAATTATTGAGGAAGTGATTGATTATGCCATTCATGAACATCATGACATAATATGCGCATTCCCAACCGTCCTTTTGTTGCGGGCACTATATCAAATTGTACCCAAGCAAAAAGTTAGCAATTTTTAGAAGATGGAATTCAACAATTCATAATAAACTGAAATAATTTTGTAAAAATAGTTAATTTTAGTCGTAAGCACCACATTACCTTGTTCTTTATAAGTTTCAACTTATCGCTTCTTCCGATTCCTCCAGTTGCTGTCTCGACGACCCAGGGACTGTTGAAATATTAGAGAAATTAGTAGTTACAAGAGATGTTGAAATAGTTTAGCAGATTTAATTTGAAACACTTACTCCTTGAGCGCGTCGATGATCGCAAGATCTCTTGCAACTTTTAACTTTTCTAAATTTACGCTAGATGATCGCAAGAAGCTGTGTCATTAAAACATGACAGTTGTGAGACTCCATACCCGTTAATTTCAATTTTTCCATTGAAACCAGGCTTTTAATGTTTGAAGAATATCCAGATGGAACTTTGACACCGTGAAATAGGCTTTTTTTTCGTCAATCGACAACGTATGCATTGCAGGAGAAATATACCACCAGATTTTACCCTTGTCGGTCTTCTTCTCTGTGGGTTGTAGATCCTGTCGTATGTTCAACAACTGCATGTCTTTCCAAGCATTGATACCGTCCTTAGTCTTACCCGGAATATTCAACAATGTGCCGACTATGCTATCGCACACATTTTTAACAACATGCATCACATCGAGACAGTGTCGAACCTCTAAATGCTCCCAGTACGGTAAATCCCAGAATACCGACCTCTTATTCCACATAATTTTCGGATCCCCTTTTTTCCTTGCGGCTTTTTTATTAAATTTTCCAAATTCTACCTTGATATCCCTCACTCGCGCATAAATTTCTCGATCGGTCAACGGGTATTTCACTCTACCATTTTCGGTCTTTCCATTAAATTCTCTCTTTCTCTTTCTGTGTGAGTGATTGGCAGGAAGAAATCTACGATGACCCATGTACATATTTTTAGAGGAGTTAGGTAGATACAGATCGACTGTTCCATCCATACAAATAGGGCACGCTTTCTCTCTTTTGACACTATAACCCGACAAATTACCATAAGTCGAAAAATCATTTATGGTGCATAAAATCATCGCATGTAGAGTGAAAACCTTATTGCTATATGCATCAAATATCTCCACTCCGGGAGTCCATAATTTTTGTAGATCCTCGATCAATGGCGCTAGGTACACATTTATGTCGTTTCCGGACTGTTTAGGTCCTGATATCAGCAGGGTCATCATAATGTACTTGTGTTTCATACATAACCAAGGCGGAAGATTATAAATGCACAATAGAACCGGCCAACTGCTATGTTACTGCTCATGCTACTGTACGGATTTATTCCATCGGCACTGAGTCCGAGCTTTAGGTTTCTTGGGTCACCGCCAAAGTCGGAAAACTTTCTGTCAATATTTCTCCACTGAGGAGAATCAGCGGGGTACCGTAATTTCCCGTCTTTTTTGCGGCTATCGGCATGCCAACACAATAATTTTGCATCTTTAGCATTGGAAAACAAACATTTGAACCTCGGTATCACAGGGAGGTACCACATTACCTTTGCTGGAGGTCCTTTACTCGGTCTGTCTGTATCACTTTCATTGACGGTTGATTTCTTTCTACTGTAACGCGATGCACCACATTTTGGACACTCGTCATGATCCTCGTATTCATTCCGATATAATATACAGTCATTTGGACATGTATGTATTCTTTGAACTTCTAAATCCACTGGACACAATATTTTTTTCGCTTTATAAGCATTAGAGGGGATCTCGTTTCCATCCGGAAGAATTTCTTTTAAACCTTGCAATTTTGAAAATTTAGCATAGCCAGGATGCAATTCTTTATTACAATCTTCGTAGAAATTCTCAAATACACAGTATTGCTTATCATTACCGAAATCCTCTTCTAAATCACGTAGCATTTGATCAAAATTATCCACGACTTCATTTTCATCGATCGGCACATCATCACTACTGTCATTTACGTCGGTATGGTATTCCTAATGCTCAAAACTGGTACCTTTGTTCGTTTCCAAATTACTCTCACCGTGCCATATCCAACGCTTGTAATGGTGCTTGAATCCACGATGGATCAAATGGTCCTCACTTGGATGGGGTTGGAAAATTTCTTCAGATTGTTACAATCACGGCAAGGACACAACATCACACCATTCCCATCACCTGCCATATATTCCTCAGCAACTTTCATAAATTCATCAACACCTGTCATATATTCATCCGACAGACGTGATGCTTTATACATCCAACTACGGTCCATCTACAATTAATTATAAGAAAACACAATTAATTAAGCACACGGTTGGGCTTAAGTGTTCACAGTAGGGCTTATATGGGCTGGTTACCATCTTATCCCACTCTTTGAATACTCTATCTCAGCAGTAACCACATATTAGTCGTGTTTTAGTATCTATGAAAATTTCGGCAGTATTTCCCCTTAGTTCCCCGAGTACTCGGGAAACTAATACAGGGAAATGCTGCCGAAATTTTCCTAGATACTAAAACACGACTAATATGTGGTTACATCCTAATTGAGACAGAGTATTCAAAGAACAGTCCCAAAACGGGGACTATTCAAAATTAATCCCTAATAGATTAATTTTGAACGGGTATCATGACCTAAAGATATTAATTAATTCGGTTGTGGCTCGTAAGACAATACTCTACCTACATATTTATATATTTACTATAGATCGATACACCTAATTAACCATACACACAATGCACAAAGTACGTACTAATTAAAAGCAAGAGTTATAGGTTGGGCTAGCTTACATTTGTTTGTATGCCGGATCGAGCGAGATAAAGAGATCATTGCACCGACCAAATCCCTAAAAAAAAATCCAATTATCTACAAAATTAAGATTTTTGTGGGATTAACACAATGACATGCTACATAATTACAAACTTGACCTAATAAACAATTTTCCAACAATATTATAGCATGATTCCAAATCATTTCTTCCATACTCTCAATGATTTCAAGAATTTGGCTTTGAACTGAGTTAGAATGTTAATCAAAGAAATATATCAAGGAGATCAAGGACTTACATGCAAAATTACCTCAATCCTCCTCTCCTAAAGCTTTCTGCCTTAGATCAAAGGAGAACAAGTGATTTTTCGCAAAGAGAGAAAAGAGAGAGCTGCTGAAAGCTTCAGCCGTCGAAAACCTAGTTTTAATTCAGTTTGATGGGAATTATAGGAAGGAAGGTACAATCTGTATCGGTTATTTAAAAAAAACGATACTGAAAAACATATGTATCGGTTATAAATAAAAATCTGACACAAATAATATAGTTTCTGTATCTGTTCCTTGCTAATGAGCCGACACAGACTTTTTGTATCGGCTCCCTACTAATAACCGATACAAAAAGGACACCTTTTGTATCGGTTCATTAGCAAGGAGCCAATACAAAAAAGTATATTATTTGTGTCGGACATTTATGGGAACCGATACAAAATTATTTTTGTATCGTTTATTTTTTTATTAACCGATACTAAATGTATTTTGTATCACTTCATTCAAAGAACCGATACTATTAGGGTGATACTGAAAGTCATTTTTCCACTAGTGGTGTCAATGGATGGGGTGTGGCAATATGCATCAGCACAACAAGTAACATGTCATGTGATGTGCCATCACATGCATAGCACGACCTGAGTTGTATTGTTAGAGAAAGATTTTACAGATCAAATAAAAATTATGGGGTTGAATGTTTTATTTTTTAAGAAGACAAGGTTATCTGACTAAAGATTTTGTTGTTGTTGTTTAACAAGACAAGATTAATAGTACATGAAATAAAAAATGTAACAATTGCATTTAATATAAAAACTAAAAAAAAAAAGTTGCTTATACACATTTTCATACATATTCTTCTTGTTTTTCCAAAATTGTTTTAACAAAAGTTTGGGAGAAAAAAGGGAGAACAAAAAACAATACGAGCGTGTAGTATCACTCTAGAACCTAACCGCATATTAATACAACATAAGACAGTTTTCATCTTCTTCGAGTTGTCATTCATTTTCTACTACTTATTTTTAATTGTCTATCATCTTGAATCGGTTGCCATTCATCATCTACTACTTATTTTTCTTCGGCTTCTAGTTGTCTTTCATGTTTAGCTAGTTTTTTTAATCTTTTTCTAGTTGTCTTTAAGGATCTATTAGTTGTTTTTCAACTTCTTCTTGTTGTCTTTCATCAACTACTGATTATTTTTCATGTGCTACTGGTTGTCTTTCTTTTGTAATTGGTTGTATTTCATATTTTTGTAGTTGTTTTTCATCTTCATCTAGTGGTATTTCATCTTATATTAGTTGTCTTTTATGTTCTACTAATTGTTTTTCATGTTCTGCTAGTTATTTTTCATCTTCTTCTAGTTGTTTGTCATATACAATTGATTGTTTTTCATGTTCTATAGGTTGTCTTTCATTTACTAATGGTTGTATATCATCATCTTCTACATGTATTTCAAAATCTACTATTTGTTTTTATCTTCTAGTTGTATTTTATCCACTATTGATTGTCTTTCATGTTATGAGACTTGTCTTTCATTTACTAATAGTTCTATTTCATCATCTTCTAGTAGTATTTCAACATCTACTATTTGTTTTTTTATCTTCTTTTAGTTTTCTTTTATCTTCCTCTAATTTTGTCTTTTATCCTCTTCTAGTTGTCTTTCATCTCGTATTGGTTATATTTCATTTCTACTGGTTATATTTTATCTTTTTCTAGTTGTATTTCATCATATACTGGTTATTTTTCATCTTGTACTTGTTGTTTTTCATCTTGTATTGGTTGTGTTTCATACTCTGATGGTTTTCTTTCTAATTTTTCAAGTTGTCTTTCATCTTATACTAGTTATCTTTCATCTTTTTTTAGTTATTTTTCATGTTCTACTAGTTATCTTTCATGTTCTACTGGTTGTCTTTCATCTTCAACTACTTATTTTTCATCATCTTCTAGTTGTCTTTCATATTCTATTGGTTATCTTTCATTTTCTACTAGCTGTTTTTCATTTTTATACTAGTTGATTTTCATCTTGTTTTAGTTGTCTTTCATTTTGTACTGGTTGTCTTTTATTTCTTCTAGTTGTCTTTTATCTTCTATTTACTAGTTGGCGTTCATGTTTTTCTAAATGTTTTTAATCATTTTCTAGTTGTATTTGATCTTGTACTTGTTTTTTTAATATTTTACTGGTTGTCTTTCATGTTTTCTTGTTTTATTTCATTTACTATTAGTTGTTTTTCACCTTTTTTTTAGTTGTGTTTAATCTTCTACTAAAAAAATTTGTTCATCTTCTTCAAGTAGATTTTCATGTTCTTATAATTGTCTTTCATCATCTTCTAGTTGTCTTTCATCTTGTACTATCTGTCTTTCATATTTTATTAGTTGTCTTTCATCATTTATGAGTTATTTTTCATCCTTTATGAGTTGTTTTTCATACTCTTTTAGTTGTCTTTCATCTTCCACTAATTGTATCGATTATGATAGTAATACTACTAGAATAAATTCAATATCTTCTATCGGTACACTACCACATACTAATAGAAGAAAGTTGTCCTCATATCATATCGGTTCTGAAAGGTTCAACTTATAGACGCATGTTTCAACTTATTTACTAACTTGCCACAATTTCTTTAGTTTATCGACTGCATACTAGGATCAGTATAAACTGTTAGAAAATGGCGATTAGTAAATCTCGTTTTGGTAGTTGTGGGAAAACATATTTTGAATTTTTTTTTTCAAAAGTAGACAAAATTATATAATTTTTCAAAGTTCCATAGAAGTCTTTACCATATATATATATTTACGAAGTTTTTTTTTTTTAAAACACAAAAATAGAAGCATATTTGAAAAATTATTTTAAACCAGGTCTTTATTGGACTCCGCTCATGCGCTCCAATTTCTCTCTCTCGTAATTTAGTCAAAGAGTGTCATAAAGTTTAAGAATCAATTAACTTTTGGTTTAATTAATTTAGTGGCAAAAGTGGACAATATTTTCGTGTAGAAGATTATAATAAGTTTGAAATTCATATGAAAAGTTCTTGTGAATATTAAATATATAGTTGCATGTGGTTTGACTAAAATCCGTTCTTAAAAGAAAAAGAAAAAATGTCAAAGTTCACTCTATGTTGTTAATTAAAACTTCGAAATTTTTATAAATATACAAAAATCAATTTTTATTTAACAATCTATACAAAACGCTGCTGGAATTTTAAATCTGTCCATACTGGCAACTGAATTGTCTGTTTCAGAATAACTAACCGGCAGCAGGATTGCCAAACCCAGAACCGGCAACTTGATTGCCGGTTCCAAGCTCTGGATTCGGCAACTAAATTGCCGGTTCTGGATTCGGCTATAAAACCCCCTGTCCCTTTCACTCACTCGCGCACCCTCCCATCTCCAGCGAAATCCCTTCATCAGGTTTGTTTTTTTCTTTTTAATATTTATTTTTTATTTTAGATAAATTAGTAAGATTAGTTTAAATTTAAGATAGATTAGTAAGATTAGTTTAAATTTAAGATAGATTAGTCAGATTAGTTTAATATATAAATTTTTTTTAGATAATTAGAAAATGTCTAAAAAAAATTAGATAATTAGAAAATGTCTAAAAAAATTTAGATAATTAGGAGATGTCAAAATAATTTTAGATAATTAGAAAATACCAAAAAAAATTAGATAAATTAGAAAATACAAAAATAATTTTAGATAAATTAGAAAATGTCAAAATAATTTAAAGTAAATTAGAAAATTTCAAAATAATTTTAGAAAAAATAGAAAATATTAAAATAAATTTAGGTAAATTATAGAATGGTTCCTGATATTATGAAAAACTTTAAAATTATTTAGAATGGTTTTTAGAATTAGTTAGAAAATACCAGAAAATCACCAAAATAAAAATTATTATCAAATTTCAAAATTGTTTTAGAAACAATACCAAAATTTCGACCAAAATTGTGTAGAAAATTCCAAAATAGTTGAAAATACTTAAGAAAATAGCCAAATGGTTTAGAATTAGTTAGAAATTACCAAAACGGTGTAGAATATCCCCAGAATATTTTATTGAGAAAACTACAATATATAATCTTAGGTAATTTAGGAAATGCCATAATAATTTTCGGAAAATAGTTTTCGAACAATGAAAATTGTAGAATTATTTAGGAAAATTTAGAAAATTATAAAATTGTTTATAATGATTTAGAAAATTTCGAAATGGTTTAGAATTAGTTAGAAATACTAGAACGGTTCAGAAGAAATAATTTAGAAAATAATTTGGTACGATTTTTGAAATTCAGAATGAGAGAGAGAGAGACCAAGATAATGTAAGGTAGGTTCAGCGAATTGTTGTGGATACCCCACAGTCATCATCGGGTGTCTTTGGCTTCGAAAGAGGTTAGCATTTACTGATTTTTCTTAATAAATCGATTAGAAATCAAATCGTATATTGCTTGATATTTTTTTCGTAATGTAGAATTCTACTAATTTAAACGTGAAAAATTATCGGACAAATCTATTGTACCACGACCGATACGCCCCGTATCTGCTATCGTTGGGATTATACCAGGTTGCCAAGTTACCCGGTTTCAATATTGACGCGTCACTTATACATGCGTTTGTCGAGCGGTGGCGTCCAGAAACTCACACGTTTCATCTTCCATTTTGAGAAATGACAGGCATTTAGCGAAATGATTCAAATAAAAAAATGATTGGTGAAATAAATATATTATTTATATTTTTTTATTTAAATTAATTACAGTTACGTTAGAAGACGTGAGCTGTTTGTGGGGTTTGTCTATAAAGAGGGTCCCAGTGACCGGGAGGTCGGATGGGGTGTGGGCTAGAAGCATAATGTTCGAATTATTAGGGATCCGAGATGTTGAAGTGGATCTTTTTATGAAGAAAAGGGGGTCTGCTCATTCCGATTGGATAATGACAAAGAAAATGCTCCGCCAGAGGTTTAAGAAGCTTCTAGATGGCGCCGACGAGCGAACGGTGCAGTGGTAAGTATTTTATACTCATTAGATTGTTTGTTCTTTAAATTTTCAATCATGTGCTTATTAGATTGTTTGTTCTTTAAATTTTCAATCATGTGCTTACATAAGATATCACTCAGGTATGTACGCGCATTTATTTTGGAGCTATTGTCGTGCACTATGTTCCCTGACAATAGCGGAGACGGAATACCGCTGTGGTATCTTGATATGATTGGAGACTTGGAGCAGCCGGTGGGATACAATTGGGGTGGAGCTGTTCTCGCATATCTGTATCGATACTTATGCCTCACGACCGATCCCTCGGTTACTTCCATGCATGGTCCGGTTATGCTTCTTCAGCACTAGTCATGGACCCGATTTCCAATTCACCAGCCGATGCCAAAATCAAGAAAGTGGACACCTTCATGGGGCCAGCCAACCCTGGAGACATGTCCGGCCTTTGCTGACAAATGGTGCACGAAACATGCGTACGATAACTCTGCACACAATAAAACAACCGGTCCAAAAATTCCGCGCGGTCAGTTTCAGGGACTGGACGAGGGCATGGTGGATTGGGAGCCGTACGCCCGCATTTATGAGAAACTTTCGAAAGTAACACAGGCTGGACAGGTACTTCTTTCACATTATTTGTTTACTCATTTTTATCATATATACGAATTACTACTGACAATTTTTTTAAAAATTTCAGCCTTACTACTTGTATTGCGGTCCTCTCATATTTTACTGGATAGTGGAGTATCATTATTCTGAGCGGTGCATGAGGCAGTTCGAAAAATATCAACATATTCCGCCGCCGCCTCCCTTGAACAAGAATGTGCACAGCGACTTGCACAAGTATGACTCATTCAATTTTTTTGTTTACTAATGTTAGTTAATTTTTTGTGTTAAGTTGTTATAAACTGAATCATAGGCTTAAAATGACGTCAAAGAGGAATATTTCATGGGCCGACAAGCATGCGATCCATGTTGATAAGGCAGAGACGTATGAGCAAAATATATACGCAGAAGCCCGACCGTTTGACCATAATGAGCTTCCGGCTTATCGCAAATGGTATTAGATGAACGGCATGGCATCTGTTTATATTTTTGAGCATCATGTGGAGGGGCTTGATCGTGGAGGTAGGATCTTCAGAGACGAGCATGGCAAGAAAGGATACATTCCTAGCGGACCGCCGATTGTCCGACTGGTAATTTCTAACTCTTATTTGTAATATTGCAATTTTGTGTTATATGTCATATCTTATATTCTCGTTATGTGTCCAAGTCCTTACGTGGGATAGGAGAGCTGGCGCACGGCGTGAAACAATTCTTCACCAAAGGGTCGCGTAGGCCGGGCAAGGATAACATGAGAAGAGGTTGGGGTATTTGCTGTGATTGTCATGTCGAAGACCGTGCGTGTGCCCTGATGGATTAGGCTGGAGTTCCAGAAAATTGGGAAGAGGTCCCATCCAACGAGAGCACGGAAATTGGCGTTAATCCATACCCACCTCCTCCAGTATTCGAAGGACCAGATCCAATACAGTCTTGGCTATACGATGGATCTGCATGGAGAAATTACATGGCTCAGGCAGGAGTAGGTTATGACGCAGACTCTGGACAGGTACTTGTTACATATGACTTGAAGTAAGTATGTTTATGACTTACAAACGAATATTTACAAAATTACACAAATCTTTTCATATGACACAAGAGGTGCAGGCGCAGCAGCAGGGTGTTAACTCATCAGATTTTATTCAAAATCTTATCGCAAGTGGTGGACCGTATGCATCGGCATATGACGCCGGACAGGTATGTTACATGTGTTTAACGTTATTTCAATGCTCGTCGCTTACTAATTGAAAGTAAATATGTTTATTTTTCAGTTGATCCAGGAGTATTTCGATGAGTGGCAATTTCAGCAGCAGACTTTGCAAGCCCAGCAGGCATCATGCGAGGAGTTCATCCGGCATCAGCGTGAAGTTCCGCCGACTCCCGGTAAGAATTGGCATTTCGAGGATGCAGGGGCATCGTCATCCCAACCACCACTGAATACGCAGACTTAGCCGAAGGTGACACAGCATGACGAATATAGACGTCCCACACAGCGAGTCCGGCGTGAGGCATACGAATTACGGAATGATGTCCGTTCTCCAGACCGCTTCTCGCATTCGCAGTATCCTGGACATTGACCTATCTTCGGAGTCTATCTATCTTTTATTATGTTTGTTGACTTTTATTATGTATGTATTGTTGATCTGTTTTCTCTTTTATTATGTTTTTATTTCTATTACGTGTGTTTTATTCTGTTTTCTCATACCATCCGAGATGTGGATCCTGAAACACGGATTTTATTGCCAAATGTCTATCCGATATGACACAAAAGAATCGACCATCTCCAATGACTTCTAACCGCAACCATCTCATAATAAATCCCCAAGTATCTGAGTGTTCTTTTTCCACGATTGCGAAAGCCAACGGAAGCAACTGGTTTTCGGCATCATACCCACATGCAACCAGCAGCCGTCCCTGGTACCGTCCCGACATGAAACATGCATCAATAGTAATCACTGGTCTAATAAAAGGTATTGCCGCAATACACGGCCCATACGCCCAAGCCGCGTACAGGAATTGTCTATCATTTGAATTCTCAATCGGGGTCGAGATCACACAATACTTGGTTCCGGGAGTGCCTCTCTTTATAGCTTCCAAAAGCGGAATGAGTAGGTTGTACGAGTTCTCCCAACTCCCATAAATGTTTGCAATTGCGAGCTCACGTCCTCGCCATAATTTGTTGTACTTGGGCGTCACTTTTTGGTACGTTGCCTTCACGACATCTCGGATATGATTTATACTCGCGCATACATCCCTTCTCACTGTGTCATCAATGGCGCGTGCAACCATCTCTGCCGTGAGCTGGTCATGATCTTCACGTGTTGCCGGTACTCTGCATCCATGAGGAATTTTTTGTTTGTAAATAATCCAAGATTCTGAGATACCCTGAGGTTTCGCACATAACTTGAACTTGCACAATTTATCTTTGCATATCCATACCATACGCCTAGGTTCGCTTCTTTGAGTCCTAAACTCAAAAAAATTTTGGATATGAAACTCCTGAACTGCTATTCTTAGAGCCTCTCTCGACTCATACACTTGGCCTTCAACTATTGGGTTATTGACAATTCTTGTTGTACGGTTGAAAAAATCGACATCTGCTTCCCGAAAACCTGAAGTGTCGTTGAAAATGTCTACCGGATGTGTCATATTTTCTCGACCAGTAAACGGGTATTGTGCTTGGCGGGACTGTGACACAGAATGTCTACCGGACTGTGACACAGAATGTGATTGTGCCTGTCTAGTTGGTGAAAGGTTTTCGTCGGACCCCGCTAACTCATTTGAGATCATCTCATCCCCGCTTTCCAAACTGTCATCATTAATTGCATCGACAGGTAAACGGGAATAATCAAGTACCTCTACTGGCCTATGGGTCTGAACAGTTCTAGGTTCAGGGTTGCGACTCGTACTTGGCCGGGATCTCGATTCAGGGATCTGTCTGTTTACAGGGGCTTGACTGTTCAGATTCAACTGAGAATTAAAACCGGAATGATTCGGTTCCAATTCTACATACAGCTCAAGAACCGGTACCCTTTGGGGGAATGACGCAACAATTCCTAAAATCATTTCGAACGATGCCTGGTTTGTTATCGGTACCAATTGGTAGTCCCGCTGACCATCAGTAGACATATTAAATCTGGCTTGGATTTCCATATTTGCTTCACTAGCAGTAAACCCAACCAGTTTATAAATTTCATTTTGGAGATAATCGAAGTTATGATTAATAGTTACCGGGAACGAGTATTTGGGTCGAGTACTGTAGAAGACTCCTTCGTCATTATACTGGATGTTCCCTCCAACAAAAACTTTCACACAGATCATATTTGATTTTTGTTTGATCTGGATAACAAACATTTAAAAAAATTAACGTTACAAAATTAATTAGAATTAAAATTAACTAACAATGTACAAACAAAAAATAAAATAACTCACATCAAAATTGAACGATGAAAATGAAATTAATTAATTTTAATTAATTACAAATTAATTATTCTGAATTAATTAATTAAAATAATTATTCAAAATGAATTAAAATAATTAATTAAATATTAATCTAAGTTAATTAATATAACTAATTTCAATTAATAAAACTTACTTATCTCAGATCAGTAAGAAGGGAGACGGGGGAGAGCAAGAAGTGAGGGGGGTTTTATAGCAATCCAGAACCGGCAATTCGGTTGTCGAATCCAGAGGTTGGAACCGGCAATTGGGCTGCCGGTTACTTGTTCTGAAACCGGCAATTCAGTTGCCGGTATGGACAGATTTAGAATTCCAGCAGCGTTTTGTATAGATTGTTAAATAAAAATTGATTTTTGTATATTTATAAAAATTTCGGATTAAAACTACTTGTCGGTGTATTTCATCAGGCTGCAGATTTGCAGGTAAACTTGAATTCGACACATTTCATTTTGGTATTATATATATGCTTCATGCTTGGACAAATTCCATGTTAGCTAACTAGCTCTCGTGATCGATCACTTCTGCTTCGTCTCAGCCTCTCTTTCACCTGCCTAGTTATGGATTTTCATGAACTGCCCGAGGTTTGCAGGCTTGACACCTCAACTTATATATATATAGAATCAATGCAATTCAGTCCAAAAAAAGCATTTCATATGGAGTGTCACCGAAAGATAAGGTATGAGGGCCAAAACAATTGGTTTTATAATATGGCATTAATTACAACGGTACGTAGTCATTTGACAAAGAAACACAAGTAATACCGCCATCTTGTTCTTTCTTGTTTGATCATGCCCCACCTCTTTGACTTGGAATTCTAGTTATATATTGAGATACCATCACAAGGAGAGAAAGAGCAGCATGCATGTTCTAAGTATTAACATTGAAAAGAGGGCACAAGAATAAATAATGATGTCACAGTAAGATTCTTTTAAATATCATTTTCAATCTCTTCGTTTTATTTATTTATTTTTTTATTTGGGTGAAATATAGCTCAGTCAAGCAATCCCAAAAGCCTCGGTGAAAATAAGTATCTTTTATCATGAATGTTATCAACAATCCGTAAATACATTGCCGACAAAAAGTAGGAATTTTATATCAAAAATAAATTTTGGATTGTGGTCGGTCGGAAGTTTTTTGTTTTTGAATTATCAATTAAAAAAGTTTTGTCTAGGGTCCCATGACTTCTCTAATTTGAGATAGTTGGACTTTTTTAAATTAATGCTGTTAATTATTTTGCTAACTAAAGTATAGTTGTCTAAAACAGTAGTTTATTAGACTCTTCTTCGTCTTCCTCCATAACTTTGATTGTATATCAAACAAAAGTACACACAAAATATATAAGAGATTTAGTTTAACATGGTAGTTATCTATAATTGCAGAAGCCACCGGTGGAAGTTCCGTCACTAAACTGTCACAGTTGTTCAAGTATTTAAAGCTAGAGTGATCTACTGACGAACAAATTATTCCATTGGCTTCTGTAAAAGAACTTGATACAATTACTCACCAAAAGAAAACAGCAAATAAAGATACAAGTATGGTGCCTATGCTGTTTGTTTCTGTACTCTGCATTTTCATTGCTACTGCTATGAGCTCCGAAAAGCAGATGGGGCCTGAAAGAGTTACTTTGCATGTAGAAGATAGCAAGGTATGTTACTATTAGTTGCAACGTCACTCCTGTCATCTGTAGATCTCAACATTTATATGTTGATGTTGTAATTTATATATAAGAGGTGAAAGAAGAATAAGAGGGTAATCTCCATGGAATTGATACATCATATATATATATATGGCAAACTGTTTTTTTGGCAAGCAATATATATAATTACGCACCATCAATTTCTCTCTTTCTGCAATTATATGTTGATTTGAAGTTATCTATTTTATTTATAGACTTATAGTTTGTGACAAGTTCAATGCTACAGCATTTAGAAATTGACTTCATATTGGTCATGCACCTCATAATAATTGAAAACAATTTATCTCATACATAAGTTATTGCTGAATATATAAAAGTTGCACCAAGTTATGTATGCAGCCCATATATAATAATTAAAATTGAGACATTGTTAAAATGGATGTTAAATATTAGGTGGTGATGGATAATGGCATCCTTCAAGTCACTTTGATGAAGCCCCAAGGCCGTGTCATTTCCATCAAGTACAATGGAATCGAAAATTTATTGGACTACTCTTATGGAGTTTCGAACAAGGGAGGGTACGCACATTTGTATCTAGTCCTCAATCTCTATATAAATTTTTGTGAATTAACCATGCACTAATCATGAATTTTAATCTTATACATCATTTGCTGCTCTGCAGAGCCTAAATATTAATTTAAAACACTATTTCCTGTTAATTCTAGATTTTCTTCCAATTTTCTCCTTATTATTTTTATACTTTCAGATGAAATATGAATAAAGGCATACAAATGTACCAACAAAAAAGAAACAAACCAGTACCATATCAATTTTTTATGTTGTTGAATTTTATGTTGACATGTGAGGCATTTTGTAATGATGCATATATTAGGTACTGGGATGTGTGTTGGAACTATCCTGGATCTCAACATGATGCTGTCATTGACACGTAAGTAATTTAACTAACTAAAATTTGCTCTTAGATTTACATCAAAATTTAGCTTCACTTCTTCACGAGTAATAACATTAATTAAAGAAACTTGCTTTAAAGAATAAGATTTATGCTGTCAAATGAAGTGTATTTTGTGGAAGTTTTGGTTTCACCAGTCGTTGGTTTTGGTAATGTTAATCAATAGGATTTTTATTTTTTGTCATAAACACAGAGTCATTATTCTTTTCGGTAATAGAAAAAAAAAACTTAAAGACAAGAAAAGAAAATTATTTTATAAATTTATTATTAATTTTTGTCATGTTGATCAGGTTAGGAGGAACTGAGTTTAAGGCGATAGTGGAAAGAGAAGACCAAGTAGAGATCTCCTTCAAGAGAAACTGGGATGCTTCCCTTCAAAATATAGTTTACCTCAATTCAGATATCAGGTTAATGTATTTTCCGTTAATTTTCTCTATTTTTTTTTTTTTTTATCAAATGTACAAATGCAATTATCATTGCTGGCATGATACAGATACAAATATATATAGTGTGAATTCCCTGCTGTTACAAGAAATTGCAGAGATTATGCATTCATTTAAATAACATATATTCTTGTAATACACTTTGATTTCTTCTAGGTATACTGTCTGTTTGCATAGGTTATACGCTTTGATTCATTCAAATAAAATATATTCTTGCAATACACATTGATTTCTTTTAGGTACATCATGCTACATGGTGTTTCAGGATTTTACACATATTCTATATTGGAGCATGAGAATGGTTGGCCGGCCTTCGACATTGCTGAGGCAAGACTTGCCTTCAAGCTTAACGGCAATAGGTAAAATTTTGCTAATTTGGTCCGGTCCTAAATCTCTAAATCTCTGTATCATTGATTAAGTCTTATCCTAAAACCGGCTCTAATCCTCGGTGAGGACCATCCTCTGTTGTCTGCTTCTGAACCAGACAAAAGACAATTACAGACAAAATTGCTTAGGTCATCGATCCTTCGCTGCTGCTATAAATAGGGACCTCCTGCTCTCATCTGCTCTGACTACTATTTAGTTGCATTGACCCGATAACGTACCCTGCCTTTAACATTCCTTAAACTCGTCAATTTGTGCCTAAGACTCTGGGTATCTCATGGCAACCTGGTACCAAGCTCGTACCCTTGGTACACCAGGTACGCTCGAGCCTTGGGAACCAATCAATAGCAGTGTATAATTTTTTAAGAAATAGGCGTAAATTTTTCTATATCGAACATGTGGACTAGCTGCTCAATGGAAAAATTACCCCACATATTCATAATAATGACAGCTAGTTTGCAGTATAATAAGCTTATATAAACATGCAATAGTTGGTATTACAGATTTCACTACATGGCAATATCCGATAATAAGCAAAAGATAATGCCTTCTTCAAGTGACAGAGAACCACCTCGGGCTGAGAAATTGGCTTACAAGGAAGCCGTGTTGCTTGTTGATCCAAGTATTCCTGAATTAAAAGGAGAGGTAATTATCGAGTATCAACGAGTAATCATGTTCCATAATAATAAAAATAATTCCATAACGCAAGTTACATTAATCTCAAGTTCAACACTGGTAGATTAAACTATAGTGAGATAGGCTTATAATTTGTTTTATTTAGTTTTTTACAATTAAATATGTGTTTGTTATTTGAATAAAAACTTTTAATCCATATAGGTGGATGACAAGTATCAGTATTCACTAGATAACAAAGATAGCCAGGTACATGGATGGATCAGCGACAATCAGTCAACTGGTTTTTGGATCATAACACCAAGCAACGAGTTCAAAACCGGTGGGCCACTTAAGCAGGATCTCACCTCCCATACAGGCCCCATTTCCATTGCTGTGAGAAAATACGCTCTGATCTTGTAGTTTTTTTTATTGGACATTTCAATTTAAAGACCATCTAGGTCTATGCCGCTGCAATCCTGGTAGAGTGCCTGATTGGCATGATAAAAGATCAGATCGATGAAGAAAAATTGAGGTTCAATTGAGAAATTAGAATAAACAAAGTCAGATGGAAAAGAAAAATGGATAAGTTGAAACAAACATACAATGTATACTAAACAGTAGAATATATATGCATTATAATTTTATAATTTTTATTTGTGATATCTAACCCGGTAAGAAAACTGAATCTGGGCAAAAAATGTCGACAAAGTGTCTGCAGAAGCAAAATTTTAAGAGAGAATCAATTAAAACAGTTCTTTTGACACACATGTATTTTCACACTAATGTATTTATACACATGTACTCGCAGATGCTCATTGGAGATCACTATGTTGGTGAAAATATACACTTTAGTCTACAAGATAGAGAATATTGGAAGAAAACCTTGGGTCCTATATTCATCTACTTAAATTCAAATTTGAATCAAAACCAGAGTAGTGCACGGGATCTTTTATGGCAGGATGCCAAAGCGCAGGTTGGTGCTTCTGTAACTGTAATATCAATTTGTAATGAAATAGGAAAAATCCGCAAAGTGCCCCTGCATTTCACATTAATTACTGCACTTCTTAACAGATGCAAAAGGAGGTTAAGAACTGGCCTTATAATTTCCCCACTTCTCCGGATTACTTGAAATCAAATCAAAGAGGTTCAGTAACTGGAAGATTATTAATTCATGACAGGTAACTTACTTTTATTGACCATAAATTCGATAAGCAATTTGCAAAAATTACTGAACCATACTGTAATGTTCAAAACTGTTTGTACTGTTTCTTGTTATGTGAACCACATTGCAAAGGTAGCAACATTTTTGTCTTTTGGCTGGAATGTAAAGAGAAATGTAGAGAAGAAAAAATTCAAGCAAGAAATATCTCTATATCATTATTTTTTGTTAAACCAACTCATGAACAGAGTTCTGTATTACTATAAATTATAGGTACATTAACAGAAATGACAAGCCAGTTGATTTTTCTTATGTCGGATTGGCCTTGCCTGGCCAACCTGGATCATGGCAAGGAGAATGTAAGGTATTATGTGTCATCATTCGTAAAACAAACGATAATAATAGCAACAATATAGCAATAATATGGTAGAAATAAAAAATAATCACATTGCTGATGCTAATTATAAATAATAATAACAACAATAACCTAGAGAAAAAAAAAAAAGAAATTAAAAAAAAACAGAAGACCAGAATTAGTGATAATCAACCAGCAAATGATTTTCTTTGCTGGAATTGTGTTGACACAATATTATGATTTTCAATTTATAATTTTAAATCTTTTTATTTTTCTTCTCCATGTTAAAATTTTCATCATATTTTCTACAATGAACTACAGTATATCATATAAACAATTACCATTAAAGAGTTTCTTACAACATATTTTTTTTATTAGGGGTATCAATTTTGGACGAGAGCTGACACAAATGGAAATTTCATCATAAACAACATAATACCAGGAAATTACAACTTATATGCATGGGTCCCAGGATTTATTGGTGATTTCATGAATAATGCTACATTATCCATCTCAGCCGGTAAAAGTTTGCATTTCACATTTGCTTACTGTTTTAACACCGTATACCAAAGCAGTAATCCACAGGAAGCTGACATAAATTAGAGCTATTTCAGAAAATAAACTTAATTATTTGGTATATATACAGATATATTTCTGCTAATATGTATGTATATGTGCTAACATAACTTGGATTTCTAGACTGTTTATTCTTGCTACTGAATTTAAATTGGACACATCAGGTTCCAAAAACAATCTTGGAGAGCTCATTTTTGAACCTCCAAGAGTAGGACCCACCTTGTGGGAGATTGGAGTCCCTGACAGAAGTGCAGGGGAGTTCTTCATTCCAGATCCAAATCCGAAATATGGGAACAAGCTTTACTTAAAATCTGAGAGGTTAGTCCTCTTTTATTCAAATTTAAAAAGCATGTTATGTGGAATTTTATTTTACCTTTTAAAACATTGAAAAAATTCAAGCTTATACTTTTGAAACGGGTACATCAAACTATCTAGAAGTCTAGAACTTCCCTTCAACGATATATTAGGATAGTTTTAGATTAATTGAGACATGATTTTTTATTGTTTAGCAAAGCTTCATGTTTCTTAAACTTTTTCCTTAATTCTCTTAGGTACAGACAGTATGGTCTCTGGGAGCGGTACACAGACTTGTACCCAAAGGATGACCTAGTCTACAAGGTTGGTACCAGTGATTACCGAAAAGATTGGTTCTTTGCACATGTCTCCAGGTATCTTTTTTTCACTATCTCTTTTTTTTTTTATGTCCCCAGGTATCATCAAGCATTAATCCCAAATATAATATTGAATATAAAACGAACAAAAATTGTTTGATTAAAGATTTTGATGGCCCATCAAAATATTGCCCAAAAATCACCACATTTTGGTTTTAGTTTTGTGCTGAAAACACAAATTTGTATGCAATATCCCAGATGTAGTATTAATGTATTATCCCATTTTATTACAAAAAAACACAATTTTTATATGTACTGACAATCTTCCAACTATATATGTATGTAAAACATATTCAAATTTATTCTTCAGTTTTTGTCAGTCAATTTTCCTAAATTGCACTCAAGAGATGTTTGATTGACTTTTAATTAGTGTGTTATACTCATTAAACAAGTGTCATATCGATCCATATTTAAAAACATGTCAATTACATCTGCACTGTGACGTGGCATACTAGTTTGTTGATCATTCAAAATTATGTTATTTTTGTAGGAAAGTCGGAAATGAATATCATGCAACAACATGGCAGATAAAATTCAACCTTAACTCCATACCGAAAAACAGTTCTTGTATGTTACGCATTGCTCTAGCAACTGTTCATATGGCAAGATTAGAGGTTCTTCAATATCCTATTATAATATTTCTATACTTGCAGATACCAATACACAGTTTTGGTACCAAATATACTGGTACATAACTCCCATCTTACTTATTACATTTTTGTGACAAGGTTCGAGTGAATAAGCCCATTGGAGAAGCTCATTTCAATACGTATCTATTCGGTGATGGAAATGCGATTGCACGACATGGAATTCATGGGTTCCAGTGGAACTATGAAGTGCCAATAGATGGAGCATTGCTGATTCAAGGAGAGAATACCCTTTATCTTAAACAGTCTAAAGGAGACTTTATGTTTAGTGGTATTATGTATGACTACATCCGCTTCGAGGGACCCAACGGTGCAAAAACAGTCAGAAAGTTGCTCAGAAGTTCTAATTACAATTGAAAATAGTCGAAAAATTAGATCATAAGGAAGACAGAATCAAATTAGTTAAACATTTTTGTCAGAATTAAAGATTTAATTGTGAATAGGTCTGTAGCAGCAAACTTTTAGTTTGCGGATCAAAAGATGTACATGCCGAACTCCAAATAATTGAAACCAAATGTGACAAGCAGAGTGAGTTCCTCTTGGGCATATGATCGAGCACCTCATGTGCGTAAATTGCTTTGAAGCACTAGTCCTTGAATCCTTTGGTACAAAGTAAGAACAATTTTGTGGCATAATTAATATACTCCGGATCTGAAGTTAAGCAGCCTCCTGTCCATCTCCCAACATGTTAAGTAAACCGAATGGACCTCATAGAAATCTCGGAGAACAAACTAAAATAAGTCAATATCTCGTAATTGCTATGCTCAATTCAAAACTAAAATCTATAAAACCTAACACCATTTGAAGAATTTAAAAAATATCGGATCCGTTGAATATTCTAACAGGTCTAAGATAACCTAAAGATACATGGCCTTATGAGTCATAACGGCCCGCTAAATTTTTTAGCGATCACGTATAAATTATCCAATGGACCACTTTTCTAAAATTCAATTACTACGGATAGATTAAATCTAGGTCTCCAGATTTAATTTGAAGAACCATTCTATATCTACCGCTAAACATGATGCGACCAAAATAAATTTTTCTCACAACGAACTAGTAATGTATACTTATAACACATCACGTCATGGCATGCACATCTAGTTATGCTGTGATAATATCGCGACATGATGTTCCGTGATGTGAGAGTTACATTTAATATTTTTTAAATTTAAGTTGTTCATTTAAAAAACCTAGGAAAACTGTGAAAAAATTGATAAAAATTGTGTAATAAAGAAAAAGTTTTTGAAATTAATTTATGTTAATTTTTTTTATTTGTTCTAGATTAAAAGGGATCATGCATATCTCGTTTTATACAATATTTGTCCACATTTGAAATTAATTTATGTTAATTTTTTTTATTATGAAAAAATATCTAATTTGCATTAACGTACTATTTGACTTTAATTCCGAACCATAGGTCTCCAAAATTCACCAAATTTGAAGAACCCTTCTATATCTATGAGGATCTAAACGATGATGCGTATCCAAAATAAATTTTTCACACAACTTAGAGGATATTTTTTTTTTTTTTTTTATAACACATCAATCGTTTCTATCTGGCATGTCACATCCGGCATAGTAATATGCTGTGATAATATCGTTTTTGTCATGATGTTCCGTGATGTGACGAGTTACAAAAATTTCGAATTTCGGATGTTCCAAATTTTTTATGATTTACAAAATTTTCCAGACCAATTTGTCAAAAAACTCTTTAATATATATGAGGATTTAAATCGGACGGTCCGTATCTAAACTCAAAATTTGAGTCAACTTAGACCTCGGACCAACCTAAATATTTTTTTTGTCACTTTGATGTCCAACATGTTAATTTTTTCAAAAATAACTCACCAAAAACACTCACAGCATATTTTGAAATAATCATAACCACAGGAGATCAGTCAAGTAAAAATTCCATATACTTTATTCGGCCAAAAAGGTGGGAGGTGGTTTTCTTAGGATTTGTCCAATTATACCCTCTATATATTTTGTTATTCCTGTAAATTTTAATCTAGGAGAAGTTGAATATTTAGATCTATATCCTTTGTTCTATTGGGTATAAATTGTCTCCATAATGCTCGTTTTATTTGCTAGAAATTTTCAAGACCGATATTTTATATACTTTTTTGCGGATTTTTTTTTTTTTACCACCCTAAAAAAGTTTAAAAATAAAAATTGAGCATCTTTTGATCAAAATACCAATACCGAATCGTATTCGATCGGATCGACGAATTTTTGACCTCGCATTGAGCATCCGAACCCAAATAATTTATTTGTCACTATGATGTCCAGTCAAACTAGCGTACGTTTTGATTTTATCAATCGTAAAAATAACTTTATGCACCAACTAAACACTCAAAGCATACTTTATGAGAATCTCCCTCAAATCATAACCATCCAGTGACACCTCATTTTCACAGTAAATTTTGGAATTTCCATTTATACTTTATTCGGCCAAAAAGGTGGGAATATATCGGTGGTTCATATCTTTATGACAAATTTCAAGTCTCAAATTATACTTTTGCCGTCTCAACCTAAACAATACTTTTAGTTAAATTCCTGTTAAATTTTAATTCCTAGCGAGAAGTTGAATATTTAGATCTATATCCTTTGTTCTATTGGGTATAAATTGTCTCCATAATGCTCGCGGAGTTTTATTTTTGATAGAAATTTGCTCAAGGCCGTTTTTATTTTATAAACTTTTTTTGTGGTAAAAAAAAAAAACCACTTTGTCCCCTTCATAATCTTTTAGTTTTATGAAGAGAAAATATGTAGTTGGTGGAAATTGAACTCAAGTTCTCACCATTACAAAATAGAGCTCTAACTACTATATTATAAGTAAAATATTTGATATTTTATGTGAGGGATGGACTATATATCTTTTTTTTATAAAAATAAAATTAATTAAATTTTAATACAGATAATTAAAAAGAGTGATAAAAGAACCCTACCGCCAAGATCTCTCTCTTTGTATTGCTAGCTAGCAACATAAAATGACCATTGTAAGTCAACATAATTTACTATTTTTGAAGGTATATATTGTTACTATTGATGAAAGGATCTACGAGAATATACCTATGTTATTAAGTACATTTACTCTCACAGATAAAACATATTATTGTTGCTCTTGAGCTTGTGCCTAATAAGTCAAACAGTCTAGAAATGATATAAAGTGAATGCATTAATTATATTATATATCATTGTTTTTGCATGTAAACACATCACGTTTAATTGTTTATCTCGTTTAATTGTTTATCTTTGTTGTTTGAAGTTTAATTATACTGTAAATTTTGAAATTAAGTTTACCAAATATTATATGTGTGTGTATTGGTCTGTGTGCACTCATGTATGTATGTATGTATTTATAAAACTTCATAGTGTTATGGAATTTTCATAATATGTATACAGTAGTGTACATCCCCGCGTCCTTAATTGCATTAGATTTCGCACCCCTGCAACAAGGTACAAAATAAATTAGGTTCATATATGGATGTAACAAACTAATCCCTTTTTAACTTTCAAATAATATATTCAGTTATATTTTTCCAAATTATATGGTGCATCCAAAAAACGCGGAAACAAATTTAACAACGAACCTAACAACAAGGAGATGCATGTAAAAATATCTTACCTTCCTTTTTTTTCATTTTACTCCAATACCTCTCCTTTGTAACCTCTTTTTTGATAGAAGCTAGCTTTCTTCTTCTTTATATATATAGCACCCAAATAAATCATTTCTATGATAACTATCTTTGCATATGTTAAAGAGAAAAAAAAAAAAAAAAAAAAAAAAAAAGAGCCACTTTCTTCTGCTTAAATAAAGAGATCAGAGATAAGAAAATATACAAGAGGAGCATTTTCGTATCAATCAACTGTGAGGGTGTTGATTGAAGAACTATAAGGTGCTCAAGGAAATAAATGCAATTATAAAAGATATTTCGGCGTCTTCCACTGTGGTTTAAGGTATGCAATTATAACAAAAGATGTGATATTGCTTGGTGAGCTCAACCTCAAAACCTATCAAATAGGCTTCAAACTACAAATTCAAACCGTTAAGACCGGTCTAATTCACGTGTGATGCATTTACATATAAAGTTTTTTAAATTTTCGAATTAATTTAGTATAAAATCAAGTGGTCAAAGGTAGAAGGTTTATAAATTAATTTTAACGCATTTATTTTTTTAACATATTTTTACTGCTTGACTATAATTAAAAAAAAAAAAAAATTAAAAGTATTTCATGCAAATTCATCAGTTGTGGAGTATATATCTATATGAGTAGAACTAGGGTACTTCTAGGAGTACCAAACCCCTTTGTACTCTTAATTTTAAAATTTATCGGATTAACTTCGAACGATGAATCCAAACCGTTGAAATCCTTTTATCTTATAAGTGATGTGTCTACATGTGAAAATTTTAAAGTTTCAAATTAATTTAGTATAAAATCAATTGGTCAAAATTAGAAGGTTTCTAAATTAATTTTAATGCATTCATTTTTTGGAAGCTTTTTGACCACTTGACTTTATACTAAATTAATTCGAAACTTTAAAATTTTCACGCATCACTCGTAAGGTAGAAGAATTTCAACAGTTTAGATTCGTCATTCGAAGTTAATCCAATAGATTTTAGAGTTAATAGTACAAAGTGACTTGGTACTCCTAGCTAGGAACACCCTAGTTCTACTATATATATATATATCAGTTTTGATGCGTGCCTATCCAATAGATTTTGGTGTTAAGCTCCCTACGAAGCTTGGTGAGCTTAAGAACACCCTACTTCTACTCTAAATACACATCCGTATTCTGATTCGTAAGTATTTGATTAATTTTATTTATAAGGACCGGATTAATGTAATGTCGAGTCAAAGAAAGAAAAAAGAGAGTTGGTCAAAATATGGATTAATTAGGCGATTATGTTGATTTTAATACAAGCCCGGGAAATTTTCATGCAGAGGACCAAATACATGTTAAAACGTCTAGGCTTTGTTAGGCGGCGCAGTTGAAAATATTGAAGGCCTTGTTCCTGTTTCCTTTTGAAACTTGAAACTGTATATATATATCTGTTACGTATGGGCATGGTATATGGATGATGGATCTGTTACGTAACATGATAAATGGGACACGTCTCTTCTCTCTCTCTCTCTCTTCCTTTTTTTTTAAAAAAAAAAAAATTAACACCCATTTAATTTTATTTACATATTTAACATTAACTAAGTAATATATAGATTGTGGCACGGATATTAAATACACTGTAGATCATATATATCTTGCCAAAATTATTTGCTACTTCAGTTGACTATCATAGAAATTAAAGTGCAAAGTGCAAACATTGAAAGAAGTTTGACATGGAATTAGTTATATATCTATTTGCAGAAAACGGCCACAAGTGGAAGTTTGGTCACTAAACTGTCAAAGGTGTGCAAGTAGTTAAAGTTAGAGTGATCTAACAAACAAAGCTTCCATAAAGTCAGAGAAATTAATTGACCAAGGAAAGCTGATTCAATTTGCGCTTAACTGGAAGGTTGTTTGCTACTGAACAACCGTTCAATTGGCGTTTATATATACTCCATACTAGTACTCCTCACAAGAAAAAAAAAATATACAAGTATGGGGATGTTGTTGAAAAGCTATCAGGTGCCTATGCTATTTGTTTCTGTACTCTGTATTTTCATTGCTACTGCAATGAGCTCTGAAACACAGGTGCAATCAGAAAGAGTTACTTTGCATGTAGAAGATAGTCAGGTATGTTACTATTTATTTGTTATTTGTTTCTAAGTTCATATATATTAACTAATTATTTATTCCCAAAATAACTAGAAGAAATGCTTTTGCAATATATATGTAGTAGGTCTCAACATTTCATTAACTGATGTTGTAATTTAATTAGAAGGTGCAATGGTTATGTGCTGGATATTTGATCTCATTGAAACTAACTATGTTCCATACACACATGCACTTGAACACACATATATAGATCGATGTATAGCAAATCAAATTTGTTTTATTTTGGCAGGTAGGTAATTATGCACCACCAAGTCTCTTTTAAAGTTATATCTTCTTGTAATATTGAAGATTAGAATTTTTTTGCTATCGATTATAATTTATGACGTCTTTCAATTGTTGTGCGCTATATATATCCACTAATTATACTTTGACAGCTTTCTGGAAATTGACTTTATAAATTTATATTGGTCATACCATCATAACCCAAAAATATGTACATCATGTGGTATAGTTGAATAGGTTTTGAACCTTCAAGTCACCTTTAAGATTGATGCTATTTGTAGGTGGTGATGGATAACGGCATCCTTCAAGTAACCTTTTCGAAGCCCCAAGGCCGTATGATTGCCATCAAGTACAATGGAATAGATAATCTGTTGGATTACCCTCACAGAGAGAGCAACCTAGGAGGGTACTTGCATTTAGTATCTACTTAAATTATGTCCTGTTAATTTCAGTGTTCTTTATTCTTTTATTTTGTGCGGAAGATGGGATGTAGAGAGAACTGTCGTTTCTGTCTTTATAATTTTATATTTCAGATTAAATTATGAGAAAGTACAATTATAAGTGAGGGGCAGGGGGAATGGAGTGAATATGTTAATTGTTGTGGATTGGAGTGAATAAGTCTTTATAATTTTAAAATAGTACAATGACGTTCTTGATGAAGTTTTAGTGCTCAAATGTGATGAAGAGCTAATGGTCAATTTAAATGAATATGTTAGATATTGGGATGTGGATTGGAACTATCCTGGATCCAAAAATGATGCTGTCATGGACATGTAAGTATTTTTGTTAAAAACATATTTGCACCAAGTTTAATTTTACATGAGTTGAATGGCTACGAGCCTACGACTCTATCTCTCATGCCCAAAAAAGGATGGATTTACTAGTTCATTGCCTCAATAATGTTAACCAATTAGGTTCTAACATGTCAGAATCCAAATACAGAATATTTTTTCTTTTTGGTAAAAGAATAACTCATCCAATTTTATAAAACTATAGACATAGAAGTTAATGAATATTAGTTATTGTTATGGTGACTGGTGACTAGGTTAGAAGGAACCAAGTTTAAGGTAATAGTGGAAACAGATGAGCAGGTAGAGATCTCCTTCAATAGACGCTGGGATGCATCCCTTCGGAATAAGTTAGCTCACCTCAATACCGATATCAGGTTAATTTTATTCTGTTATTTTGCACTATGTTCACTTTTCTTTTCATAAACTGGTATAGATGCATTTGTTTTATCTGATAATTTAACCACATATTCTGAATCCTTTGTTGTTACTACAATTATAACTGAAAATCCGAAGGATCGATGTACAACCATTTAATAATTACTTGTAATTTTATTGGTCTTGCCCGGGCATTTTGTGTAAAACTAATATGCTTTGTTACCTTCTAGGTACATTATGTTGCGTGGTGTTTCGGGATTTTACACATATTCCATAATGGAGCATGAGAATGGTTGGCCAGCCTTCGATATTTCTGAGGCCAGAGTCGCCTTCAAGCTTAACGGCAATAGGTAAAATTTACCAATGACATAGATCGAATTTATTATATCTAACATGTGTACTACCAGCACAATGTGAAAAATAAATGATATTATTCGAAATATGTATATCCTTGGTGGGCATATATGCAAATAATAACAAGTAATGCGCAACAGTAATCTCAAGATTAACCTAACTTGTAAATATTGGTTTTACCAGATTTCACTACATGGCAATATCTGATAAAAAGCAGAAGGAAATGCCATCTGCAAGGGACAGAAAACCACCTAGAGCTGAGAAATTGGCTTACAAAGAGGCCATCCTGCTTGTTAACCCAAGTTTCCGAGAATTAAAAGGAGAGGTAATTTATTATTAATAATTAGCAAGCAACCATCTGCCAAAGTAACAGAATGTCATAGGCATATAACCATGCTCTAACCCCCTCCCCACCCACCCCCCCCAAAATATATATATATATATATATATATATAAATAAAACAAATATGAATAAACATATCTATAATGACATAGGCATATTATTTATTTATTTATTTATTTCTATAAAAATATGTATTGGTTATTTGATTTTAAATTCGGATCTGGTAGGTGGATGACAAGTACCAGTATTCACTAGATAACAAGGATAACCAAGTTCATGGATGGATCAGTGACAATCCATCAACCGGTTTCTGGGTCATAACACCTAGCAACGAGTTCAAAACCGGTGGGCCTCTCAAGCAGGATCTAACCTCCCATACAGGTCCTACTTCCCTTGCGGTGAGCAAATTCAATTGAGTCTTGTACTAGTTGATTGAAAGTTTCAATTTCAATTCCATGTATGTCTATGGTACAAAACCGATACAGAACCAGCACAGTGCCAAACTTGCATTATAAAATATCTGATGAAACAATTGAGGTTCATTAAGAAATTAGATGGGAAAAACCGAGAAAGACAATTGGTGAAATAATTTAAGAATAGTGGAAACAGACATGAAACAAATAGACGATATATTCAAAATTTTAGAATGACATTTGCATTATCTATAACTGTTAGACAATTATTTTGATCGTGTCATACAAAAAAAAAAATTATTTACAGATGTTTATAGGAGATCACTACATTGGTAGAGATATACACTTCAGTCTACAAGATGGAGAGTATTGGAAGAAAACCTTGGGTCCTATTTTTGTCTACTTAAATTCAAATTCAAATCAAAATCATAGTGGTAGTCCACGTGATCTTCTATGGCAGGATGCCAAAGCACAGGTTGGTTATTATGTATGTAATATTACATTATTATTATTATTATTATTATATAAAGGTCAAATTACAAAATTATTGATGCATGGAATTACTATATATATTTAACAGATGCAAAAGGAGGTTCAGAATTGGCCTTATAACTTTCCTGCTTCAGAGGATTTCTTAAAACAGAATCAAAGGGGCACGGTCACTGGAAGATTGTTTGTTTATGACTGGTAACTTATTTATCTTATCCAAACAAAAACAATGTAGTTGGAAGATATTTTAATTGAATAACATGTTAGAAAGAATTTATTCACCTTACTGTGATATTCAGAATTGTTTGTACAGTACTTGATTATGTAATTATGCACCAAGGATTTCTGTAATTATGTCAATACCAGTGACAAACAAAGTTTCTGTTACAAAAATAATAGGTACAATAAAACAAGTACGCCGACTGATTTTCCTTATGTGGGATTGGCGTTACCTGGCCAACCTGGATCTTGGCAAGCAGAATGCAAGGTAATATATGTCATAATTTCTCAACAAATAATTTACAATTATACTAATATTAAAAGGATCAACATCATAATATCATTATTATTACTATTATTATTAGTATTATTTAGTATAATATATATTGAAAAACAGAACAAAAATAAAAAAAAAGTAAACAAAAATGAGACTAGATTTCATTAAGTGAGAATTAAAGCAGAGATTTTCCTTCCCACATATTGGCACTGACCCTTATTTCTGTTTAGATTATATATTGTTACATCCTATTTATATCAATTATCTATGTCATAATTTTCCCTACATATTCCATTCAATTTCTCATGGACATCAAGATTTCATTTCAGTTTTTTCATGATTAGGGCTACCAATTTTGGACGAGAGCTGACGCAAAGGGTTATTTCACCATAGACAACATAATACCAGGAAATTACAACTTATATGCTTGGGCCCCAGGATTTGTTGGTGATTTCATGCATAATGTTACAATATCTATCTCGGCCGGTAAATTTTTTTGCTTTGCATTTGCTTATTATTTCAAATCTTGAGACACAAAAATAACAATAGAATTATAATTAAGAACCATTTTTCATATATAGAAACTTATGATTCACAAAACCAAAAGTAAACATAATTATTTAGTAGATACTAAAGTATATATACATATTCCATGAAATTATTGGTTCTCTTCAAACTCTACTAGCATTTACATGGACTACAAATACTTGTAATTTTGAAGTGTTTTTAAAAAAAAAAAAAAATTCCGCCACTAATTTTACACTTTATGCAATTAGGTTCAAAATTTGATTTTGGCGCGCTTACATTCAGACCTCCAAGAACAGGACCCACTTTGTGGGAGATTGGAGTCCCAGATAGAAGTGCAGCTGAGTTCTTCATTCCAGACACCAATAAAGATATCAACAATCTTTACATAAATTTTGAGAAGTTAGTTGCCACTTATTTGAAACTTCTGATTTACATTCGGAAAACATGGATAAATTCATACTAACTTTCCTTCTTTGAACAAATACCTTTTATATTTAATAAGATGTGTTTTTAGAGTAGAACTAGGGTGGTCCTAAGTTCACCAAGTCTCCTATGAACTTGACTCTAAAGTATATTGAATCGACTTTAAACGATGAATCCAAACCGTTGAAATTCTTCTACCTAATGATTGATGCGTCTACATGTGAAACTTTTAAAGTTTCGAATTAATTTGATAAAGAGTCAAGTGGTCAAAGGAGTACAAAAATTGAATGCATTAAAATTTATTTATAAACCTTAAATTTTTGACCACTTGACTTTATATCAAATTAATTCGAAACTTTAAAATTTTCACATGTAGACGCATCACTCATTAGGTAGAAGGATTTCAACTGTTTGGATTCATCGTTTAAAGTCGATTCGATATATTTTAGAGTCAAGTTCACAAGAGGTTTGGTGAACTTAGGAGCACCCTAGTTCTACTCGTGTTTTTATACTTATGAACTATTCGAGGAAGTAGGATTTTTGAAATATGTAAGGCACCTTAAAAGTTTCCTGCAAGGCTATCAATTTTTTTCCCCTTTCAACAATATTATCTAATTAATTTTTTTCTCATTCTTTTATCCCTTCTTAAGAAAAGATTCATGGTTTTTTTTTTTTTCTTTTTGTTTCAAATATCTCAGGTACAGACAGTATGGTCTCTGGGAGAGGTACACAGACTTGTACCCAAAAGAAGACCTGGTTTACAATGTTGGTACCGGTGATTATAAAAAAGATTGGTTTTTTGCCCAAGTAACAAGGTATCATCAAGCATTACCTTGCTTTGTATACATAATCTTAATTCATACTATGTAGAAAAGTTTCCTATACAATTTCCATTGGCAACATTTCGCAAACATTGTTACCAGTTGTGCTTCTTTGATTTTTAGTGTGTTACAATATTCACATCTAGTTTACTAGGCAAAACTTGTGTAATATTTATTGTGTTTCTCCACTTATATAGGAAAGTTGGAAATGATTATCACGGAACAACATGGCAGATCAAGTTCTTCCTCACAAACATACAACAAAACAGTTCTTATATGTTACGTCTGGCTCTTGCAACAGCTCATATGTCAAGACTCGAGGTTATTTTCTCTTCTCATAAACTCAATTTTTTCATACTAGCAAGTACCATAAATCGATTGGTCATTGTACCTGCCATTTATTAATTTGATTGGTAGATGCACCATTGTTTTCTGATCACCTGACATTATTCTAATTTTAGGTTCGAGTGAATGATCCCAATGGACAAGCACAGTTAAAAACATATCAATTTGGTGACGGAAATGCAATTGCACGGCATGGAATTCATGGATTTCAGTGGAATTATGAAGTACCGATAGATGGGAAATTGCTAATTCAAGGAGAGAATACCATTTATCTTACACAGTCATTTGGAGGCTTTATGTTTAGTGGTATTATGTATGACCATTTGCGTTTTGAGGGACCCTATGTTTCATAAACAACAAGAGAAAAATTACTTGGAAATTTGTATAGAAAAGAGAAAAGAATGGGAATAGACCAATAACGAATGAACTAATTCATTTTATTCATTATCATAAAGTGGTATGTGATTTTTGGATTGTATTTTTTTCCAATTTGTTGTCCAAAGTTGGATTGCTTGTTACGACAGATAGAAGTCCAACACCTATAATTTAATATAAATTCTAATAAATTTATCTTAGCAAGAGAACAACAAAGAAGAATAACACAAAAATCCTTAATGGATCCTAATTCGTTAGGCACAAAACTCAATCCTAGTACCAACTCGACAATATTAATTATCTTCGGAAAGAAAAGAAGTAACAGCAAATGTTACATGTTTCATTATTATAAGAATGAAACAAGTGGGTCATACAATCAAAAAATTTACCAATATCTATATCCTCTTAAACAGAGTTTTTTTTTTTTTTTTTAAATTGACAGCAGCTATAAATAGACTAACAGAGTATCAAATTTGATAAGATGTCAATTTGGAGATATTGAAAAGCTAATTTTGAATTTAACTGAATATAAAGTTTCCGAAGATCGGCAACAGAGTATCCAATCATGTGGGAATGGACAACAACAAAAAATTTCTCTGTTGCCTCATTTTACAGGGTAATCACACAACATCCGATAGTGATAGACGCAAGATCGGCAATTTGAAATTTAAAGGCACCGTTAAGGGTTACAATCTTCATTTGGTTAATGTTGAGAAAAAGAATACTTACGGTGGATAATCTTATAAAGAGGGGATGGCAGATGCCAAATATGTGTTTCATGTGCACGAGAGCACAATAAACAGTGGATCATCCATTTCGGACCTGCAACTATGCATATTAGTTGGTGCACAACCTTACCAGTACAATTCATAACCTTCCACATTGCGAATTCTTTGTTGCAAATGACTATACACAGGCTGTTTTAAGATCAAGGCATATAATTATAAGAAGATTATAACTCACTTTGTGTTTTGTGCTTTGGCGGGAGAGGTGTTGAAGAATTTTCATGGATAACAACAAAGGGGTCAGTATACTGCTATTAGAGGTGCAATCGGAGCTTCAATCATGATTTGCAAACACCATATAATACTAAGGAATATATACTGTAACTAATTTTCAGTTTTATTACTTTACTCAAGCAAATTTAAAATTACATTTCCTACTGTAAAATAAGCCCAAGGGCAAATATGTAAAATTTGACACCCCTGGTGTCTGTTAAATGAAATCTGAGGCTAGACCTCCAATTTTTCACTCAAAAAAAATCTTATCTGTAAAAAATGTTTTGATTATAATATTTGTATTATATTATATAAGTGAATTTTTTGAGTGAATTATTCATATAACTCAACTATCTGACAATTATTCGTCATGTGTCCGTATTCAAATCTGTATTCGTGAATTATCTACTCTATATCCGTATTTGTTTAGGATGAATTTGATTTTAAATTTTGATATTCGTTTACTATCCGTATCTGTATTCGTATTCGTATCCGCTCAGTTAAATATTAATATGGATATTATATTAGCATTATTCTCTCCGAATCTGCTCTGTTTTCACCCCTACTGGATGAACTGAAAAAACACATATAAGATAAGACCAAAATATTTTTTTAGCCACAATTCCAGTGACATCGTATGAGAATATAATCAAGGCATCTCAAATTTTGAGTTTAGATCAGGATCGTCTGATCTGCTTTGGTACGGATATTAAAGAGACCTAATGCATTGTATTTGTACCTCGATCCTCGAGCTGGATTGTCCCAATTCTGATCGTACGGTCCGGGTTTAAAATCAAAATTTGAGTTACCTCAGAGGTTCCGAACTCATCGCAAGGTATTTGCATAAAAATCTGTTTCCAATCGATGGACTGAACCGATAAAAAAGAGTACTCAAATGGCGAGAGAAGAAGAAAACCTCTTTATAACCGTAGAGGGATCAGATCAGGATGAGGAGATGCCGACGGCCTCGGAAGCCCTAGCCTCCGCCACCGCCTCACCTTCCGACGACTTCGGCTCGGAGGAAGAAGCCGATGAAGGGGCTGATGAGCTCCGCACCCAAGCCCTCGAACAAGCATTGCGCAGTCAACTCCTGGACTATGATTCGCATCTCCAGGTATTTCTGATGCTCTCTCTCCCGCTCTGTCACTACCTCTCTGGTCACTGGAAAAATAAATAAATGTAAATGATTGCAATTTTGAAAATGGGGTTAATGTGACCTCCCTCCTAGACAAACTAACATATATATTATAGTAAATTTTCTTCTGATGTTAGAACTTAGGTGCTAAATTAGACATTTACTTTATCATAGAATCAGCTAATCAATTAAATAATATCTTAATTCTTACAAAATAGCTTGGTTCCCTCTAAATCCGGGATGGATAGTTTGCAATCTTGCTTATGTGAGTAATTCAAGTGATTTGAAAGAATATCCTTTCTATCAAGCACTAGCAGATTTGCGCTGTTTCCCCTTAATTGTTTCTCACGTTTTAATTCAGTCAGAATCCAAGCTCGCATTGATGTCCGCTATGCCCTTGCTGCTGGTTGGACTGTTTAGGACTCTGTATTTGTGGAGCAAACCAAATATTCGTATTTTCGTTCCATTTTGATCTTGTCAAACCTTGATTTCTGATATTTTTTTTTGTTAGTATGTAAACTGCTTGAGGAAATCAGGAGAGATTGAGAAGCTTAGAAATGCTAGAGAAGAGATGAATAGGCTATTCCCGCTCAGTCCTAAACTATGGCAGGTTTGGATTGGTGATGAAATATCTTTGAATTGAGGGTGATGAAATATCTTTGATGCAATTTCAGCTTTTTATAGAATTTGCCTGCATAATTGCAATTATGATATGTGATCAATACTTCAATAGAGTCATCTCCTTATCTGTCCTGTGTGGTTTTTAGAAAGAAAGCGCTTGGACATATGTGCCCTTTTGGATTGAAATGTCTTGCTAGTCAAACATATGTTCTTCAAATAGACCTTAGAAAGAATTTTGTTTCAATTTACACTGCTTTTAATAAGCTCAACATTGCTCCTGTATTTACTCTTGTAACTTATGGGACTAAGGAGCCACCAATTCAGATTCCAGACCGAATAGTCATCTTTGGTTTTTTTTTTTTTTTTTTCTTAAATGGATACTTCCTGGTAGACTTTAGGGATGTTAATGAATCGAGTTTGAGCGAGTTGGGGTATGCTCGGGCTCGGTTCATCAAGTTAATGAGCGAGTCAATTCGAGTTGAGAAGACAATTCCGAGTCAACAACTCAACTCGTTGCCAACTCGAGTTGACTGTAACTCGTTAAGACTTAAGACCAATTGATGTTTCATTTCTTCTGGCAGAGAAATAATGTAATTAGATAAATTTTATTTGTTATAATAATGCAGACTAAAGAGAAAGACTTGAAGTCTTTCTTTAGCGACTGTGGGAGTGTTACAACTGTTCAATTGGTCAGAGACAAGGTCATGGGAAAATCTAGGGTTAGCTCTTCCAGAAGGCACATAGATTTTCCTGACCACCTACTTCACAAAAAAATCCTGCCTTGTCTCCCTTTTAAATACCTCAACAGATTGAAATGTATTTCGAAAGAATTGAAGTCACTAATAAGCATTGATGCAAAATTTGCTGCCGATCAGTCTCGCTCAGCAGACGCTTCATCAAGTAGCTTTGTATACATGTCGATGGATGGCATCTTATAATTCTCTCCGACCCGACATTGATAGGTGTCCCTGATCCATCCCTCAGTTTCCTCAACCCAACATCTTTTAATCATGAGATCAATCTAGTCTGCTGCACAAATGGCCTCCTCCTTGATGGTGAATTCAGTCACAAGGCATCCCTCTGCGTTTGTAATCCTGCTACCAAAGAGATGGTGTTTGTACCAAAAAGTGTTGGTTGGGATAAAGATGTCTATAAAATGGGTCTTGCTTATGATCCTTGCGAGTTGCCAGATCGGTTCACCATTGTTCACCCTCACTACAATAGAGATGGTTATGTGTATCAGTTTAATGTATTTTGTTCAGACACTGGCAAATGGACCCGTTCGAGCACGAGCATGTGTGTAGGCCCATATTCGCCAGGAATTAAAGCAGTGTGTGCGAAGGAGGTGATATATTGGAATTGTGGAAAGTACCTTTTGTGGTATGATACAAAGAGGGATTTAGCAGGGTCTCTACTGTGGCCTTTAATGATGCCATTGATAGAAGAAAAGTTTCATATAGGAGTCTATGCTGGTGAAATCACGTGTTACCTTACTTGGGTTCGCGGGATCAAGGTGCGGAGACTGGCTGGAGGGTCCTGCTGGGATAGGTTGCATGCGACTAGTTGGGACGGCATGTTGGATGCATTTAACTTTTGTGATGGCATGCAGTTGTGTCGCAACCAGTCTGAAATGTTCTTCAGGCGACACATCATATTCCCAGTAGGGTTTGATGGGCAGTTTGTTTACATCACGGTGAGGCGGACTGATCATATTATCACATCAAGGTTGTTTCGTTGGGAAACTGAGACAGGACGAGTTGAAGAGAGAAGTCCGATCATTATGTGGGAACTAGGGTACATCAATAGTATCTTCAAATATGCCAATAGCATGGCTAGAGTGCCACAAATTTTGAAAGATACTTCTTAGGAAATTGACATATGGTTTTATGTATCGAGTTGTGATGAAAAAAAATATGTATTTTGATCTGGCTTGCCAGAGTTGTTTACTAATTTATTTTGTTTTGTTTAGGATTCTAAAATTATTAAATAATTTTGCAATCTCCAAAGAATAGGTTTTCTTACAAGGTGGTTATGTTGTAATTTCCACTGATTTCAATGAAATGAGATGTGCATAGTGATCTTGATTGTGAGAGTTTTTCTTAGTTTTTTGTTTCATTTTAGTTTTAGAGGACTTGGTTTTTATTTGGTTATCTTCAATATTTGCATGTCGGTGTATAGTTGTGTTGCACATTTTTATTTATTTTAATTTTTAGAATGAATATTCAGCCAACCAACATATATATGCTCCACTTGCTTGAAAGAAACTACTTAGAGAAATAAGATAAGATGTTGAAAAATGTGTTTTTATTTATGACAGTAAGTCATACAAATAAAGTTAGTATAGAGCAAGTTAATCAACTTAGAGAGAATGAATAAGTTAATCTGAATTAACTCACTTCTTAATTTATCTCACTTTTATACTATTTCTTATTTAACTACTTAAATTTTGAAGTCAATGGTTTACTCCATCTTTTACTCTACAATCAAACATAACCTTATTAGGATTTTGAATGAATGGAATAAGTTCAAGAGCTTGATACAAAGCAACATTTTAAACCAGAAAATGCCACAATAATGTCTTTCTATTATCACTAATAAGTTTCAATCAATTGACTGTTTAATTGCAAAATTTTCAAATTTCACCAATAATCCCCACAGGATCAAGAACTGCCACTGAAATGGTGGAATCGGTTCGAATCCCTCAAAATAACAAAACCTATTTTCAATATATTTTATTGCATTATGGCTAGGGCCGTCAAAAAAAGCTCGTAGCACGTGGCTCGCTCGTGACTCACATATGGCTCGATCGGTAACAGCTCGTTCGATAGTGAACCGAGCTTTTAACGAGCTGGCTCGCTAACATCTCGGGCCAAAATTAACGAGTTTGAGCTGGGGCCTAGCTCGGCTAGGCATCAATTTGTGTGTATTTTATACTGTCAAGCTTGGTCCAGCTCGGTTCAGCTCGGTCCAAAAAGATTTGTAAAAATTTTTTTCTTCTTAAAACAAGGTTCAAGTAAACCCAGTGAGCCAGCTCGTCAGCTCGCAAGCTGGCTCGGTGGCTCGTCATGAGTTTGAGCTGAGATTTTAGCTCACGGGCTGTTAACGAACTAGCTCGCTAAGAACTCGGTCTAGAATTAATGAGCTGCGCTAAGACCCAGCTCAACCCGGACCAGCTCATTTACAGCCCTAATTATGGCGATCTTCGCCAACCCTTAGATTCTCACTATGGTACCTCAGCGTATACACTTTTTCTGGTATATCATGTAACACCATTTTATTTTAGTATCGGATATAGGCCTGCTAATGAACGGGCCCCTTGTTCATACTAGGTCCGGTTCATAATTAAAATGAGCAGGGCCCTGTTCATGATCGGCCCGAATAATAGAGTTCATGTTCATAATCGACCCGTTCTGTATTGTTCATAACAGTGTTCGGTTCGGAACTAAGCCTGTTCGGAAAGGCCCGTTTCAACGAACCGGGCTGAACAGTGAACAACAAATCGGGCTGCTACAGGGTGCTATATGAACAACAAATCGGGCTGTTACCATTAAAGTTACAAATAATTTTACTGAAATTACTGAAATGATACACACAGAATCCAGAGATTTTGTATAGTTCAATTAAAGATGTTTTAATTTAAAAATAACCAAAATTAAACCTGAGTTCATCTATTGTCCTTGAAAAACAAATTTAAACCTAAATTTCTAACATTCCACACTTCACAAAAACAAATTTATCTAAAATTCCAAATCTGAGTTCATCTATTGTCCTTGGTTCTCATCTACCTCTTGAAAAAGACTTCAATGAGAAAAAGCCCGTTCGCATCCTGCGTTAAAATGACAAAGATATTAAGTCTGTTTAAGCACTGAATGTATCTTTCATTAATATCTGCTAAGATATTAGGTCTGTTTAAGCGTGCTAAGAGATATTAAAACTCTTATACACTCGTAACTCCTAAAGTGAGTCTCCTTTCTTTATGTAAACTCACACTAGTGCAAAATATACAAACATTACACTAACTCTACCTCGAATTAACTCAAATCTCCTCATTGCACTTGTTCTCAGTAATGCAATTTTGTCCAAATTTTGAATTTTTAATGATAAATATGCATTCCCATTGCACCATACTTAGCACACTTAGCACTCTAACTAACTATGCCTCAATTAGAAATCAACTTTGACAAAACCCTCAATTAACCAATCCTTCAAAAAATACTACAAGTAAATTATTAAGTACTGAGGTAAGGAAATTAAGTTTACCTACTCTCATTCCCAAAGCATTTAGCGGCATCCCTATATAGACCTTAGTAACATGCAATTATTAAGTAAACTCTTTATTACCAACAAACTCTTATTAAAAAAAAAGTTAAGAAAATAAAGATTCGTTACTTACCAACATATCACATAAATGGACTATATTTGTCCAATTCAAAATCCTCAATAGAGCCAAACCAGTCTTTTGTGCAGACGAGAGCCTCAATGGATTTCAGCGTTCATCAAACTGCGCAAGTGATCAGTTAATCGGCTAGCTGCACTAAATGCCGACTCTGAAGCAACGGTTGAGACTGGAACAGCCAAAAAGTCCCTTGCCATTTTTGCTAAAATCGGAAACAAATCAGAGTTTCTTCTCCACCATCCCAAAACATCGAATTCTTCATCCTCAGATACCACCAAGAGTTCTTCAAGTTAACTATCCAATTCGCATTTCTTTTGTCGCGAATTACAGTTCTCTACTTGAAGATATAAGAACACATAAAAGCTTACTTAAGAATGAACATGGAAAGTTAGATATAAGTAGATTGGTTTTAACAGTATGAATTTGTCATTTGAAAATAATTAATTCGACATATTTTGGAGTAATGTTCGTCCCGTCATCTTAATGAGCATAAAACACTATCTTTACTTGTATATAAACTAGGTGTAAATATTTTAAATTGTTGGAACTCGTATTAATAAAAAAGACTAGTTTCAAAAAACAATTATTATAAATCTAAAAATCATACAGCACAAAAAAGAATATTTAGTCCTTGTCAATAGATGAAAGCTACCTTTTTTCCGTGTTCCAAATTAAAATGACTCTTGGTACTGTGTATATAAAGTAACTTTAGTAAATCATATGCAACCAATTACATTTGAGTTTTTACAATTAATGGAAAATGGTTATATTAATTAATTAAGGAACTTTAGTAAATCACTGATGAATTTCCTTTATATATCCGTCACGACAAGAAATTCCCATAAATTAGATGAAAACTATAATTTTGTTTCTCTTACGCTTTAATATTTTAGATATATTACACATATTTCATTTTGGATTAAGGATTATGGAAGGCATGGAAGAGAAAATATACATAAATTACCTTAAATTATTTGGTTAAAAATGAAGGTTAAGGGATGCACCCATAACATCTGTTAACCAACCAAAGTTTTATTTAGTTAATCCTCCCAATTTATACATACTAACAAAAAAAGTGAAAAAAAAAAGATTAACTATAAATGAGAAAAAGGGAAATGGAACAAATTAATTAACCTCCATTTGCATTTTTACTCCAATACATCTCCTCTATAACCTCCTTCCTCATTTATCTCCGTCTCCGGATAACAAAAATGTTGTTAGGAGGGTTATGCTATGTGTTTGGTAGGAAATGCAAAAAATATACTTCAGCAGTGAAATCCCCTTGCCTATATATAAAGCACAGTAAAGAATGAGTTCTCCATCTTGCATGAGCTAAAAACTAAAGAAAACAAACAGGGCAAGACAAAAGTAATATTCCACTGTGATTTAAGGTATGACAACTAAATTTCGTGCTATGCATTTTTATATTATGAAAGCTATCACATTTTGGAAATATATATATATATATATATATATAGTATAACTAGGAGCACATTGTTTAGAGTCAAGTTCACAAAAGATTTGGTGAACTTGGGAGCACCCTAGTTCTACTCTATATATATATATAGGCCCTATATATATTACCAGCGCGTGATGATTCTTTTTCTGTAGTAGAGCATAATTAAGTTCGTTTTATATATTTCTTGGAAATGTGCATCATTTCCAAAAGACAAAAGTAATATATTTTTTTTCTGTTCTACTGTATATTTTATTATAGAAATTAAGTTTGGTGTTTCAAATTTCATTAATTTTCTTCCTAATGTCTTCAATGTTTTATGTTTTGGACCGAGCATAAGTTCAACGGTTCGGTTTTTTATATATTTCGGTTTGGTTTGCTTTTTAATACCGAAGTAGAACTAGGAGCACGTTCGGTTTAAAATTGTCAAGTCCGAACCGACCGAATTTTTATATTATGAATTTGGTCCGGACCGCTCTAGTTTATTTCTTAATATCTCGGTTTATTTCTTAATCAATTGCTTTAAATACTTCGGTTTATTTCTTAATATATTTATTTCTTATATACTTGTTTATTACAAAACAATTGCTTTAAATTAAAAAGTTGATATATTTATTTGAAAAAGGCCAATAAAACTTTTTCGGTTAGGTTTATATGTTAATTCGGTTCTTCGGTTCGGTTCGGTTCGATTTTTGATGCTTTTTCTGTTTGAGTAGAGCATAATTTAAAGAATTTGGGTCTTTATGAGTATTGGAGTCTTGTCTGTTAAAATTGTGTGCACTCTGCGTAAAATTTCCAAAAGACAAATTAAAGTATATCTATCGATAATTTCTTTAAATAAGCATCGGGCCAAACTGACTTTTCATAGCTGTAAATATTGTCAAAATTGTCAAGCCCAGACAATTTTCAAGTTTGGTGCATGAAAAATATTTTCAAATTTCATTAAGCTTTTAATCTTTCCACAATCCACACAGACATGATGACATCTGTTATATAGTTTGCTAAATGCGTCATGTCACGTTACATTTTTCATGTTCAGCATTAATTCATTAGAAAAACTGTTCAGAAAATAAAAAGTATATGTTATAATACATTGCCCAAATTAAATGCCACTTCAGTTTCAATCATGTATCATATAAAAATTACAATGGCAGGAGTTTAACATTGCATTTATTTATTTTTCATTGCAGAAGAAAACGGGCACAACAAGTGGAAATTAAAGCTAAAGTGATCTACTGATCCACAAACAAAACTTGCCAGCTGAATGGTTGTTTTCTCCTGAACAACCATTCAGTTTGGCTTTCGTTAAATATATTTATACGAGTAATCATCGAAGAAACAAGAGCGCAGATATGGGGATGTTGTTGGAAAGATTTCAAGTGCCTATGTTGTTTGTTTCTGTACTATGCATTTTCATTGCCACTGCTGTGAGCTTTGAAAAGCAGAGAGTTACTTTGGATGTACAAGATTCCCAGGTAAGTTACTATTTATCTATATATTGTGCATTTGAACTGATAATTAATAGAGCAGAAATGTGATTTAACTAAAAAGTATTTTGTAAAATTTAGCTGGGTATTTTTATTATTGTCGTATTTAGAGCTGTTGAGCAGATAACATTCTATATATATGTTTTGCAAAATGATGCATGCGTTTTCTTGCAAGCACAATATTAATCCTCCATGTACATTACATTAATGCAATTCAATGCTCCTTAATATTGAACTGTCTAATTCTCTCTCTCTCTCTCGCGCTTTGATTTAAAAAAATTATATCACTGTATCTGTACTACTTTGTGGATACAAAATATTTACTTTTGTTGATTAATGGTTTGTATAAATTAAACATACAGCGGTCATGACTCATGCACCTTATCATATATAATAGTGTATGCCTCAGTAAAATCGCATCAAGTCATACACCCTGTTCCAGAATTAACCAAACCAAGACTATTTTAATTACATGAATGTCAAATTTTAGGTGGTGATCGATAATGGAATCCTTCAACTCACCTTAGCGAAGCCCCAAGGCCATATTATTGCCATCAAGTACAATGGAATAGACAATCTGTTGAAGCTCTCTCACGGAGGTGACAATTTAGGAGGGTAGGCACTTGAGTAAAACAGTACCTTTTAATTTTTTTTATGAAATCGAAGTTTTTCACTGAAATGTCATTAATACGTAACGGTTAATTTTTTTAATTATGAATGCATATATTAGGTACTGGGATGTGGTTTGGAACTATCCTGGATCTGGACATATTGGTGTTTTGGAGATATAAGTTTTACATGAGAAAAATGAAAATTGAAATTTAAACAAAGATTCTAGAATAAGTTAGCCTGTTGTCTGAAATATTATCAAAATTATGACTTTATAGTAAAGAAAATTTGATGGAATTTGAATATACAAATTAATTGGTTATGCCACCTTAACCAATATGTTTCTGATACCTTATGAAAGTTTATGTAGGGAAAAAAAATTCCTCACTCTTGTTAAGGACTAAAAATAAAATGCTGACCATTTGCAATTATGTTGAACAGATTAGAAGGAACAGAGTTTAAAATAATAGTAGAAACAGAGAACCAGGTAGAGGTCTCCTTTAAGAGATACTGCAATGCATCCCTTCAAAATACTGCTCATCTCAATACTGATGTAAGGTTTGTGCTTTTCTCAACTTTTAGCACTTTATTTTTCTGCACAAGTGACACAATATTAAAATGACCTTGAAGAAGTAACTGAAATGCAAGGGATGTTTACTCAACTAATTATCTTGTTTTTGCGGGGCTAACATGGGAAAGTAACACGCTTTGCTTTCCTCTAGATACATTATGCTTCGGGGTGTATCAGGATTTTACACTTATTCCATATTTGAACATGACAAAAGTTGCCCAGCAATCGATATTTCTGAAGCCCGGGTTGCCTTCAAGCCTAATGGCGATAGGTATGTTTACCATTATATCCCTTCTGAATAGGCATTGAATTTGCTATTTTTAACATGTGAATGGAGTTTCTCAATTGAAGACACAAGTATTTTACGTAAGGACATACCATTTTACCTACCATTTTACGTACCATAACCTAGCTATCAGTAATTATCACCAGCGAAAAATGGTATCAATATATGCAACTAATGCCAGTCAGTATACACTCTTCTTAAGCATATTATAAATTGTAATTGTTGGTACTCCAGATTTCATTACATGGTGATATCTGATAATAAGAAAAAGCAAATGCCGGCAGAAATAGACAGACAACATCCTAGAGGAGAGCAGCTAGCTTACAAAGAAGCTGTGCTGCTTACTGATCCAATCCAGACAGAATTAAAAGGAGAGGTAACAACCAATAATAAACAGTAACCCATTTGTGAAAACATTGTTTAACGACGATTGATTAATCTTGAATTGACTGTTGAGTTTTGGAATTTCGGATATTTTTCAGGTGGATGACAAGTACCAGTATTCACTAGATCATAAGAATAACCGGGTTCATGGATGGATAAGCGACAATCCATCAACCGGCTTCTGGGTCATAACACCTAGCTATGAGTCCAGAACTGGTGGGCCCCTCAAGCAGGATCTAACCTCCCATACGGGCCCCACTTCGCTTGCAGTGAGTAATTCATTATGGTTTTAATTTCTTTAATTAAAATTCACTTTTAACGTCCATCTGCATCTTGCCAATGAAAACTCAGTATAGCCTTTGATAAAATGCCAAATGGAAATAATAATAAAATTATATAATTTGGACTGGGAAAACTGATAACTTTCAATTGAGAAAAGTACAAAATACCAGCATGGAAAATTACTGGCAAAAAAGAGGGAAAAAGCAGCAGCAGCAAAACAGATTCTTTACAGATAATTAAGACATTTATTTTGACATAAATATAATTCATACTAGTGTGAATTAACTTTTTATACTTTTCACAGGTGTTTATCGGAGATCATTATGTTGGTAGTGATATACACTTTAGTCTACAAGATGGAGAGTATTGGAAGAAAACCTTGGGTCCTGTTTTCATCTACTTAAATTCAAATTCAAATCAGAATCACAGTGGCAGTGCCCGTGATCATCTATGGGACAATGCCAAAGCGCAGGTTAATTCTTCTGCAAATTTAAAATTTTAATTATAATAAATTTGAGAAAATTTCAAAATTACCCATGCATGAAAAGTACTATACATTTTTAACAGATGCAAAAAGAGGTTGACCGCTGGCCTTATGAATTCCCTGCTTCAGAAGAATTCTTAAAATCTAATCAAAGAGGCTCAATCACTGGAAGATTATCAATTTATGACAGGTAATCTCTTTGTGCTTTATAAAAAGTTTACAAAGATTCAAACCAAAATTTCCTATATCCATCATAAAGCATATGACAAACAAAGTTTCTGTTACCTTATTTGTAGGTACAGTAACACATGTGATAAGCTGGCTGATTTTCCTTATGTGGGATTGGCCTTACCTGGTAAACCTGGATCATGGCAACAGAATACAAGGTAATATATGTCATCACTTTTATAAAGTAAAAAACAATTGTACTAATAATTGGTGTTACTATTATTTTTATAATAAGCCAAAGTAAAATAGAACAAACATGAAAACATCTTAGCAAAAATGGAACTGGACTTCATTTAGCAAGAATTAGGAGCAAGGAATTTTCCTTTGCACATATTGCAGCACTGATGACTGACCCTTTTTTCCATTTTCAATGTTCGTTATTGATTCTTATTATATATATTTTCTATATGAAAAATTCCCTACTTGTTCTCTTTCTCTTGGACTGACAATATCACATATGCAGAAGTAACAATGAAGAGCTCCTTAAACTTATTAATTTATGATTTTTTTTTATGATTAGGGCTACCAATTTTGGGCGAGAGCTGATGCAAATGGCAATTTCACCATAAACAATATAATACCAGGAAATTACAACTTGTATGCATGGGTCCCCGGATTTGTTGGTGATTTTAAGCATAATGTCACAATATCCATCACAACCGGTAAAATTTCATGGTTCTCATTTTCTTATAAAGACGCAATATAATAAAATTACAATATAATTTTTTTTTTCCATAGAAACTTATAATCCACTATTAGAGCTATTCCAAAGATGAAATAATATGTTTGTATAAACAAACAAATGTTACATTTTCTTACTGATTTCTACCAATTGCTGCTAGCATTTGTAGACAATGCATAATACTTGTTATTTGAAAGTGTTCTTTTTCTTCTTCCTCTTTTTTATTTTTCTTTTCCTAATTTGAAATTGTGCACTATTAGGTTCTAAAACTGATCTTGGTGCGCTCACTTTTGAACCTCCGAGAGCAGGACCCACGTTATGGGAGATTGGTGTCCCTGATAGAAGTGCAGCTGAGTTCTTCATTCCAGACACAAATCCAAAATATGTGAACAAGCTTTACATTAGTGAAGAAAAGTTAGTTGCCTCTTATCAAAAGTTAACAACAACTTTATGCCAATTTACGAGTCACGTCCCAAAGCCTCTGAAAATTAAGCTTGTACTTACAGAAACATAGTACTAAATCATAAATTGAAACTTACTTGGATGGACAAAATGCTTTTAATATTTACTAAGTCGTGCCTTTTGCATTTGACCAGGAAGAAAGTTTTAATTTTTGAACCTTGCAAGAGCAAATTCAACATTTCACCTGCAAATGATACTCAGCACCTTTTCTGACATCTGAAATTTCTCCATTAGTTTCTAATTGTCTTTTTATTTTCCATCTTAATCAAAGATTCATGTATTTTTCTATTATAAATCTCAGGTATAGACAGTATGGTCTCTGGGAGCGATATACAGATCTGTACCCGAAGGATGACCTAGTTTACAGAGTTGGTACCAGTAATTACACAAAAGATTGGTTCTACGCCCATGTAACAAGGTACCATCAAGCATTAGACCCACAAGCTTAAATTTCATATATAATGAACAAAGCATTAGAATATCACCCACATGGGCCACATTTCTCCTGTTTCATGTCTATACAGAAAGTAGAATTTGTATGTAACAGGCCGGATATTAAATTATCTTGTTTCGATAAAGTGTTTACATCCATTAATGATCTTCAAATCACCAAGTACCTCATATATTCAACACCATTCTTCCTTTTTTTTTTGTCAGCAAAATTTTTAAAACCATTCTTCTTGGACGTTTTGTCGAAATTGAATGTGTTATAGTTATCATGATCCGCTGTTATATTGATCCATAGACCATAGTTTCAAATAAATAATAAAGTTGCTCGATAATACATAGCTTTTCTGTTGACGAGAGATAATTGTGTTAATATTAACTCTCTTTTTTCCACTTGTTTAGGAAAGTTAGAGATGAATATTATACAACAACATGGCAAATAAAGTTCAACCTCAACAATGTTCAGAAAAACAGTTCTTACATGTTACGTGTCGCTATTGCAACATCTCATATGTCAAGATTAGAGGTTATTCTTTCTTACTATGAATTTAATATTTCCATACTGACTGGTACCAGGTATGATTGGTTATGCAGCACTCCATCCCATACCCTTAACATATTTTGTTTCCAGGTTCGAGTGAATGATCCCAATGGAAAAGCTCATTTTAGAACAAATGTATTTGGGGGAGGAAATGTAATTGCACGGCATGGAATTCATGGATATCAGTGGAATTATGAGGTACCGATTGAAGGAGCATTACTGTTTGAAGGGGATAATACCATTTATCTTACACAGTCTAAAGGAGGCTTTAAGTTTATCGGCTTTATGTATGACTATCTCCCCTTCGAGGGACCCTGTGATGCTTAAACAGGAATTTTAATTTAAACTGTGCAATGTAACCAATTCTTTTGTACAAAAAGGAATACTGAAACTCAAAATTATTCATGGGGTTGAAGAGAATTGATTTGTTCTGAAATTATTTTGATATTTTAATTCCATTCTCATGCAAAAACCCAAAATCTCCTTACTAAAAATTAAGAAAAATAGATTTAGTATTTGATACATCAAAGTTACTAGGAGGATTATACATATTAAATATTCTTTGGGGCTGTGACTTGAGATTTACGTATGCCCCGGCCCATTGCCCCTATAAAGACCAAGATTAAATAATTAGGTTGAACAAGACATGCAATGACAGGCATTATGACATGGAAAAGGAACCAAACCCTTATATGAACAAGTTTCCTCTGAAATTATCCAATTTTAAATAGTTTGCATCTTATTGCACAATATGGGGGATAAGCTCTAAAGATAAACATTATAAAAATACATAGCAAGTCTTGGTAAAAGAACTGCCATTTATGTTTTGAATAATCCCCAAAGGTTAAATTATGGTTCATAGTTCAATTGCAAGAATTTAGAATTGAAGGGGAAAAACAGAGGATAGGCACAACTCATCATGGTCCAAACAGCATGAGCATGGATGGGTATTCATGAATGTCTCTTAGCTTTACCAGAATCTGCACAATTAAACTGCTTAAAGCAAGATTTTTTGAAAATTCTTGCTTTTCTTTGTAGCATGCAAAAAGGGTGCCCCACTTTTTGAAGGCAATTTTTTATATTAACAGAGATCTATGGATAAGCAATTTAATAACATTGGTCCAGGAACATTTTCATGTCTTTTCAGAAGAAAGTAACCTGTCTAAAGATATCTTAGCAGCACCATGCTTGGTTATTTTAAGTTCATGTTTTTGCTCTTTTCAATGAAGACCAAGAAATTTCGCGTCTGACTCTGTTTCAGTTTCATCTTTTAACCAGAAGTTAGAAAATAATAATAATAAATGGGGACTTCACAGTAAGTTGTCGACTAATTAAAAAATAATAATAATAATAAGGTATGTTGAAAGCAAATTTGTTTGTTTTCATTTACACATTACGCTATTTAAGAAACGTGGATCTGTTGTGATTTATGAATGTGAGCATGCGGCATATAATGCTGTCATGTGCGATTATTTTCAACTGTGTGTGTGTATTTGCCATTTTTCTGAGTCAACCATAACTTTGCATTTGTAAAATACCATGTACAACATTACTATATTAGAATGTATTTATTTTTATTGAAACACCATATGATATATTTAGAATGATTTTATCCAGCAATATTTTCACGGCAAATGTATAGATGGTAAAACAGCAGCTAAATTAATATTCCTTTGGGGAGTATTATGCAAAACAGCTACAAAATTATTTTCGAGAATCACATGCACCTAGCATAATTAATTAATTCAGGTATTGCCGTGTTGGAGGTACAAGTTCAAAATCCAGCTTTAAGAGAAATTAAACAATTACTAACTGCGGAAATTAATTTACTAATTAATTTTGAATAAAAAGGTTAAAAAAAAGTAGTGGGGTACGTAAACCCACCTAAAACAACGTAGACAAAAAATAATGATTCATGTAAAGTTTAAGACTTTAATTAAAATGCTCTTAGTGAAGTTAAAGTATGGACCATGTGACATTAGATTATGACGAGTTCGCTGACATTGGGAACCCATGAATACCTACACAATTAATTAATAATATTTGTGGGGTTCTCATGTATATTACACGACATGCATGCAATATGGCGTACCGTATTGTAGATTTGTAGTCATGCATGTACGAACATGATTTTATTTAGCTGGTATGAGACGGACTATTACATGACAAGCCCATAGTAGCCAAGCAAGTAGCTAGGTTTTAGTTAGCCTCCACATGCCTCCATATCCAATTGTCATCCAAGTTTGTAGTTTAGGTTGAATGGGTCATCTATATTATATATATTTGTTTAAAGAAAGCGTGTAGCAAGTCATTGGCTAATTGCACTCTTATTTAATTTGTTGCCTTTTTTGCCGGTGCAATTTTTTCATGAATGAGTTCTAAAAAAATTGTTTTTTTTCAGATAAAGACGTGTTCAAAATATCTATATGTATAAAATATTTATAATGTTTAGTTATCTGATTTCAAACATGTAATACTACACAGAAAATATTAAAAAGATATTAAAAAAAAATTGGAAGTGGATATATTTATAAGAGTAGAATTAGGGTGTTCTTAAGTTCACTAACTCTCTTTGTGAACTCAACTCTAAAACTTATTGGATTAATTTCAAATGACGAATCCAAACGGTTTAAATCCGTCTACCTTACGAATGATGCATCTACATTCAAATTTTTTATTTTTCAAATTAATTTTTTATAGAGTGAAGTAGTTTCAATAAATAAATGCACTAAAATTAATTTATAAATCTTCTAATTTTGACCGCTTGACTTTATACTAAATTATTCGAAAGTTTAAAATTCTTGCATGCATGTAGACGCATCATTCATAAGATAGACGGATTTCAACGGTTCGAATTTGTAATTTGAAGTCAATCCAATAGATTTTAGAGTTGAGTTCACAAAGATAGTTGGTGAACTTTGGAACAACCTACTTCTACTCTATTTATAATTCACACATTATTGTTAATATTGTTGTTATTTTTTAATAAATTAATTACTAGCGTTATAATATAGTGGAAATTTAATAACTTAATAATTATGTTTTTTTTTATATAGAACTTGACAAAAACGTTGAATAAAAAAAATACCCCAGTACAAAAATATATAATATATAGAAATGGATTAAATAATTCTAACTGAAATAAACAGTATACTTATTTTATAACTTAATTTAATAACTTAAAAAATCAAAAATTTTAAATGATTTATAGTAGACAGATTTATAGTAATGATCATAATATTACATCTGCACATTTCCCATAAGAAGTTGTCGTTTGGTCTCTGTTACAAATTTTCTCAAGCAGAACGGGTTATAAGTACTAGATAAATTGTTAGTTTTGGTCAGTCCATAGTTTTGATTTTCTGTAACATTTCCTCTCAAACAAATCATGGTACAAGTCACTGACAAGTTTGTCTCATGGAACTTTTCGCTTGTGGGATTCTCATTGAATGCTAGTGGGAATTTTTCATCAAATACCTGTTATAAAATTTGTTGTATGGAACTTGTATCAGAGAATTCCATCTTATATAAAGGTTAATGAGTGAGTCTATGGTGCTATGCATATCATGATTTAGTCTCGTAATACGGTTTAATATTTTTTTTTCAAAATCTCAATGGTCGATCCGAACTGTTTAACATGATTTTCATATAAATATGTACTTACAGACTGGATTTTATATTTTTTAGAATTTTTTTACTATTTTTTAAGATATGTAGAAAATCATTGTTTTTGGATGATCCAGAATTTTCAGATCAAGTGATTTTCAGAATTTTCGACCATTAAGGTTTTGAAAAAAGAAATATGGTTCCGTATTACGGATCAACCCGTGATATGCATAGTACCATAGACTCACACAAGGTTAATTATTGGATAGTGAAATAGACATGTTTCTGTTTAATTATTGATATCATAGCCTATTTGAAATAAAACGATTAATTAATACTGAAATGTACCTCCATTAAATTTATCAAACTGTGCTCAACAATTTGAAGTTCAAGGAATCAAATGAGAATTATCAATTATGAGATTATAATTATAACAGGATCCTTTTTTCATGAAGATTGAAAAATTCTACAGGAATTTGTTAATGCTCTTTCTATGACCCAAAAATATTTATAAATCTTAGAAGTGACAAAAAATTGTCAGATGCCTTTATAAAATATAGGAATATTTCATGCATATCTTACAAAAATCTCAAATTACGCATTTTTTTTTTCTCTAAAATGCATAATATCATATATACATCCTTCTAAATTTCAACAACTCACAAATTTAATTATCAAATTTATTGTTTTTTTTTAAAATTAATTTTGTATTTATAAAGTACCAATTTTATAAATTATGAAGAAAAATATAAAAATACATGAAACTCTCAAATTACTTTGCCAATTAGTCAATTCCTATGGAATTTTAGACATAAAAATAGTGTCTTGATGAAAGAAAATTAGTTTATCACAAAGGTTTAATGAGATTGGAACCGAAGAACTTTGCTTCTAGTATCATGTTGACTCATGAATTACTATTTTAAAGTTTATTTTAAATATAAGATCAAAGTACACAGTCATTTAGTTTTTATATTCTTAACGAAGTCAACCTTTATTTACATATTTAGAAAATTGATTAAACATTTTAATAGCAAATACGGACTCGTGCGGTTGTGCCCAGGTTGTAGATTTTTCTTCTCAGTCTATTAAATGTCACTTCAATAAATTTGTCTAATTAATGGCGCAATAAATAGCTGTCTCATTTAGTCTCAATCATGAAAAGGAACTCCAACCAAAATGTATTATTATTTTTTATTTAACCGTGGATCAGACTTATCAATTTCAATTTGTGCTGTTGATAAATTTGTTAAAAGTTCTCAGACCAAGCGAAAATGAGCCAACAAAAAAAAAATTAAACAAATATTGTTCTTGTGAGGGTATATCTATAAGAATGAGAAAGTAATGTTTCTTGGGCCGTTTGGCAAGAGTGTAATAAAGGAATAGAGTGAAAAATATGTTCTATTTCTACCGAACAAAAGAAGAAGTGAGTGGAATTGGAGAATTGAGAATAGTGAAATTGGATTTGAACTTTTAGAGTCAAACTCCTGTTTTTTTTTTTATATTTGAGTCCTTCCTCTATTTTTTTTATGAGCCAATTCTCAATTTTATAAGAAAGATAGAATAGAGAAATTATCATTTTTCAAAAAATACATTTAACTCATTTATCTATAATCTTCCTCTCTTCTACTATTTCACTCTTTCACTATTAACCGAATACGATCAGAACAGTGAGGAATTGAAACCTATTCCAAATTTTATTTTTTCTCAATTTTTCTCTATTTCAATAGTTTGCCAAACCGACTCTTGAGAATTACAAATTGCAAAATTATATTCAGGTAATGAAAATCAATAAAAATAGTAACTGGTACGAATACAGTAACCAAACTAAGCTTAAATTGTCAAAATTTGTGGGACCCAAAAATTCATACTGTAAGCCTGTAACTCTGTACAGTCGTTGTTAACGCTTTTCTGAATTTAGACAACTCGCCAAATTTATGAAAAAAAAAGCATTCAAATGCAGACCTGACAAAACAATATTAATATTCTTATTGTTATTATTATTTTTCAAATTGACAAATTATTTTATAGTGAAATTTGTACTGTTAGATTTAGTGGGTTGTGCTACATTAAGATAGCGCCAGAAAAATTAACATGTGGACCCCAGATGAGATTTACTGGGGACAGATGCCAGACTGTCATTTGGAGAACGCTGAAGAGGTTACTACCACGTCAGACAATACAGCAAAAGACAAGTACGTGTATACAATTTATTTGCAGCTCTAAAATACTTAGAATACCTACTATTTAGAATAGTAGATAACAATAGTGAAAATATAGTGATTTTTAAAATAGCGTGAAAATGATACTATTCGGAATAGTAAAAATGTTATCTGAATTATACATTTAGAATAGTGAATAACTGTAACTGATAAATAATAGTGCTAACAAGGTGCTTATTAAGAAAAAAAAAATAGACAAGTGGGATCTCAAATGAATTGTCACGACGTAGAGATAAAATAAGTGGTGTCAATTTTATCATTTCATAACTGTGTTGACGGTAATAAACATTTTTTTCTCTATTTACACTTTCGAATTATAGCTATTCCAACATTTCTAGGGTATGTTTGGATGCACAAGAATAGCTACTGTTCTTAGAATAGTATTGTTATTCGGAACAAGGTGCATCCAAACGAGAAATAGAGCTATTCGGAATAGCTACTGTTCTTAGAATAGCATTGCTATTCGCTATTCTTACAAAAACAAGGAATAACATTTGTTGCTTTCAATATTAATAGTAATTTAATATTTAAACTAATATTATATTACATTTAATATTTAAATTGTAAAGAGTGATGTATTATATTTAATCTAATATTTTATTTAATACTAATATAATATTTAAAATAATAGTATATTACATTTAATATTTAAATTAATATTATATTTAATCTAATATTTTATTTAATACTAATATAATATTTAAAATAATATTATATTATATTTAATAATTAAATTAATATTACATTGTATTATATTTAAACTAATATTTTATTCAAAACTAATCTAACATTTAAAATAATATGATATTACATTTAATATTTAAACTAATATTATATTACATTTAATCTAATATTTTATTTAATACTAATTTAATTTTTAAATTAATATTATATTACATTAATATTTAAACTAATATTATATTACATTTAATATTTAAAATAATATTATATTACATTTAATCTAATATTTTATTTAATACTAATCTAATTTTTAAAATAATATTATATTACATTTAATATTTAAATTAATATTATATTATATTTAATATAATATTTTATTTAATAGTAATCTAATATTTAAAATAATATTATATTACATTTAATCTAATATTTTATTTAATAGTAATCTAATATTTAAAATAATATTATATTACATTTAAAATAATATTTTATTTAATACAATTTAATATTTAAAATAATATTATATTAATTTAATATTATATTAATATTATATATATTAATATAATATTTTATTTAATAGTAATCTAATATTTAAAATAATGTTATATTACATTTAATATTTGAATTAATATTATATTGTATTATATTTAATCTTACACATAAATTATTAAACAGTAGCTATTTCCTCCAAATTCTATTCCAAATATGCAATCCAAACAACTTTTTCACTGTTCTGAATAGCACTGTTCTTAAATAGTAGCTATTCTTATTTACTATTCTAAACAGTAGCTATTCTAGAGTTCATCCAAACGTACCTCTAAGAAATAGAGAATAACAGCTATTCTCGCTATTCCGAATAGCAAAAATGTCGTTTGGATGCATATTGCTATTCTAGTTTATTGAACCTTTCACCTCACAATTTGTATTATTTGCATATGTATAATACGCTGTATTAGTGATTGATTGGTGGTTGCAATCAATACTTTTGACGACTATTATAATGACATAATGACATGTAATTATCGTACAACAGCCCCACTAGCAGTATAATTTTATTATTTGAATTTTGGCTATCTGTTATCATTATTGCGTTCGTAATAATTTTTGTTTCTTTCCTTGTAACGTCAACTTAATTATGCATGGAAAAATGTCGTATTCAATTCAAATTAAACAAGTTAATTTTGCTTATCGATCTTTCAACTCAAATAAAAAATATTCAAAATGGATAGGGCTTGTGTGTCTTTTAAAAAAAAAATGCGATCGCATAGATTGTAAAGGCATATGCTTATTCAATACATGACTGTATGCAGGGGTGGAGCTAGATTTTCAGGTTATGGGGGTCAAACATGAATGAGGTCAAGTATATAAAAATTTTCTACTACGAATGGGGGTTAATTTCAACTTATTCATAATATTTTAGTTTTAATTTATTAAAAAAAATAGAGTATAAATAAGAAAAAAATTGTAAATGAATGGGGGTCAATTCATTGTATGTGGATCCGCCATTGACTATATGCATATGACCATATGCCGCATTTATATTTAATATAAACTTCTTTTTATTTTTTGAAGTTTTCATTAAACATATAAAATCGATTGTATAATTTTATAATTAGATAAATCTAAGATTATGCTAGCATTTTAATGTATTTTTTTATTGAAATTTATTTAGCTTGTATGTTTTGAATTTTTTAGATACACAGTGGTATAGACTCTCTGCATATACATTTGAATGCCACTTATGCACTAAGCAGTAATCAATTGTACACATATTCTCCTCGAAATTATGTACTTCTCCCTCTAAAATTAATAATATTATATTTACCCTCTAACTTTAAAATTCTCACGAATTTACCCTATTTATTGCCCTATTATCTTTGAAATCATTTGAATTTATAAAGTAAGTTATTTTGTTCTTTATTAAAAAAAATAGCATGTTTAACTTATAATTTTTTTACCACTTGACTTTATATTAAATTAAGTCAAAAAATTTAATTTTTAATATGTAAACATATCACTCGTGAAGTTGAACGGATTCAACGATTTGGATTCATTGTTTGAAGTTATTCCAATAAATTCTGGAGTTAAACTCACTAAAGATATTGGTGAGATTAAGAACACTCTAGTTCTACTACTTCATAAACAATGTGTTTAAATGTCAATATTTAAAAAATTTAAATTAATTTAGTATAACTCAAGCATTATAGATCTTGTTTTTTGATAACTTGAATTTATACTAAAATAATTTATAAATTTAACATGTGCATCATTCTTGAAATATATCAATTCCATTAATTTAAATTTGTAATTTAAAGTCATTTCAATAATTTTTTGAAATCGTAATTCTATTTAAATTTTCTTTTTCTTTTTTGAAAAACTAATTCTATATAAAATTTTCGTAGTTTCACGAAAGTTGGGAATAAGTTTTACGAAAATATGATATATTTTAGGCAGCAAGAAATTTTATAGAATAGAGCCAGCAGCGGAGAAAACAAGGTGATATTTAGCAAAAACAGCCCCTTCGTATTCTCGCGTCTTGTTTCCGCATCATCTCGTCTCGTGTATTTTACATATATACAGTGTTTTGTTCTTCTGTGGCAATTAATCGAAACGTTTGCGTTGTAATACACTAATACTGCAAAATTGCGTTTATTTATCCTATTTCGTCATATTCGATTCAGTGATAATAGCCACAGAAAATATAATCTGAGAACTGCTCATCACTCCCGCACTTTCTCTTTCTCCTTTTTTCTTTTATTTTTGTACATCGCTCTATTTAATTAGCCGTCACGAGGAACTGAAAAACAAAAGAGATTAATTACTGAATTGTGAGAGCAGGTCAGGTTTAGTGAGAGAAAGAGAGAGAGAGAGAGAAAATAATTCTGTGGCGACGGATGTTCTTTATCGGAGGAAGGAGCCGAATTGGGAGAAGAAAGCAGAATCAATTTTCCCTTAACAAACCCTAGCTCAGTTTTGATCCGCCTCTAATGGAAGGTAATCAGCCCTACCTCTACAGTTACTACCTCGCTTTTGTTTCCCTCTTTAGAGAAGAATTTGAACTTCTGGAAAGTTGAATTATTGGAAGAACTCGTTTCAGTCTATTTTTGGGAGTGAATGTTTGACATATCAGCTCGATGTATCTATAGATCTGATACTTTTCGGCGTTCTTTTTCTATTTTCGAGTTATTGGTGGATGCTACGTCTCGCTGTGCTTTTTTTATTTTTTTTGGTCTAGGATAGAATTTATTGAAGGTTGTATAAATTGAAATTCTAAATTATGTTTGATTATATAATTGGAAGTTATTAAAACGACCAGATTTTTATTAGACACCCCGGTTCCCTTGTGTACGCTTTTTTTCATAGGCTTATCTCTGTATGCAGTAAATTAGTTTGCTTCAAGCAAAAATTGTCAGGAGTTACTGAAACCAATCAACCAGCCTCTAATTAAATACCTTTTCTTAATTTATAGCCAATAAGACTAGTCAATGTGATCATTTATGTCATACTGAGTTCATATTGAGGGTAACTTTGGAAGGAAACTTTATGATATTACTTGTCTTGAAATTTCATTGAAGCACCTTATATTAATTACATGCTTCTTCTCATAGATGTTTATAGAGATGGAAAATAGGTGGATGGTTGAGCAGGAATTTGTAAATATTGATGTCAATTTAACATTCAATAATATAATGTTGCTTAAAGAAGCTTATGCCAGTTGAGCTGTAAAATAGAAAATTGTTCAAAAGGGGAAAGTTGGGTCTATCCCCCTAACTAGTATCTGAAGAGTTTAGTTTAAATGCCTAATAGTGAAGCACGCAATATATGTATTTTGCTTTGATAGTACATCTTGTATATGATGTTTTTTACAGTTCAAATCTTTTTCTCCCTTGGAAATAGGTATATGGTATTGAAATAGGTATATGGTATTTGACATACTTCTAGGCTACAAACTTGCTAGAATGCTTTTGTTTGCTGACCCCAGTATTTTTCTACTTTTGTTTGGTGTATGTACATTTTTTTGTAATCTAGTGGTACCTTTGTTTGACCTTAGCATTAGCTTGGAATATCCAATGCAGCAATCCAAGAAATCATGTCTATAACTTAGATTTTATGATTGGTGGAGCCTTAGTTTGCAAATGATGACCAAACAAGCCCCATAAAAGGAAGCGAGAAAGACTGACAAACATAATTTTTATTTTAGTTATTTTCTTTATGCCTTGTGGTTGATTAATTTCAATCCTTATTTTCTGTTCAGGTGGGTCCCCTGATCGAACATCAGTTGGGTCAGGGCCGAAGCTATCGAGCGTGTCCTCCGCACGAGGTCATGTGCGTGGCTCTTCTTCCCATGCATGCAAAGAATTCCTTCGCAAGTTTGTTGACAGTGAAAACTTAACCTTAACCCTAGAAGACTGGCTCTCAGGCTGTTCTGATGAGTCTGAGTCCCTGCAGCAGCCATTTTTCGATGTGCCATTTGACCTCACTGAGCTCCAAAATTTCGATTATGCCCTTGAGGGGGTTGCCTTTCAGCAACTTGTCAGAATGCCAAATGCACTTTACGCCTCCACCTCAGATGCAGTTGAGGCTATTCACCTCGCCATAGAAGATTTCTTACATGCTGGTGTGAAGGGTTTGTGGGAGAGATTCTGGGGGCATGAATCAGCTATGCCTTTTACTGTGGCATGCATACATAGTACAAGCTCAAAATTCTACCCAGCAGAGAAGGCAATTGCGAGGGGTAAATTGGATGGAGTTTGCGCAACTGCTGTCTTGTGGAAGGGGTCAAGAGGAAGTAGTGGTATATCGTCTTCACATGGTAAATGGGACCACATACTGGAGCTGGCTCTTCTGAGGCCAGATATTGGGTCAACACGCCAGAATGATGGCCAGAGACCTTCTCATACAGTCTTAGGTGAGGCACTATTTTATGCATTGCGGGTTATGCTCTCGCGGAGACTTAGCAAATCTAGCACAGCTGCACGTAACTCAAGTTGTGTATATGTGCTTTTGGTTGATTCACAGTATGGAGGTGTGGTGAAGGTTGAAGGAGATGTCAGAACCCTAGAGTTTGATTCAAGGAGTAATGTATATGATTGTGCAGCCAATTGGATTAAAACACATGCCAAAATTAACGTTTCACCTGTGGATAGGGTATGGAATAAGCTTGGGAATGCCAATTGGAGTGATGTTGGTACACTCCAAATTTTACTGGCAACTTATCATTCAATAATGCAATTCTGTGGGCCCCCAAAATACGCCTTAGAGGATCTGGCTACAGAGCACAGTTCGCGGTTACAATGTCGGAGATCTGAAAGAGCTCTTGTTAACAATTCCGATTCTGCTTCTGCTTCTGCTTCTGCTTCTATGGTAAATGGAAATGGGTTATTCCGTTTCCAGAATAGGAGTTATTCCCCAGAAATAGTTGAAGTGCAAGAAGACACGGTTAATGTCGGGCCACCAGAAGAGACTCTAAAGCTCGAAATCGGCTCACTAGTAGCAATCGAAGATGCAACTTTTCAAAAGGAGTATGAAATAACTGATATTTTATCAGACAGTGACCCACCTATTTACCATGCTTCACCTGTGGAGGAGCCGTCAAGGGTCTATTTGTTTCATGTGGGGTCAAGCCCTTCTCACCTCGAACCTGCTTGGGAGGACATGAACTCATGGTACCAAGTACAAAGACAGACCAAGGTTCTAACCCGAATGAAACAAAGAAGTGTTTCTAGTAAGCACGTACCACAAATGGTTGTTTCTGGTCGGGTTGTGCACCCAGGTGAGTGCAACAAGCCAAGCAATGGGGTGAGTTGTGGTCACCCCTGGTGTGGAACCCCCATCTTGGTCACCTCACCAGTTGGTGAGACAGTGTCTAATTTGATACGAGGTGGCTTATTTGGAGTTGAAGAAGCGCTGAAATGTTGTCATGACTGCTTATCTGCTATATCGGCTGCCTCATCAGTAGGTGTACGGCACGGTGACATAAGACCTGAAAATGTGATACGGGTCACAAGTGGGTCAAGAAACCCATTCTTCGTGCTCATTGGATGGGGGCGTGCAATTTTAGAAGATCGTGACCGGCCATCAATGAATCTTTTCTACTCCTCCACTTTTGCCCTCCAGGAGGGGAAGTTATGTGCTGCTTCCGATGCAGAGAGTTTGATATATTTATTATACTTTTCTTGTGGTGGGGTATCACCAGAACTGGACTCAGTGGAGGGGGCCCTCCAGTGGAGAGAGAGCTCGTGGTCGAAACGAGTCATACAACAGAGGCTCGGTGATGTATCAGCTGTTTTGAAAGCATTTGCTGATTATGTGGATAGTCTTTGTGGGACCCCGTACCCAATAGATTATGAAATTTGGTTAAGGCGGTTGAGACGGGTCATCAATGAGGATCATGGAAAGGAGATTGATACATCTGGCTAGGTTTCATAAAGTTGATAATTGTAGATAGTCGTGTTATAACCATGATTGGGGATGGTTACAAGATTCATATTGTTGTTTCGGTTAAACAGGCTTCTTAGCTACTCTGGATGGGACTCTTGTAGGGTGTGTAGAATTGTTTTTTGTGATTATTATTAATTTTTTGGGGATTTTCTTTGGTTTTTGGAAAAATGATGTAATGATTTTTCATGTTTTTTTTTTTGTGTTATAGTCTTCATGTCTTTTGCTTTTCAAGTAGTGATTCATTAGGTTGTTCTTAAAAAGAACAGTCAGGTTTGTGTAGTCCTTTTAAGGACAACCTACTCAAGTCGGATTGATTTTATAACATTTTCAATCGATGGAAAGGAGATTGATACAACTGGCTAGGGTTTCATAAAGTCGATAATTGTAGATAGTTGTGTTATAACCATGATTGGGGATGGTAACAAGATTCATTTTGTTGTTTTGGTTAAACAGGCATCTTTGCAATTCTGGATGGGACTCTTGTTGGGTGTGTAGAATGTTATTTTGGTGATTATTAATAATGTTTCGGGGATTTTTGTTGGTGTTTGGAAAAATGATGTAAATGATTTTTGATGTTTTTTTTTGTGTTATAGTTTTCATGTCTTTTGTTTTTTCAAGTAAAAATGATTCATTAGGTTCTTAAAAGTACAGTCAGGTTTGTGGTTATTGTGCAGTCCTTTCAGGCCAACCTACTCAACTCCGATTGCATTTATAAATTACCTGATGAGGTTCAAAATTTTAATTTACTTAATAGTGGGTAGAGATGTTTCAAATCCTTGATATAATTAAGTAGTTACTATTACAAAAATTGAGCATGCCCGTTTAATTTTTTTTTTCTTTGGAAGTAATATTCTTATCGCTAGCTTCATAATTGAAAATTGACCTCAAATACAAAATAAATGATTTATTTAATTAAACAAATACCAGTCAGTAAATCCAATTAAGGTTATTTAATCTATGAGCTAGTTTCCGCAAAAAAAATTCATACCTCTCAAGTTAATAAGAAAATAGGCAGCCTAAAGTTATTGAATTGGCCTAGAAATATTCCTCACAGACAATTTTCGTGGCGAATAGCGCATAAACAAAGAGAATACACCAAACTTTTATTCCGCTCTGCCCCAAATAATTGTAATGTGCTGTTGAAAATTATAAACTATTTAGTTGTGTGCAATAAATTATGATATGAATTGGAGTTGTTTGCCTTTTATTGTTTGAATGCCTTCCAAGCTGTTAAGAAGTTTTGCTGCAGTAGCATTAATGAACCAATTAGATCTAGACGTGTTTGATGTAGTTTGCATCAGCATAAAATGAAAGAACAGGTTTATAATTTATTTATGGTACATTAAATAAACCCTTTGCTTCCAAGTCGATCAAATATAAGCAGGACCTTAAAGTTCCATCCTCAGTAACAAAGAAATTGGATTTGGACCTGGTAGCCAGATTCTATAGAACAATACAACTGTAAGCAGAAATAAAGTTTTCAATTTGAATTATAAAACAAAAACATTCTAAACATAACATTAATATTTTAAATGAAATATTTACAAATAGCAGTTTCTGATAACCAACAAGGCTCCAAAGCACAAAGAAACATACAAACATTGTCAAATATGTATAAAACAAAACAAGAAAAGAGAATGTACTTTTTAAGGGAAAAAAAAGTCATATTAATAGATCTCCAGTTAGAACTAACAATAATTCTTTATCAGTCTCCCAGATCAAATCAAATACATAGTTCTCCAAACTCAAAACTATACTGAATACAATGGAGAGCTTAACAGAAAACAAAACATGCATGTATGCTTTCACCAATCTAACAATCATCAAGGTTGGTTGGCGACGCAACTTCTCTAAGCAGCAGAGAAGGGATCTCTGCATATTCATCCATGGAAGTTTCCATATCTGACAGCCCATAATTTCCTATATTTGCAAAATATTAAATCTGAGCTCAGGATTCTCCCAGGAGTCTCCTCGAGATATCTTATATAAAATCCAGAACCTCCACTTATCCTCCCGTTTTTCTTGCCAGTGGGGCTCATCTCTGTAACAAGCTTCTTTAACTTGATAATACTCTGCTGCTTGCCCCTGCACCGGGTCCACAACTTGTACTTTTTCACAAGCACAGCATTCAGAAACCCCAAACTGTTCAGACATTCCATGTCTATGGTATTAGCACCAAGCACATCGTCACATATTTTTAACAGATGACCCAGATGGATTTACCATGAACTCATTCTAGATTCCAGTCATGCTGGCCACATGGACATATGCCAGCTAAACTGCGCCCCAGCAACAGAAACAAACTCTTAACTCAGGCTAAATTTTATGTAGTATTCTAGGATATGACGGAAGGAGAATAATGGAGCAGGATAATAATGGGTGAAACAGCTTACTTCAGCACTGAATTGTACTTAGGCAGGTGACTTGTGCAACTAATTGGATATATTACAAGTGGGCCAAGTTACATAGCAACCATCCATCTTGGGTATGATCCTACGAGGCAAATCAAATCTCGTAACTAATTGGAGAGATTTCAACCGAACATGTGCATTGAGTTGTAGTGTTTCGGGTCATGAGAAACAAGTGGAAGGGAATAAGAGAGATTGTTTCTTCCTAACACTCAATGGGTGTCTCAAGCGACACTCAGGACCGGGAGAATTAGATGAGTTGATTCACCTAAGATACTTGGGTTTAAAAACTGCACAATGTCCATCTCCTCATGTTTCTTTCATCCTATGAGGACTCTAGAAACTCTGGATGTGCGAGGAACTAGAGTTTTACTACTAGTGCCTTCTGGATAATTGGTACATTGAAGCATGTAATGTGTAATTATGATGTTTTCGAAATAACAACCATTGATGGACCAACATCAACAGCTGACCTAAGAAATCTGCAAACCATGAAATAGGTATCGGCACTAAGAACATGAGATAGAAAGTTATCCCTTTCAAACAACCCGTGTAAAATAGGTGTTGGTAATTTACTTGGTAGACAATTTGATGGTGGCACCAATGGTTGTTCCAAAGCTTACCTCCCTCCAAGCACATTATGACTTAAAAAAGGCACACCTGCCTCTTGAGCTACAACATGTGATCGTGGTTAAGGGGTAATATATATTAGTTATCACTTACTTTTTCTTTTCACATTTTATTGGGGGCGAGAAACATCTATCATTGTAATATGAGGCAGGGTGCATGTCTTGTGAATTCTTTGGTTGTACACACCGAATAAATAAACCATAGATGTTTCATTGGCCTCTGATTAAATTTGTTTTTGTACTTGCTGGATTGATTTCTTGTATATATTTTCCCTGATTTTTGGAGTGCTTTTGCCGGGTAACCAATCTCCATGGGAGACTAACATCCCTTTGATCCCTAGGGAGAACAGAGAATGAAGGGTAGGGTTTCAAGCAGATTGGACATTGAAAAAGTTACTAACACCTATTTTACACAGGTTTAGAAGGGGCAATTTCCTATCCCATGTTTTTAGAAGTGATACCCATCAAATGGTTTGTAGGTTTCTTAGGTCAGCTGTTAATATTGAGCCGTTGAAAGTTGGTACAACAAAAGTGTCATGATCACACATTACATGACTTAATGTACCAATTTTCCAAAAGACATTAAGGAGTTCAACTCTAGGTCCACGCACATCCAGGGTTTCAAGAGTCTTCATATGACAGAAGGGACATGAGGAAATGGGTATTGTGCAGTTTTTAAACCCCAGTATCTAGGTGGATCAACTCATATAATCCCCAGGTCATGTGCGTAGCTTGTGGTATGTAATCCCCTAAACAGATATCTGTTAACTTGTTATCTACACACTATTGATCTCTTCGAACAAAATTATTTCACCTGTTGGAAGTGATAACAAAAGAAAGAGGGATTATGATCAGTACAAAATAGTTAAAAAGAAGCTTTGCAGCAAAAGCCTTTGCATTATAATATGCTCTTCTAATATGGTTTTGGAATGCAAATAATGTAACATAAATAGAGAGAAATATAGCAGAGACCAAAGTGCAATAATCTCCAATGATAAAGGGAGATTTTTGCAAATTCCTCTACAATAATACCACTTCTTATCAGCAAAGCACAAATAGCAAGCATATAAATAGGTTAGAAATAAAAATACCAAGTTCAAGAAGTTGACAAGGAAATGGCCTTGCAAATGGTTGGCGAAGAAGAATTTAAGGCCACGTGGGGGCAATGGGGCCACAGCAATGCAGGCTGCATAGACCACAGCAACATGGCGTAGGATGAGCTAATTGAGATACATGCTGCTCCAGTAATGGGCCATTTTGGAACCTGAAAGAAAACTTACTTTTAGATGGGCCAATAATTTCACACCTTCAAAGCAAGGTTGGAAACTTTACTTTTCTTTGTTGCTTGCTTGTTTAACTTTATCAGATGGTAACTCCATACTGATTTAATTAATTTCCTTCACGATAGTTTCCTGGATTTTAGAGTCTTGCATTCATAGGATTCAAGAAATGTGGTTTGTGTATCAACACATAGATACAAGTTTAACAATGGGTGCTTTCCTAGTATGACCAAATCTTCTTTTCTAGAATCTTTTTTAGCATATAAAGATGACGCACTGGACAAGTATACTACAATTTGTTCCAATGCCTGGAATTTCAGAAAAGAACAATCGGTATAGTTTATATAAACCTAAATCTGCCATCACGATTTGTTAATCACAAAAGTAATAGCAACAAAAAGATAAAACAACTGCCACTTGAGAGACTAATCCTCGAGTATAAGTTTGCCCAAACACTCAATTGCGCAATTAGTACTCGATTAATGCATTAAATTAAAAATTTCCTGATCGTTTACTTGAAAACGAACGGAAGACAGATCCACAATAGAGAGTTATCAAAACAAACGAAACCAAAAGCTGATCTGATCAGGTACCTCACGACAGACCCGGAGTCGGATCTGGATCTGCTAAGAGTGGCGATCCGAGAACATGAACTCGGCATTAGAGAGCATCGCAAGCCGACAGAGCCCGGTGTAAATGGCGAGTTTGGGACTGCGCGTTGAAACTAAGGCACTTTGATCCCTTTTTAAAAGGCTGAAGGTACAACGAGCAGTGGGGAAGTAGTTTACATTACCTGACGTGGCAAACCCTCAGTAAGGCGAAGCGAAAGTTTAGATGAATTAGGTTACTTTGGTATCATCGAAACGGTGCGCCTGAGGAGCAGCATACCACCGCGAGCCTCGCGTCGCGTGCGTGGTGCGGTGCAGCATATTTATGATCAGAAAAAGGAAAGCAAAAAGCGGCTATGCAGTGGCTATGAGGAGTTCGCCCTAATAATACTGGACCATATATTATGATCCATGCATGGCCCAATAATGACATAATAAAAGCCCTTATTTCATTGAGACCCAATATGGTTTGTATTTTTATATTTTTAGTTATACGGGTTAAAATAAGATCGACTTCAAAGTTCTTCAAATGTATTTAATTTTATTGAAAGGTTATAAATTTATAAAAAAAGATGATTTTTTTTATACCGTAAATCCACTCTAATTTGTTGAGACATTTATCATAAATGATTTGTCGTGGAAAGAAATTTGAAAAATTGAATCATTAATTTTATCAGTTGTGTTTCAAAATATGAAATGAAGATGAATTACAAAAGTACAAACTATGTGAAGGAAGTTTAGTTCGGATCACTTGTAGCAATACATGCAATCGGAACGACAATTAACGATGGTATGTACAATCACTGACGGAGTTACGTGGACCATTGACATCATGTGTTTCAGAATATTTATTATGAAATAATTTGAACCGGATGCAAATAGAATTTTATGGATATCTAAAAAAATAATGTGGCAGAGTTACGTACGTTTATCTTTCCTAGTTTGATTAATTGGAAATGGAAGAACGGTTTGGAACTTTAGATTTGTCTAGCCCAAAATTTTTATTTATATCATATTTAAGAAAAAATAAAACCAAATAATTACAATTTTTGGAGAATTAAATTTCTACCATGTTCACTAAGGTTGCGTTTGGATAGATTGAGAATAGAACTATTTTCAGAATAGCTTTACTATTCTTAGAACAAACTCATCCAAACAACTGTTAGTTTGTAATAATCTAGAAGTCAATAATACATTTATAACTTTCGATTTTCTCTCCCAAATAGTGTTGGACTAGAAAAGAAAGATACACGTAATCCACGTATAATCTTGCGAGTTGTGAATAGTGTTTTTACGGTTGTCGTGAATAGTGTTTTCGCGAAGTTTCGTGAATCTGATTTTGCGTGAGACGCAAGTCGGTTTTTACGATCCTCGTGAATAGTGTTTTCACGCCTTCAGTGAATAGTGTTTTCGCGAAGTTTCGTGAATCTGATTTTGCATGAGACGCAAGTCGGTTTTTACGATCCTCGTGAATATTGTTTTCACACCTTTCGTGAATAGTGTTTACGGGATTCGGAAATAATATATTTGCGAAAGTCGCGGTATTTTTATTTTGTCCTTTTCTTGGTGAATAGTGTTTTTTGCGAATCCTCGGCTGGTCGGCATGCGCGTAGAAAGCCAGCGCTCTGGTGGTTCCTGGTGGACGATCGATTGAGGCATCAGACGTCTGGTGCTCCCGTTGTGAGTTAGATTGCAATCTAATTCGAATTTGGATCAAGGTATAAATATGTTATATTAATCTATTTAATTTGTAAATAGATTAAAGATTTAGAAATCAATTATGGAGTAGATCTGTAAAATGATTAAATTGAGTTTTGATGTCAAGAAATACTGAAGATGGATCGTCTTAGAAAGCATTCTGACATATCTTGTTTAATCACTATTCTTGTATTATTCCTTGCACGGTCCAAACGCACCCTAATTTAATTGGTGGACCAAAAAGGAGTACTCTAGGCGGACTATTTTTTTTCAACAGTAATTAATGTCTAAGTTGAATAAGCTATGACCCTGATCATTCTATAAGATTCAGTGGTTGTCGCAAAGAGTGACGTCATAGCTCCTCCAAAAGTAATAACAATCAAAGCTGCCGGTGAGTATTCAAATAAAGAGGAGCACCTTGCTATGAAAAAGCCAGTTGTGAACACTCCATTGCATCGGGTAACCAACACCACCAATAAAAAAAGTAAAATACAAATTAAGAGTGATGACATTCAATCTCATATTGCAAAAAATCAGGAAATAAAGGTTTCCCAAATAAATTGACGGATATAATAAATTTCTAATTTTTCAGAAATTATAATTTTTTTTAGTATGGTATAAATAAAAATTTCGATCATCTAACGCTCCATAATGGAGAGGAGTAAAACTTGGTCACGGAGTCAATAGACTACTCTTTGGGAGGGTCTCGTTGTAAAAGTGTCATGGAGGAAACTTAGGGGTGAAAACAATATGGGTAATATATGATCTGTATTCGATTCGTATTTAAAAATTTAGATGTTGATATCT
>JAJHPF010000005.1:9377286-9534786 GCA_024447775.1 Carex cristatella | reverse complement strand
CTATTTCTACTTTGAATCAATACTTTTCGTGTTTCAAGTCTATCATATTAATTTACCTCGTCTTAGGACTGTCAATACCTAATAGAGTTATTTAATTGAAAGCTAAATACTCCACTAATTCGTACCGATTACTAAATATACTCTAAGTATCCCGATTGCGAAGTACTTGTAAATTGGTTTCCCACAACTTTCCATGTCCAATCTTTAGTTTTTATGGTCAGGGGTAGACTCGATTTGGTCCATCTAATCTATTGTCCCTAAGATTATTTGTGTACAAGACTCAGTTTTATCAATGACTTAAACACCCTTGAAGACAAGAGGGCTGTCACTACCTCCACAAGGTGTGGTTTCAAATACACAAATCATGCATGACTCACAAATATATAAAATAAGAACCAAACATCAATCCAAAACAATCATCATACAAGAAAATATCCAAGCAATTAAACTAACTCAAGTTCATGATTACGACCTAGGCCCCTAGAAGAGGGATTAGCTGCTCATTGGTGCAATTACAAAAGCATCCATGACAGAAAATTCAATTAAACTTAGCAAATTAACTAAATAAATAACAAAGAGAATAGAATACACCAATTTCTGAGTTACACTTCAGTTTTCCTTGCAAGTCGTCCTTGAAAATCCTCTAATCCGCTCCGTCGCCTTGAAATTACTTCAAAGGTGGGTCAATGAAAATTAGGGTTGAAGAAGAAGAAGAGATGTAGAATGGGAGGTGACTTGGTTTCAATCCCCAAAGGGGAGATATCCTCCTCCTGCTGTCCCTTGTCTATTTTATAATCAATTTCGTGACTTGGGAAACAATTAGGCGGGATCTGGAAGTAAATCTGGCGAAGATTACGTCTTAAAATTAGATTTCTACCATTTTTGGGCATTGGTGCGGCCAGTTGTGTGGCCAGGGGTGGGGGCACAAAATTCCTACGCCTGTGAATTGTTGGTTTATGCGGTCTAGGGAGGCTGCACCTTTGGCCGCATTTTCCCACTGACTCGGCTGATTCTCCAATATGTGTTGTGCGGTCAGGTGTGCATGCTAAGGAGGCCACACCAATCAAAATTGGATCATTTGAGGGATTGTGCGGCCTAGGGAGGCTGCACGTCAGGCCGCACAGCTGCTCTGAATTGCCAGTTTTCCAGCAGGATAGATGTCGGGACTTCAAAGATAGTTGTACGGCCGCACATAGTGCCCCCAGAGACCGCACAAGAGGTGAAAAAGCTCCAAAACTGCAATCAAATCAAACTAGAAGCAGTAACTTGGTTCTTTGGCATGATTCTAATTAAATTAAGCTAAAATGTAAGGGAATTGGTTATGAAATTAAAGTAAAATCCGTGCTAAAAGTATATATAATTGAGGCTTATCAATGTAGAGAATATAATACATCTCACATCTAACGATCTTATTTTAACATATAAGTTTTTTTTTTTAAATATTATTAGAAAAACTTAAATACATACATAATAAAGAAATAAAAAATGAAAATATTTAAAGTCTCCTTGTATAACTATTATCCTAAGAAAATATAGTTTTTAACTTAATACATTATAATACTTCACATACAAATATCATAACGATTCTCATAAAATTAGCACCGTACACTACTCAAAATTAATTTCCATTTTCATTCATCATACCCTTTTCCATTATATATATCTCATTATCTGAATATTTGTTATTTTCTTACATATGCATAATAATTTCTATTCATTCAACTTTTAAGATTATTTTACCATGTAATGATTTATGACGAGATCTCTAGTTTTAATTAAAAAAAATATTTTGTACATAATAATATAAAAACTAAATAAATCAAGGAATTAAATATGTGCCCAATTTTATTTGGTTTTGATTTATTTTGTTCAGAAATTGTTTAAATCAAAAGAGAATTCTTGCCAAATTGGCATTCCAACAACTTGGCAGTTTAGTTATCCGAATAATCATACTAAATTTTGTTTGAATTGTTTCCATAGATGATCAAATCAACCTTTAACCTCCTAAGATATCCTAATAATCATATTAAATTTTGTTTGAATTGTTTCTATAGATGATCAAATTAACCTTAACGTTCTAGATTTAGTAGGAGATAAAAATATGATTGACAATCCAAAAGTCAGGAGTGTATTCAATTTTATTGTTACATATCGTGTGGCGAGTACGTATCTAACTAAATTTGGACTTTTATACACAATAAAGATACATTTAATCAAAAGAAGAGAATTTTTTTGATTTGATTGTTGATATTCAATCTGAAATTCTATCTTTTAATCATAGCCATTGGCGGATCAGAACAACTACGTGCATTATATAAGGATGGAGATATATACCTGTACATTCTATTGAAAGTAGTTACCACTAGTGCTCCATCTGGACAATATAATTTGGATGTAATGTAGCAATAGAGTTGTTTTTCAGACTTCGTCCAGAAAGAATAATATTTATTTAAAAAAATAATTATATTTTTAATAGAAGACAATTTATATAAAAATTTCTTACATCAGTAAATTTCGAACACAAAATTTTTTTCTTTCAAATTATAATTTATGTAAAATAAAAATTAACACGGTAATCATGCAAAAAAATTTGCAGAGGAACACAAAAAGGAAACTTTATTATATAAAGTGTTTCGTTGCTGCTTAAACACAACAAAACACTTACACTCTAAATGAGGATAAAAACATGTAAAAATATGAGCCATCTGATCAGTTTTGGACATAGATAAAGCGGTATAGTTAGAAACTTTAAAAGTTAAAATTCAACACTCTTTGTATATCAATAATATTTAATAATAAAAGGCATGTAAAAAAATTAATTCTAGACATTATATAATTAATTTTCTTAACCAAACATTTGTTGATTTTAATTTGAAGACCATGATCGATGGAATATATTCCGATGTAAGTTTTTTATAAATTCTCTGTTGTTGGTATTGGACCTTTTGAAAGACCAATGATCAGGCCAGATAATGAAATATCTTCAATCCAACTTGTTACAACTCTAAATTATAATAGTTTGTTCCAATTTTATCAGTTAGCCAGACGCATTTTTTATCGACAAACATTAATTTCTTCGAATCTTCATATGAAGCAAGACGTCAGCAATTTCATAAACTGAGAGTCATCAAAACAAGTGTAGGCGCTGCAAATTACAAGCGTTAATGTACCAGTTTAACTTTGAGAACTGACAAACACTTTGTTTTGGCAAAAAAAAAATCGATTCTGTTAAGAATTAAGATGGTCGAATTCCAATATGCAGTGCAGGTAATTGGACAGTGTGCTTTGACAAATTAATAACGCCGCAGTAAATTAATTCACCCGTCACTGATTACGTACGCCAGTCGTTCTATAATTTGAGGAACCCAATAAAGATGTGCCAAATCCTAGTTGTCAACTCCAAGTCATCGGGACTCGATATTCAAAAAACTTACTTATAAAACTATCTCTTCAATTGAATGGCAGGATTTACTTTTGAGTGATGCTTCGGTGCATACAAGAACCTATTTGTAAAATAAATATATTTTTATTTTCAAAGTTCAAACAGTCGATCCGAACCGTTCATCTTGTTCTCCATATTAATATGTGCTTGGATACCAAATTTTATATTTTTCTGAATTTTTTTACTATTTATTAAGATGGGTACAAAAAATATCAAATTCAGACCATTGAATTTTGTACCCATCTTAATAAATAGTAAACAAATTCAGAAAAATGTAAAATTTGGTCTCTAAGCACATATTAATATGGAGAACAAGATGAACGGTTCGGATCGACTGTTTGAACTTTGAAAATAAAAATATGTTTATTTTACAAATAGGTCCTTGTATGCACCAAAGAATTTGCCTTTACTTTTTAGTTAGTTTTAGTCATGTTCCAAATTCTTACTCTAGTCCTCATTTAGTTGTCTCGAAATGGACTATCTTGGATCATTTTACTGTTCATTCTCTTTACTTTTGACTTTCATATGTGGGTATACATAATAGGTCTTATGATGTCACTTGACAATCACATATACCACTCAAAATTAAGATTTTTATTTAATTAGGCAGAATAAGGTCTTAAATAAAGAAAATTAATATCATAGAGGTTTACAAGGTAGGCAGCATTATTGTCATGTCGGATTCCGATATTTAGGAAAGAGTAAGCTCCCAGCCGGGTTCAAAAGACGATCTCAGACTTGTGTTAGAAGGATCTGATCTATCACTTACATGACATAGCAGATATTACTGCTATTGATGCTAATTATATCTTCTGATTCGGACTCTAGTATGGTTCTTCTTTCAATAATTATGTTGGTTGATTTAGTTGTATGATGTCTTTTAATCTTAGATTTACCTTGTTTTGTAATATTTTTGATACTTAGTTTAGAGTTTAGACTACTTTATGTCTCAGTTGTCATTCTATCATTCTGAGGCTGTTATGTTTTAGATTTTGTTTTGGATCTTTTGTTTTAATAAATTATGTACTCATGATGTTATTATATGAATTATATCGTTTCAATATGAAACATGTGGACACTCTCCACTTTATTAAAAAAAAAAAAACTCTTATTCTTTTTTCAAAGAGAAACAATCAGCCATTTCATATAAATTTTTTTTCTAGATTGTATCTGTACTTCAAGTTGGCACCACATTGGGAATTTATCATGATTTCTGATAATAATTCATAGGGCCATGTACGAAGACCCTCTTAACACTTGACAGATAACGAATAAACTCGAGGATTCAGCCTCTATGAGAGGGCCAACCTGGAAAAGGGATAAAAGCCCACAACCATTGAAGTTTCTAAACAAATAATCTCAGGTCCGATTGAGATTCGGTCCCGATTACTCAATAAAGGTTGAGATCCAATACACAAACGATAAATAAGGCCCAGTAAAGCACATTTTAATATAGGGCCGACTTAGGCTCGGCCTGAGATCAAAACCTCCTAGCCGTACACATTAGGCAGCATATGGTCACCGCCGTACCATGCGAGTGTTTCCGCTCTTATGCGAACTCCCCTAATTGCTCTAACAATAAGGAATGGCAGTTAAGAGAGGACCTATTTAAGGCAAAAGGTCTCATTTGACAGGGACTGGACCTTTCACTAATCGAGATATAATACAGGTGAACAGTCCGAATATCTCCACAACTTTCCTCTTTCCCGAGTTCGACTCGTTTCCTCAAAGCGGGACAAACCAAAAAGCCCAAATCCTTACAAACCTGACATACAGACATGCTCCCCGAGAAGGTACGTTTCAACCACCGTGGGGCCTATCTAGGCTTTCTCTCCTTCACTAAATGGCTATAAATCTGCGGGAAGATGGCAGGCAAGAGTCGAGTGTCAGCACCCATTTTATCCTCCAACAATTCGGAGTCGACCCTTGACCCGGGCCCAACATACGATCCGGGCCAGGTGTGCGACCTATTTGGAGCACTGTGCACGGTGTTGACCCCAGGACCCCAGTTAGGGGAGTCACTCTGCTGGGACAGAACATTCAACCCTGTGCTCTAGGTCTGCAAAGAATACCTATTGCGCGTGATCCCTCCCCATAAGTGCATCCGTCCTACTATTATACTTACTCTTACTCTCCATAGCCCTACCAATACCCGCAATATACTCATCAATATCCTCACAACTATGCAACCCCTCCGGGATACCTTCTTCCTGGAAAAGGACAACCCACCCTGAATCTTGGCCCGACTAGACCTCATTAAGCACCTGACTTCATTAGGTGTGTTCTGACTGTACCAGTACTAGTCCAGTATGACGTGTTGTGTGTCTCAGTGCACCCTCCTTGCAACAATTGGAGTTGGCAATGTCTTCTAAGTTGTTGCAGTTCTGAAAAATAAAGACCGAAATTGCATTTATCTGAGAGCATGTTTTTGAAAGACCTAAAATAAATACACACCTCCTCTCAAATGTTTCTCTGAGAGCACGTTTTCTGAAAGACCGAAATTTTTATTTCTACAGAGAAGGGAAGAGTCCTTACCAAAACTCTAGATCTGGACATCGTCGCTGGAGAAGGAGAGGTGCACCGAGAGGATCTGGTCTCCAGTGACGCCGTCGTGCGCTGTCCTAATCGCCGTCGGGCCAAAACTGCGTGAGAGGGAGAGAGGCGAGAACAAAAGGAAGAAGGGGTCGCTGAAAAACTGGACAACTCCAGTGATTTGAAGTTAGCGTTCATTTTTTAACTCAATCAGCGATATTCTGAAGAGGGGATCTGATCTATCTGCACGAATCTTGAAGCAGATCCAAGAGATCAAAATGGGAAGCAAAAGAAGCTGTTTGCTTCCCAAAGCACAATAGCCTATCTCTCTCTCTCTCTCTCTCTCTCTCTCTCTCTCTCTCTCTCTCTCTCTCTCTCTCTCTCTCTCTCTCTCTCTCTCTCTCTCTATATATATATATATATATATATATATATATAGGAAATTGCTAATATGCTATGCGTAGCATAGAAGACCTCCGTGCAACGGCTCAAAATTTATGTTTTCAAAATTCTAATGGTCGATCCGAACAGTTAGGTGTGTTCTCCATATTGAAATGTGCTTGGAGACCAAATTTTACATTTTTTGGATTTTGTTTACTATTTATTAAGCCACTTTGAAAATTGCCGATCCAACGGTTTCCTTTGTTTGGGTAAGCCACCGTTGGATCAGCAATTTTCAAAGTGGCTTAATAAATAGTAAAAAAATTTCAAAAAATGTAAAATTTGGTCTCCAAGCATATTTCAATATGGAGAACACATTTAACGGTTCGGATCGACCATTAGAATTTTGAAAACACAAATTTTAAGCCGTTGCATGGAGGTCTCTATGCTACGCGTAGCACCGTAGCCGAGTCCTATATATAGACACACACACACACACACACACACACACACACACACACACATATATAGAGGTTGGCTAATATCAAATCAGTTGTTCCTGAGGTCCCGTGCAACCAAATTGTTTTTCAATTTTCAAAGTTCAAATCGCCGATCTAAACAGTTAGATGTGTTCTTATATTAAAATGTGCTTGGAGACCAAATTTTATATATTTTGAAATTTTTTACTATTTATTAAGCCACTTTGAAAATCGCTAATCCAACGGTGACTTCTAATTTTACTGTTTTGTTAAGCCACCGTTTGATCAGCGTTTTTCAAAGGAGCTTAATAAATAGTAAAAAAATCCCAAAAAATGTAAAATTTGATCTCCAAGCACATTTTAATATAGAGAACACATCTAACTGTTTAGATTGCCGATTTGGACTTCGAAAATTGAAAAAAGAGTTGCTTGCACGGGACCTCAGGAACAACTGATTTGATATTAGCCAACCTCTATATATATATAGGGATGGGCTATGGTGAGTTGCGAAGTAAAACAAGTTTTTTACTTTATGACACTATATTTTTATTTTGAAAATCCAAACAACCGATCCGAACCGTTCAACATGTTCTCCATATTGAATTGTACTTGGAGACCAAATTTTTTTTGGAATTTTTTTACTATTAATTAAGCCACTTTGAAAATCGCTGATCCAATGGTCCAGAAAATTTTACTGTTTTTTTACTGTTCACCCGGATCTGCGATTTTCAAAGTGGCTTAATAAATAGTAAAAAAAATTCCAAAAAATATAAAATTTTGTCTCCAAGCACATTTCAATATGGAGAAAATGTTGAGCTGTTCGGATCGGTTGTTTGGATTTTTAAATTGAAATACGAGCGTAAAGTAAAACGTCACAACTCACCATAGCCCATCCCTATATATATAGAGAGAAGGGATCCAATTACACCCTTTTTTTTGACACATATTGACACTGTTTTTTTATAGGTCAATTTTGTAATTTCAAAATCTAAATAGTCGATCTGAATCGTTCAACATGATAACCATATTAAAATGTGCTTGAAGATCAAATTTTACATTTTTTTGAATTTTTTTACTATTTATTAAGATGTTTACAAAATCATTGTTTTTCAATGATCCGAAAATAACAATTTTGTAACCATCTTAATAAATAGTAAAAAAAATTCAAAAAATATAAAATTTCATCTCCAAGCACATTTTAATATATCAATCATGTTGAACAGTTTGGATCGACTATTTGGACTTAAAAAATGGTAAGTGTCAAAATGTGTCAACAAAAAGGATGTAATCTGATCCCTTCTCATATATATATATATATATATATATATATATATATATATATATATATATATATATATATATGGGCTATGGTCAGTTGCGAAGTAAAACAACATTTTACTTCACGCTCGTATTCTAATTTGAAAATTCGAACAACCGATCTGAAGTCTCTACATTTTCTCCATATTGAAATGTGCTTGGAGACTAAATTTTACATTTTTTAGAATTTTTTACTATTTATTAAGCCACTTTGAAAATCGCAGATCCGGGTGAACAGTAAAAAATAATAAAAATTTTTGTACCATTGGATCAGCGATTTTTAAAGTTGCTTAATAAATAGTAAAAAAATTCCAAAAATATAAAATTTGTTCTCCAATCACATTTCAATATGGAGAACATGTTGAACTGTTTGGATCGGTTGTTTGGATTTTCAAAATAAAAATATGAGCGTGAAGTAAAAATGACCTCTTAGTTCTCAACTCACCATAGCCCATCCCTATATATATATATATATATATATATATAATTGGGCTATGGTACTCTATAGAGTAAAACAAGTTTTTACTCTATGGTACTATATTTCAATTTTAAAAATTCCAACACCCGATCCGAACAGTTCAACATGTTCTTCATATTGAAATGTACTTCGAGACCAAATTTTACATTTTTTGGAATTTTTTTACTATTTATTAAGCCACTTTGAAAATCACAGATCCGATGGTCCAGAAATTTTTACTGTTCACAGTGGATCTGCAATTTTCAAAATTGCTTAAAAAATAGTAAAAAAATTCCAAAAAATATAAAATTTAGTCTCCAAGTACATTTCAATATGGAGAACATGTTGAGCGGTTCGGATCGTATATTTGAACTTTGGAAATAAAGATATAGCGTAGAGTACAAACGCGTTTTACTCTATAGAGTACCATAGTCCGACTCTCTCTCTCTCTCTCTCTCTCTATATATATATATATATATATATATCAAAGCATTATGAGTAACAAGGTTTATATGACAGCTATAAGAATCTAAACTTGGCCGTGAAACAACATGTTTGCAAAGAGATAAGAGAAAAATACATACACGAAGTATCATCCTATTTACTCTTTACCCACTCCTCTATTTTCACTTAATAAAATAAAACAATAAAAGATACAAAGATAATTTCTCTTCAGGTCAAGGGAGTCTTATATAGGAGTGAGGAGGCGTCTGGAGTTGATTGGAGTCCAAGTAATCTATTCTGGATACATCTATCAAACATTTCACCAAAGGGCGCCTCGGATACTGTCCGTATTGGCTAATATGGATCGTACTCCCACTGTGTCGCACCTGGCGTTAATACGTATTTGGTTGTCTTTGGTCCGTACTGGGTCTCTGGTTTGTATTGGTGAATATAGTTCGTACCAGAGACTAAATACCGATATTGCGTAATTTTGATTGTCCTGATTCTTGCTCTAAATGATGTGATTAGAAGTTTGTTTCTTCCCTGTTCGGAGGTAGGCACTTTAATGAGTTTCGAACTGGGTTAGGAAATGGAACGCTTGGAAAAGTGGAGGGCTAAAGGCCGCCCTTCTCCAGTTTAATTCCAGTTTGTTTCTACTTAATGGATCTAAGATATAAAAAAAATGCAAAACAAACACAAGAAAAAATACTAGAGATATTGGGTTATACTATCAAAGAATACAAAATTCAATTTAATTGGATATGCAGATGCGGGATATTTGTCAGACCCACAAAAAGCACAACCCCAAAAAGGATACATGTTCACTAATTGTGGAGCTGTAATTTCATGGCGATCGACAAAGCAAACTCTTACGACAACATTATCAAATCATGCCGAACTGATTGCCTTATACGAGGCAGGTAGAAAGAATGCGTTTGGTTACGGTCAATGATTCAAAATATTCAAAAAGAATGCAGACTTAAAAACATCAAGAAAAAATCCTACTTCGTTACATGAAGATAATGCAACACGCATTCCACAAATTAAAGAAGGATATATCAAAGGAGACTGAACTGAACATATTGCGCTAAAGTTCTTTTCGACACATGACCTACATAAGGAGGGCGTAATAGATGTTTGCCAAGTATGATCAATCGATAATTTGGCTGATCTATTCACAAAATCTTTACTGACAAAGATTTTTGAATAACTCTCAAAGAATATTTTAATAATATCAAATTGAGGGGAAGCGTTACATGCACTCTACTCGTTTTCTCTTAACTGAATTTTATCCCAATGAGTTTTTCTTGATAAGATTTTTAATGGAACAACATGCATGATCGCGAAGTATCATGTTAAAATGATTCTGAGGTATTATATAAATAGCATATAATAAAATATGAATATCTAAGAGGAAGTGTTATAAATCAAATTAAATAGGATTTATGTGGATGTTCATTTTGTAACTCCCAATCCTCAATTCATTACTCCACTTTCCCACTACTATTGACATTCATTTTCTCATTGTAATGACTTTTCAGTTACAATTTGTAACCGATAAATAAAAGTTTTGTAATTTTGTATGATATACACAATCAAAACAAAAGACACACAAAAGTAGAGAATAAATTTTTATTATTGGTCTCTATTTGTCTTGTTATTAACTGTACTTTTGTTGCAACTTTATTTAATTTTACAACAAATTCAACATTTTTTCTGCATAGAAACAGTGAATAATTCGGCGTTCCAACTTATTTACTGAAAATTAAATTTAAAAATAACAAACAAAAAATATTGACAATTAATTTGTTGACAAGTAATTTATTTTAATCAATATAAGTTAATTTGCATTCTGATCGAAGACCAGTAATTTATTTTTTGATACATTCTGAAAAAGTCGCAAAGAAATCTATATGACTCACGGGGTTAATGATGTAAAACTTTGGTATTTATCATATCATTAATTATATCTCATCGCAGAGAAAAATTTCAAATATATCCATAAGTCCGTTTACATTGATTGCACTGCATCCCAAAAAAGAGAAAATAATAAAGAGCTCAGAGCTGCAAACCGATATTGATGCAAGAGGAACAACTCAGATTAAATTAATGTTCACAATCTCTTCCATGCTTGGAGTTAAATAATCTGCTGCTTTTAATCCAACCGTTCAAATATTTTTAACGGTTTAGAAAAAATCGTGTTCCTGCTATTTTGCACGTTATAGATCATACTACCAATTCTTCTTCTTTTTTTCTTTAAAAAAATAAAAATCATACCCAAACCTAACCAAATTATCTGATCTAAAAAATGAAAAAGAAATACTTGAAAATTCCGTTTCTTAATTTGTGGGATTAAATTGAGACAGTTTAGAAAGGCAACGTGCGCAACTAGCAACTATTATATTTAAGAAGAGGAAATCATCCAGAAATTAAGGAAGAGTTGGTACAAGTCAAAAGTAAAACTAACGGCACATGCATGGAGCATGCAGTTTGGTACTCTTACAAATATATATTTATATATATATTTACTAAAAATGCATGGTGGTTAACGGCTATTAACACATTAATTAATTATATAAGATAAGATGCAGTGCTCTACTGCTCTGACGAGCGAGGCCTTAATTTGGTCAAATTAACTTAATTTCAGATATTCCAGGCGGGACGGGAGACCAAATTAAGACCTCTGATCGATTATATATAAACACCAAAATCTCTTACATATATATAAACAAATTAATTAATTAATTAATTAATTATAACATATTTAGAATTAATTAATATATAATCAAACCTGTAGATCCTATGAATTGTGGGTCCTTAATTAATTTGAATAAAAAAGAATCAGAAGAATCAGGATGCCTGCCTCAAATCAAGATTCAAGAGGCTCAATAATTGCCCATGCCACCTACAACGTCATTTCTGAGGCATGCATTATTAATTTTTAGAATCTGGAAAAATTAATCAACATGTATAATTAATTAAGATTTAAGACACAGAACAGAACAGAACATATATATGAATATGATCGATCCATTGAGCAAACATGTAAAGCGACTACCAGCATGTCTAAGTGACAACGTACATGACAGACAGGTAGAGGTAGAGGTAGGTAAGATTCCAAACAAGTGGTAAATTTAACATGGAAACAGATGGGAGTCCATTTGGTCGGAATCGGGTTGGTCCGATACTAGACAAGATCACGCTCAAATATATAATATAATGCATTTTGATTGTGTTATTATTAGAATTTTGTCTCAAGCCGTTACAATTATAAAATACATATTTAATATTTTATCATGATAATTTTTTCTTTTTTAATTATGAGGGTACCCAAGTATTCTTGCACTACCTTCTTCACTGATGCGAGGTCAAAGCTATTCGATTCGCATCAAGATTCTCACAAACAAATTTAAAAATTGTAAAGATAATTGTACAGGAATCTTGATGCAGATTGGACGTCGGTCTTGGCCAGACATCAGGTCACATGTTACATGTACATCCACTTCCAACTGGTGGGGGTTTGAAAGGTGAATTAAGTTGGATATCGATCTAGGATATATATATATATGACACCAGAAAATCGATCCTAGAGAAATGACAAATTAAGTGGGGAATTAATTATGATTGATAGAGACACGAGAGAGAGCTATATATATATATATATATATATATATTTTGGTTAGTTTAATTTAAATGTGCCGTATCTTACGCCGGAGCCACCGACACCACCACTTAATTATCGTTACATCGATCTGCTTCGCTGTCAAGTGTCAAGTTATTATAATTAATACATGACCTGAGCGCTGAGCCCAATTATATTAGGCGCTAACTCCTCTTTTCCATTTTTTCTTCAATTAATTCCCATCCACCAAGTCCAAGTGTTGAAACTTGAAAGGTTTCATAACATTAATTACCGACAACTTAATTTGACTAGCTACATCGATCTCAGTTTGAAACGACTGATGATGGAACTTGAATTCGTCTTTATCAGCTGACAATAAGTGTTAATTGGAATTATGTACATGAGCAATTGCATGCTGGATATTTGTTATATCTTGCTTGGTTGGATTAAATAGTTAGTTATAGCTACATTTATAATTTTGTCAGATATTAAGCACTTTCTTATGTTTAAATTTTACATCAATTTCTCTCCTCAATATATGTGCATTCAAGTCTATTTTCTTATCCTAAACATTTTAAAAAATAATAATACTACAAATGCATATGTTCCAACTTTTTTAAACTGTTATTAAAAAAATAACAAAAGAACATGATTGGGGCTTTCTTTTTTTTTTCAAAAACCATCAGTACCAAATTTTGATTTCGGTATACATTCGATACACCCTGGGCTGTACCGAAACCAAAGTTTGATAATGATGTTATTTCACTTTTTTGTAAAAATGGCACCAATCAAGTTCTTTTATTTTATTTTATTTTAATAATGGTTTACAAAAACAAAAACAAAAAAAACTATTTCGTGCCTCTCATATATCCTTTGGAAATTTACTTAAAAAAAGTAAAAAATCTACAACGTATCTATATCTGAAAAAACAAAAACACCAATATATATGTTCTACAATGATATTAATTTTTGAGAAATGATTTTGTCCTCCTCATGCTAGTCTCCTAACGTCCTCTTGATAGTTACCTATATTATCCATTAATTATTGTTAATAACTAATTATATGTGGTTCACGTCTAACAATAATTAATAGAGAGGGAGACCTTCTAGATGACTTGTAGTACTCGAAAAGAGAAAGAAACTAAAAACTAGACGCTTTGTATGTTTACTGCTAAATAATATGATTGATAGAGAAAACTATTTTAACTTTTAAGCGTCTAAGACTCTTAAGTTCTATTTTTTTTAATGCTAACAGAAAAATATTTTTATTTGTAACATCCGGTAATTTTAAATATATTTTTACAATTTATATTGGAGTTATTTATTATATTGTAAAATTATAAGGTTAGTTGTGTAAAAAGAATATTAAACTTAAAACAAAAAGAATGAGGTGGCACTAGTTCCACGCGGCCTATGCTTGTGTTGCCACATTTGTTTTTGTTTTTTTTTTTACCACCGTTGAAACCTCCTTTAAATGATATGAGATAATTTTTGTTTCACTTTATCCGATCAATGGAAAAAAAAAAAAGACAAAAAAAATGAGAAAGAAAGAGAGAAATATTTTTATAAAAGAAATATCATGATATTGATGAATATTTGATTTCTTGTTCGATTGGAACTCCGACTACGTCGCGTTGATTCTGAACAGTTATTGCAATTCGAACTGGATTTCTGAATTGATCGTTATCAGGTAACCGGACTTCTCTATAATCTGTGTTTTCGATTTGTTTTGATTGAATTTGATTTTGAATTGGGTATTGGGTCATATGATGCATATTTAACGAGATAGCGGGTCTGAGGTTCGAATTTGAATTGCGAAATGATATGATTCTGTGTACTGAGAATTGTGAATGATATGATTGTGTGGAATGGAATGATATGGATATTGTGTGACTTATTTGTTATACTAAATGCACCACTTAACCTTCTATTTAAAAAATAATTGCAAGTTAAAAAGTAAATAGAAGAGTTTAGAGAAATTTGTTACACGGGATGTTAACGGAGTTCGGCAAAACAACGACCTACGTCTCCGGGGCGTCGCAACCAACTTCTTGGTGCGCCTTTCTATTGCCCAACTTAGAAAGAGTTACAACTTGTGCACCGTGAGCCCTTACAACTAATGGGAAGTCACACGGCCAACTAGAGTGAAGAATGAAGTTTTCGAGAACAATGTTCACAAGAGAAACACTCAAAAGTTCACGCTAATCTAATCTAACTCAAGATTAGTGAAGTGGATTTGAGGTTGTTTGAGGGATTTGAAGTTATAAGCTCTCACAACAATGGTAGAACTCAAGCTCACAGAAAATCAGCTTTTTGAAAATTAGGGTCGGCTTTAAAGTTGCTTTGGAAAGGAGCCCAAAGTTCTATTTATAGAGACAGCTTCAGAAAGAGCATTCTGGTCTAAAACGTTATAACGTTTTCACAAACGTTCACAACGTTTTCATCGATTTTGAATTAGGTCATTCTTTTCTGTGAACTTTACTTCTTAAACGTTATAACGTTTTCTAAATCGTTAATAACGTTTTCATCGTTTTTGAAATTCTGATAATTGAGCTTCTAAAACGTTATAACATTTATAAAACGTTACATAACGATCTCCACTGGAAATCAAACGATCAACATAGCCATTTTGAATGTGGAATTTTAATTAAAACGTTATAACGTTTTATAAAATGTTGGTAACGTTTTTCATCTATTTTGACATTTTGATCAGTTCATTTTGCAGGTTTTTCATAGGGGAAACGTTATAACGTTTTATAACACGTTAGTAACGTTTGTCCTCCTGAAACAACAACAAAAGCTACTTTACCAAGTTTGTAATTTTACAATCTAATCTCTTGATACTTCTCTTGATGTTTTCTTCAGTTCAATACATGCATATTGCAATTCCTTATATCTTGAATCTCTATAAAATCTCAAATAGAAAGAACTGTAAAATTCAATTTATTGTATGTTTTGCAAATTAGTCAAATAGACTAATTAAAGAATTGCTTGAAACAACAATCTCCTCATTTTGACGATTTGCAAAACATACAATGCAAGTAAGTGCATAATTTGATTTTTCCCAAAAAAATTGAAATTTTCCCATAATGGAGATTATCGTAATGAGACAATTGATCAATCTTGCACGTCTTGCAATTCTTCCCCTTTTGGAAATCGACGAAAGGGAGAAAATTAGCACAATATAGGAGTGATCCCCCTCAAAATAGGCACTCCCCCTCAATTTTGTAATATAACACCAAGAATTTAAAATGTAACCACCAAATTTGAGGTAATGATTTATCCAATCCTACGCAATTTGCAATTTCAATCTTGGATAATCAATTCACAAGCATGTCATACATAATGTCAAGGAAATCATTCCACACAATTAAGTCAATTCATGCATTCACTTGTCAAGATAAAATCAACTAAGCAATTTAATTTAATCATTGTTCAAACTACCAAATCATTCAACATCTAGCAATTAAAGTTAACCAAACATGCAAGAAAATAAAAAAAAAATTCAACTACAAGGCAAGCATAGCAAACAATTTAGTAAACTTTTAAGGTTTGAAATTTTAAAGATTTTAAATGGTGAAAGATCAATTTGGAGCAAAGCCGTCATTGGGATTGTCATCATCTTCATCCATGTCATCTTCTTCCTCATCTTCTTCATCATCTTCATTGTCCTCGTCATCTTGTGGAGCATGGCTTGTTGAGGCGTTAGATGACCCAAAGAACCGCACACATCGCTTCACAAGGTCGGTTTGAACTTCATCAATGGATTTGATGGCTTCTGTATTTTTCTTGATGCGAACACTCATCATTTGAATGCTTTTGGACATGGTATCTTGGTTTTCATTCATTTGTCGCATTTGTTCAACCAAGGCGGTCATTTGTTGAGTGAAAGCTTGAGGGAATTCACCTTGACCCTCTTAGGGTGGAGCTTGGTTCGCATCACTGACTTGTGGAGGTTCAACGGGGACCGGCTCAGGATCACTTGGCTCCCAATATTGGTTCGGTTGAGCATCCGGGTATTTGATCCACCGGTTGACTTGTCTAGCATCGGGTTTGAGGTGAGTTAGGCCCGATGCTGAGATTCCTTGTTGCCACCCGTATTTGGGGAGAAGGTCAATCAAGTGAATAGGAGATGTGAGGGGCAATTCGGGTGTGGTTCGAATATCACGTTGATTCTGCTCATTCGAATGATCCTTTGAATAAGATGGCCATAAGGTAAACATGCGACCTTGCTTGAGAGGGCACTCTTCATATGATTGAGGATGATGAATGGAAGGTTGAATTTATTTTCTTGGTCTAGGGTTATGAGATTGCAAAGATAGAACATTGGACCCCTTTCCAAGTTAGTTTTGATTGCCGCCTTCGGAACAAGAATGTTGTTAATGAGAAGGAATAGCAATTTGTGTAGTGATGGAAGATGGGTCATGTAGAGGTAGTCACCGGGTCAATAATCTATTTTGAACCACCGTTTATAGTCATTGACCGACTCGGGCATTCCCCTTGGCCAACTACGGAGGATGTAAATTTCCACGCCTTCATTGGGCAATTGAAGTCATTGGGATAGGTTTTGGAGAGAGAGTTCAATTTCTCTTCCACACACATAGCTACGAAATACAAACGGACTCTCACTAACCTTAAGATTCGCATAGAAGGCTTTTGTAATGGTTTCATCATAAGGGTCATTGATTTTAGAAACGAGTCCCAATTCCAAGGAAGGAGATATTCCATTATTTTGTGATCCTCATCCGTAGAGAAGGTTTGGGTAGATTTGTCAAAATAGTAGCAAGCAGTGAGGGTTTTGGTTTCAAATGACCTGATATAATTGTTGTAGGCTTCTATATCCCGAAAAAGGTACCGGTTGGTACGGGTGATAGTGTGATCAACAATTGTAGGATTACTACTCGTTCCACCCGATGCACTAGTTCTAGTGCGTTTGTTCCTGTTTGGGACCAATTTGGTTCTAGACGGTCTATTTGACATGGTTAAGTTGACAAGTGAAAGTACAAAATTTACTGATTGAGAAGTCTCACACCAATTAATGACGAGAAGAGCGCTAGAAGGGCAATGGCGAAGACGGATGGTCAATCAAGCGGTCGGATTGTTGGATATGAAGAAATTTCTTGCTAGGTTTTAGTGGAGAATGAGAGAGAATGAGAGGGAAAGAGAGAAGAGAGAGAAGGATTTCTAGAATAGAGTTGAGGGAGGAGAGGAGAGAAGGAATCAAGAAAAATCTTGAGATTTGGTGAAGATTTGGGTGAGAAGTAGAGAAGAGAGGAAAGAGGCGGTCGAGAGAGAGAGAAAACGAAAGGGGGAGAAGGGTTTAAGAGGAAGGAAAGAGAAAAGGTGCGTCTTTTCACTGGCATTGGTGTTTTCTCGCTGAAAACGCTACAACGTTTTACAAAACTACATAATGGACTCCACTGACTTGTTCGCCGAAAGTTTGAAATTTTGAAGTTTAGAAATTTTTACATTTTTGTAATAAAGCGTTACAACGTTGTAAGAACCGTTATAACGTTTTCTGACTTGTTTTACTTATTTTCGGAATTCCAAAAAAAATAACAAAATTCTTGTGAGAATCGTTATAACGTTTCCAGAAACGTTGTACGTTTTACAAAAATTCTGCATTCGAATGATCCTTTGAATAACCGTTATAACGTTTACAAAAACGTTGTAACGTTTTACAAAATTTTGCAGTTCAAATATGATTGAGAATAGAAAGCGTTGTAACGTTTAATAAAACGTTGTATAACGATCTTCACTGTAAATTTCAGGAAAAAATGTTGTTTGATTGCTATGCTTGACAGTGAAGTATATAATTACACTATTTTGAATTAGTCATTGAGTTCAAGCATGCCTAATTTAAACCTTAATTCATTATGTTGATGAGTATTTAAAGGTTTTGTGAAGATATCGGCCACTTGGTTTGTAGTGTCGATATATATGAGTTGTATTTCACCATTTTCATTATGATCCCTAATAAAGTGATGTCGTATTTCTATGTGCTTAGTTCTAGAATGGAGAACCGGATTTTTGGAAATCATAATGGCACTCGTATTGTCACACATAATTGGGATGTTGCGGAAGCGAATTTCATAATCATTCAGAGATTGGATCATCCACAGAATTTGTGTGCAACAACTACCGGCCGCAACATACTCGGCTTCCGTTGTGGAAAGGGCAACCGAGGTTTGTTTGCGACTTGACCAAGAAACAAGTGATCCACCAAGAAATTGGCAAGTACCACTTGTACTCTTTCTATCCATACGGTCTCCGGCAAAATCGGCATCGGCATATCCTATCAAGTCTAATTCCAATTGTTTGCCATACCATAATCCCAAATTTAATGTACCCTTAACATACTTGAGAATTTTTTTAACGGTTTTCAAATGCAATTCTTTGAGATTTGCTTGGAATCTAGCACATAGACATACCGCATACATTATATCGGGTCTACTAGCGGTTAAATAGAGTAGGCTACCTATTATAGCTCGGTATTGAGTGATGTCGACCGGCGTGCCATTTGGGTCCAAGTCGAGATTTGCATTTGTTGCCATAGGTGTAGGACTTGTCTTGCTTTCGGTCATTCTGAACTTCTTGATCAACTCCTTCGTATAGTTCGTTTGGCTCACGAATGTGCCATCCGAGAGTTGTTTAATTTGGAGTCCCAAGAAGAATGTCAACTCACCCATTATGCTCATCTCAAATTCACTACTCATAAGTGAAGAAAATTCCTCGGCAAGTACCGCATTAGATGAACCAAAAATAATGTCGTTTACATAGATTTGTACCACTAAGAGTAAATTGTTCTTTTTCTTAGTGAAAAGAGTTGTATCATTTTTATCCCTTATAAATTCATGATCAATTAGAAAGGTAAAAAATAGATAATAACCAATACACACCTTTATTTTATCTCCTCCTTAATATTTTTGAATTTGAATAATTTTGGAAAGATACTAGCTAGAGCTTTACTCTAACCTAGATTTAGGAACCCAAACAACATTTGACATGTTGTTTCTCTTCCTAAATCTACACTCCAATGAAGTGTGTCCAACCTTACAACAATAATTACAAAATGTTAATGAGGATCTTTGAGATATTGAGGAATAAGGTGTATTCAAAATTGGACCTTCCTTGAAATGATTTTGGAAATGACCTTTTAAATCTTGAGTTTGTTTCCAAGGTTCATTTTGATGCCAATTAACATTTCTAGGTAAAACATTTTTAGTTTGGTAGGATTCAAATTTATTGTGATGTTGGGAAATTCTTCTTGTTGAGTTATTGGTTTGAATTTGATTTTGTGAAGCATTTTTATTTTTGAATTCATAAGACCATCCATCCGGTCCTTTGAAACAAGTTTTGTTTGATCCTTTTGGATTTAATTTGTTCTTATCACTATTTTGAAAATTCTTTTTGTTCTTGTAATTTTTGTGATTGTACTTATACCTAAATGCATAATGTTGAGACTTTTGATTATGTTTATCATTTGAGGTTTGAGAAGTTTTCTCTTTGTTTGACTCTTTTTGTAAGTGGTTGGATTCAAATGAGGATTGACCCTTCTTGAATCTAAGACCCATTGTATCCATTTTGCGATAAGATTTGGCATTGGTCAAATGATTCACATAATGAGGATCTAGACTGGTGACATTTGAAAATTCACTAGGAGATCTTAACACCTTATTTTCGGTCTCTAAGGTTTGAATTCTTACTTTCAAAATGCCTATTTCACCTACATGTGATGAACATGTGTTGGTCCCATTTAATTTTTGTAATTCTAAAACTTTGGACTCTAAATTCTTAACCTTCAAGTCTAGAATTTTGTTTATAGCATTTGATGCTTTTAAGTTTCTATTTTGGCATTCCGAAATATCAAGTTTAGTTATTAGTTTTCTTATGATATCTTCATTTTCAACCAAGATCTTATTAGACTCATCAAGGAGATATTGTAACCTAGGTTCATCATCATATCGTGTTAGAATCTCATTTTCAAAAGTGCTCAACTCATTTATAGTTATTGAATTTATATTTATGTCAAGTTTGGTTTCAACCATTTGAGGTGTGGAATCAATTATTCCACCACATTTTTCACCACCTTCTTCATCATCGGTTTCAATTTCAGAATCAATATCATTTAGAGTTAGATGTACCTCATTAGTGGAGTTTGTTAAGGCTTCGCTTTTATCATCATCATCTTCTTTGATGTTCTTTGATTTAGTGAGATCTAAAAGAAAATCGATAGTGTTCTTATCGGTGATGTTCTTGCTTGTGGTAGTCGAGTTGACATCCCACACCGTCGGACTTTCATCACTATTTGCCTTCAATGCAAAATTACGATCTTGATCATCCGTCTTTGTATTAATCCCTTTAATATGAGAATTCACTTCATACCGATTCATTAGAACCTCCCACATATCGTGGGCACTACTTAAGTTATCAATTGATGATCCAATTGTTTCATTGACAAAATAACCTATATACCCTATTGCATAAAAGTTGTCTTTCTTCTCAAGTTTGGATTTTGCGGTCAATTCATTATTGTCATCAAATTTCGGTACATACCCACTTTCTACAATATCCCAAACCTCATTGATTTTGAAAAATTCAATCATAAGCTTTTTTCCAATGACTAAAATTTTGTGTTGTATCACCGAAAATTAGGGGCTCCTTCACAATTCTAGCGGGTGCCATTTTTAGATCGATATAGCTCAAATTAAGTGAGTCTTACTTTGAGTAACTTGCTCTGATACCACTTTGTTATACTAAATGCACCACTTAACCTTCTATTTAAAAAATAATTGCAAGTTAAAAAGTAAATAGAAGAGTTTAGAGAAATTTGACACACGGGATGTTAACGGAGTTCGACAAAACAACGGCCTACGTCTCCGGGGCGTCGCAACCAACTTCTTGGTGCGCGTTTCTATTGCCCAACTTAGAAAGAGTTACAACTTGTGAACCGGTGAGCCCTTACAACCAATGAGAAGTCACACGGCCAACTAGAGTGAAGAACGAAGTTTTCGAGAACAATGTTCACAAGAGAAACACTCAAAAGTTCACTCTAATCTAATCTAACTCAAGATTAGTGAAGTGGATTTGAGGTTGTTTGAGGGATTTGAAGTTATAAGCTCTCACAACAATGATAGAACTCAAGCTCACAGAAAATCAGCTTTTTGAAAATTAGGGTCGGCTTTAAAGTTGCTTTGGAAAGGAGCCCAAAGTTCTATTTATAGAGACAACTTCAGAAAGAGCATTCTGGTCTAAAACGTTATAACGTTTTCACAAACGTTCACAACGTTTTCATCGATTTTGAATTAGGTCATTCTTTTCTGTAAACTTTACTTCTTAAACATTATAACGTTTTCTAAATCGTTAATAACGTTTTCATCGTTTTTGAAATTCTGATAATCGAGCTTCTAAAACGTTATAACGTTTATAAAACGTTACATAACGATCTCCACTGGAAATCAAACGATCAACATAGCCATTTTGAATGTGGAATTTTAATTAAAACGTTATGACGTTTTATGAAACGTTGGTAACGTTTTCATCTATTTTGGCATTTTGATCAGTTCATTTCGCAAGTTTTTCATAGGGAAAACGTTATAACGTTTTATAACACGTTAGTAACGTTTGTCCTCCTGAAACAACAACAAAAGCTACTTTACCAAGTTTGTAATTTTACAATCTAATTTCTTGATACTTCTCTTGATGTTTTTTTCAGTTCAATACATGCATATTGCAATTCCTTATATCTTGAATCTGCATAAAATATCAAATAGAAAGAACCGTAAAATTCTATTTATTGTATGTTTTGCAAATTAGTCAAATAGACTAATTAGAGAATTGCTTGAAACAACATTATTTTACTGATAACCCAGACCCAATGCTATCGCCAGTTAAATATGCAAGTATAATTTGATGTGAATTTTTGTGGATTAATCCAGTCTATTTGAATGGTTGTTTAATTAAGCCAATTATAGAGAAGCGCGTATATTCATTAAGACATATACTCTAGGCAGTGGATCTTTTATATGCATTACCCATAAAACCATTACATATTAACCACATCCAAATATTTCTTACAAAATTTATCTAACAGAATTATCTGACAGGATACGGCAAACTATGTTTTAGAAATGCCTCCCGCATCCTGTTAGTTTCGACAACCCAAAATCCCCAATTTCATGTGGTTAGGCTGTCAAATACAATCTTGACCGGTCTCTCCGTATCTGTGTAATAAACCTGAAAATAACCCAAAGGGTGGGGGTGAGAAATAATAATAATATTATCTCCCAGTGCGAATTTGCCACAACTAGGCCACTGGACTTGCAATCAATCCATATCCAGAATTAAATCCTCGCAACTTGACATTATCAGTTCAATTTATATATATAAATGAATGCAAATGCTCAATCACAATATTCAATCGAATCTCAACTCACGGAATCTCAAATGAAGCTCAACAGAGATATATTTGGCTTAATCTCAGATTATCAAGTCTGGTAACACATACAGATGACCCACCAACTTGTCATGCCGGTGGCCAAGCTAAACCCACACTTGCCGGTACTCAGTACCCTCCACTGACCCTCATCTGATGTGTTTAGGCTTATACAGTTCACTAAGGTCTGGTTCATAGTCAGACAATATATATTTCGTATGCAATAAATTCAGAATTCGTAATTCTCAACACATTAAAGAAAACTGTCATTCCGATCCCATACTAGACATGACATCAGTCAGACGTTTCTTTAAAGTCACCCACCATAGTCACCGTCAAAATCAGAATCAGAATCAGATTCCCCCTCCCAACCGGTACTGGGATTAGTGAGGGCCGTTCACCATATGCGCATAAGAATTCCGTAACCAAAGTCTAGTCTATAGCTCCTACACTTTGCAGAGCTCAACAGATTTTCATAAACGTAAACTTGTGGTGACTCAACCATAATTCAGAATAGGAGATTCATACAAACGGTAAACCGTACGTACAAAATGATAGGTCAACAATACTACACAAAATTCAGTTATAATTTGATTGGGCTATGCACATGATTCACACATCTCAAATAATACAACAATCAATCGTTCAACATGAAAAACGAATAATAATTTAATTCTAAAAATGTAATATCAAACAAATCCAGTATCCCCGCACCTGATATCGTAAAGCAAACCGATGAATTCGTAAGAAATCTGTCTCCTCGGAAAATCACGTCTCGTCCATGTCTTCGTAATTACGTCAGATCACGACAGCATCTAATAACTTCCAATTCAACACATTGCAAATCTCTCTTTTTTTTTTCACTATTTCTTTCCCTCTTTCTTTCTGTTTCGTTCTTCTTCTCCTTTTTTTCTTCGTTCTCTTTTTCTTTGTTTTTGTTTTCCGTTCTTATCCCAAAAAGAGAGAGGGCATGGCTTTTTAAAAAAAATGATGGAAGGGAGTTGAAGAGCCAAAACAGGCCGCGTGGCCTTAGTGCCACGTAAGCCTTTTTTTTTTCATATTTTGTACATAAAACCTTAAGTTTATGAGATTTATAAATAAGTCCATTATTATTAATTTCAAGAAAACTTGCTAAACATGTTTCATAAATAAGTACTAATGGTTTCTAAATAAATCAATAAATCCAAAATTATAACAAAGAAGCTTATTAAAGTTATTGAATGTTACATTAAATCAATAAAAAACATGTTCTATTAGACATTATGTATATTTCTAAGAATATCACTCAAACGTTCATATTAAATTTTCACTTATTAATTTTATTTTCATATATATATATATATATTTTTTACTTCCAGAATTCTCATTAATTTATAAATTCTTCAAAATTCCAACTTTAATTAATATTATACTTATTTTGTTACCTTCTTAATGAACTTTTGGATAATTAATTTAACTTTAATTAGCTTCAAAATAATTTAGCTATCCCATTGATATGTTCAAGAAACCATATTGGTTCTTTAAACAATCGATATTTTACCAAACAAATACAACAATACATACAAACGTTTTGTATTTTCATTTTGATATTAATATCATATATATATTTTGCAATAATGTTACATTATTTTAGTATTTTTCTTAATAAATACATATATTTTTTATTTAAAATTGATTATTCTATTATTAAAAAAAGAATAAAGTTGTGTCCCTCTACTTATGTGAATTCAGATCCAGTGAAGTCATCCAATTTTTGGGATTTTGATCGGGACTGTCCGATTAGAATCCACAACAATCCATTCGGATCTGGAGTGCACATATTCTGAGAGACGAATTTGAATTTCGAGACAATTTCGAACAACGAATTCTTTATATGTTTTAATATGAATATTTTATAGTTTGAATATTTTCTATTTTGAATATTTGCTGGTATGTATATATATAATTTCAATATTCTAGTATGAATATGTTATATGTTTTAGTGTGAATACTTTATAATTTAAATAATTTCTATAAATTATACTTTGTAGTTTGAATATGTTATATATTGAATATTTACATATATATATATGTATACTTGCAATGTTTTAGTATGAATATTTATATGTTTTAGTATGAATACTTTGCAGTTTGTATATTTACTAATAATGATACTTTCAAAGTTAGAGAATGAATACTTTATATGTTTTAGTATGAATATTTTCTAAAGTTTATCCATTTGTGTATTACTTTGCAATTAGCAGAACCTCAGTATGAATATTTTACCTCTTTTAGTATGAATATTTTCAATCTTACAGTGTGAATACTTACATTGTTTTAGTAAGATTAATTTATAGATTTTGTTATATATACTTGCAATGTTTTAGTATTAATATTTTATATGCTTTAGTATGAATTATTTGTAGTTTGTATATTTACTAATAATGATACTTTCAAAGTTATAGAATAAATATATTTTATATGTTTTAGTATGAATATTTTCTAAGTTTTAGTATGAATACTTTACATGTTTTAGTATGAATACTTTCCATCTTGATAGTGTGAATATTTACATTGTTTTAGTAATATTAATTATATTGATTTTGTTATGTATACTTCCAATGTTCTAGTATGAATATTTTATATGTTTTAGTATAAATATTTTGTAGTTTGAATATTTTATAGTAATGATACTTTGAAAGTTATAGTATGAATACTTTATATGTGTTTTAGTACGAATACTTGCACGTCGAGGTATGGGTACTTGAACGATGAAGAACCTGAAAGTACTTAATCATGGATCTCTTTTGAAAGAGAAAATTACGTAGAAAACGTTCATGGTTTTAAAGTTGTAAAATTCCTCACAGATCGTTAGAAATATTGACGACATTAAATGGAGAAGAAAAAATTCACTTCTAAAAATGTGTAAAAGATGGGTGTATGACTAGAGAGAAAGAAAGTTGATATCCAGTTTTTTGTTTAAATACTTGATGTCTTAGATATGAATATTTGATATATTATATAATAATACTTACGCGCATAAGTGTTCATACATGCACGCGCTAGTTGTATTTTTTTTTTCAAATTTAAGTGGTCCCCAAAGTAGTTATTGTTTCTCCAGTTAATTAGTGATCCATCGTACTTTATAGATAAGTTAGTTAAGAGGAGTATTTAGGGGATACATTGGAGGGGACTATTAGTCGCTTCCTAATTTTTTTTCCTTCACTTTTTTGACAGAAGAGATACTAACGAACATAACAAATATGTGAAGTTTGATCATGTAATATTTTGGATATTTCTCTCATAAGGAGATTTTTCAAAACCCTAGCCGCCACAACTTTTTCTCTTCCTCTTCTCTTTTCTCCTCTAGCTCGTTTTCTCACTCTTCTAGATCTCACCTCCGATATAGCTCCTCCCCTCTCTCACGGCTCTACTTTCTTGAGTGGTCAAATGAGTCCAAAAAATGAATGCATTAAAATTAATTTATAAACCTTAAACTTTTGACCACTTAACTCTATATTAAATTAATTCGAAACTTTAAAATTTTCACATGTAGACGCATCACTCATTAGGTAGAAGGGTTTCAACGGTTTGGATTCATCGTTTAAAGTCGATTCGATATATTTTAGAGTCAAGTTCACAAGAGGTTTGGTGAACTTAGGATATATATATATATATATATATATATATATATAATTTCATTTTAAAATCTGCATATATAAATCTGTATAAGCAATATGCGGTGGTACTCTGTTTATTGTATAGAAACTGTATTTAATAACATTGATTTTTCTACACCAACAAATCAAAGTTTGTGTTATTTTGAAACGTTTTTTTTATAAAAAAAAACATATCTATATTTTAATTTTGTGAGATTGATACATGGAGTGGACGGACCACGTACTAGTTTGTGCTAATCAACTTTGCGATTAATGATATGATTACCATTTCGTGTTAATAAATTTGCAGATTTTGCCAAGCAAGCAAAATAACCCAATTACCAATTGCCACTTATTAGGTGGCTGACTGTAATGATTGTCTCCAATAAAAAAAAAAAACTCAAAATTAAATTTAGTAAAAACCTGCCTGCTAGAGTTAAATATAAGAATACTAGTATTGTGTCCGTGCGTTGCATATTATAAAATTGAATATAATATGAAGATATATTTTTGTTTGGCATTCATACAAAATTAAGAAAAAAATATTAAATAAAAATAAAAGGCACACACGAAAAAAATAGAAATTCAAATAATAAATAACAAAAAAAGGAAACAACAAATGGAAAAAATAGATCAAATATAACATGAAAAAAATTCTTGAAGTATCATTGTCAGTGTGATCCTCTTCAATATAGTGTAACATTTATGAAAATGAACAAACAAATACAAAAAATATATTACTTAAAAAATGAACAATATTTATGAAAATGCACACATTAAAACAACGAGCAGTATTTTCTTACTTTTAACCAACAAAAGAATAGCAGTCTCTGCCTTTAAAAAAAATCTGTCAAAGAATTATGTTGTTAGAATGTTACTCAAATCATATAATAACTAAATAGGGCAATAATTCGACAAAAAAATTGATAATCTTCATTTAAAATAATAAACAAATTTAGTTAACTTGCTAAAAAAAATTAATTAAGTTGCATTTTTTCTGGACTAGAAGGTCGATATTTCCTATATCATCTTAACTAATAATCTATGTTGCATGGATACGGATACGGCGATACGGCAATTTTTAAAAATGTTGGATATGATACGTCTATTATATATATATATTATTTTTTACTATTTTAATTATAATATTTAGATTAATCAAATTTGTATAAAAAAAAACTAAAGGTTTAACTCAAATACATATTAAATATTATAATTACTGCTATTTTTCACGAAAGATTGTCTAGTGCAGTGGTTAAGAGTTTTGACGCTCTTAGTTGATGTCGTGGGTTCGAGTCACGGAGCAAACAAAATTCAATTATTTCGAAGGGGAATCTGAAGCAAGAATATAAAATAATTAAATATAATTTCCAAGGTGGGCCAGGGACGTATCCGTCCAAGAACAAAAATCATTATATATGCTGGGAGGGGAGCGGAAACCAGAAAGAGCGGAGTGGAAAAACTAATTAACGTATCGCGCTGCCGTATCGCTGTCTGTACAGCCGTTATCGGACAACATTATTCCGTGTCAGAGACCGTATCGGAAGACAACAGACACGTATCGGATGCGTATCTGTATCCGATACGCAACCGATACGGATACGGGGGCCTAAGTGAAGTATCGGGGTAACATAGCTAATAATAAAAAAAAAAATACAATATTTCCTATATCTTCTCATATTTATATTTATGAACACTCTACTATATGCATGTTTTATAAAATCATATATATTTTTTCTTGAAATTTTCATTCTCTGTACAATATTTAGAACTTGCAGGTTCAATAAATTCATTTATTTCATAAGATATGCTATAAATGTATGAATAAGAGAAAATAAAGAAATAAGAAAATAATTTAATTACATGAATCAAAAATAGATTTAGGAGGAATAAGGAAACATATTGCTAGATATTCATTCTTAATTGTGACAAATCATATAGTACTATGTGTGGCGAGTATATTTTTAACTAAATTTAGACTTCTACACATAAAATAGATATATTTAATCAAAAGAAGACAAATTATGTGATTGGAGGGCTAATATTAAATCTGAAATTTCATTTATCAATCTTAGCCGTTGGCGGATCAGGACAACTGCATGCATTTTATAAGAATGGAGATATCACTATCCGTTAGAATAAAAATAAAAATTGACTATTATTGAGAATATATGATGTGTATTTTGGGTATATAGAATTAATTGGTCTATTTCGTACACTTTTTGCTTTAAATTTATAAAACCCTAAATACGCAAAGTAGATTGAATTGCAAGCGCACAATCTATCCTTGTAGTGATTATGGGTATCGATCCAAAGACTAAGGCAATTATAATTTTCACTAAACTAATTAATCTCAAATAGGGTGCAATAAGTAAATTGGGGGGGTTGTTGCTAAACTAACAATTGTTGGGTTCAATACCCGAGAAGAGTTTGTTTGTAACAAGAATTAAAATAAGAAAACTAGGGTTGTGATCAGATTAACAAAGTCTATGGGCATTTGGTCTACAATCCCTTGGTTAACTCAATGCTTGGTTTATTCTCTTGATTCATACTTTGTTTTGATGGGAGTTCCAACTAGGTTGACCTATTTCATTTAGAATCAATATTTTTCATGTTTCAAGCCTATCATATTAATGTACCTCGTTTTAGGACTGTCACTGCCTAATAGGGTTATTTAATTGAAGGCTAAATACTCCACTAATTCATATCGATCACTAAGTTTACTCTAAGTATCCCAATTGCGAAGTACTTGTAAATTGGTTTTCCACAACTTTCCATGTCCAATCTTTAGTTCTCATGATCAGGGGTAGACTCGATTTGGGTCATCTAATCTATTATCCCTAAGGTAATTTGTGTACAAGACTCAGTTTTATCAATAGCTTAAACACTCTTGAAGACAAGAGGGCTGTCACCACCTCCGTAAGGTGTGGTTTCAAAAACACAAGTAATGCATAACTCACAAATTTATAAAATAAGAACTAAACATCAATTCAAAGTAATCATCATTCAAGAAAATATTCCAAGCAGTTAAATTAACACAAGTTCATGATTCGCAACCTAAGCCCCTAGAAGAGGAATTAGCCGCTCATGTTTGCAACAATAAAAACATTCATGATTAACAATTCAGTTAACTAAGCAATTAACATAAGAAATAACAAGGAAATAGAATACACCAATTCCCAAGCTATGCTTCCATTTTCTCTTGCTAAGCGTCCTTGAACAGTCGTCTGATCCCCTTTCTTTGCCCTTGAACACCTCAGAGATTAATTGAGAGATTAGGTTTTGAAATGGAAGGTGGATTATGAGCTGTGATGAGATACCTCTCTGGTGTTTCTTGCCTCTTTTATAGCCCATTTCGTGACTTGGGAAACAATCAGGCAGGATCTGGAAGAAAATATGGCGAAGATTGTATCCCAAAATCATTTTTCTTTCCATTTCAGGGCATTAGTGCGGCCAGGGGTGGAGGCACAAAGTTGCAGCGCTGAGAAATTATTTTGTGCAGCCTAGAGAGGCCGCACTTTGGGCCGCATTATGCCCCTAATTGGTCCAAAGTTCTTCTTTATGTTATGCGGCCGACTGTGCGTGCTAAGAGGGCCGCACCAGTCTTCTTGAGAGTACACTACGAGGTTGTGCGGCCAGGGGTGGCCGCATGAATACCCGCATTTCTGCACTGAGTTGGCGCTTTTCTTTTTTGTTGGTTTGTGCGGCTAGGAGGGACCGCACATATGGCCGCATTTTGCTCTTGAGTTGGGAATTCTTCGATGGGATTGGTATTGCGATTTCAAAGATAGTTGTACGGCCGCACATAGTGCCCCAGAGATCGTACATGATGTCAAAAAGCTCCAAACTGAAATCAAAATAGAGTAGAAGCAGTAACTTGGTTATTGGGTGTAAATCTAATTAAATTAATCTAAAATGCATGGAAATTTGTTACAAAATCAGAGTAAAACCCGTGTTAAAAGTGTATATAATTTAGACTCATCAATATACCGACAAAAATTATTTTTTTTCTGAGCGTATCGACAAAAATATTGTCAATAAAAAACACTTTAATCATCGCAGCTCACTTGATATTTAATTAAGATGCGTGTGCGAACTTGTAATAATAATATATAAGACACAAAGGGAGAGTTATCGATTGATCACCAGCTCTCTCTTTGTATTTATTACTTATTGTACCGTTTGCTTAATACCTACGACGACCAGTTCAATGCTTCTTCATATTTATTTGGTCAAATTAATTAAGCACTTGATCACCGTCCTTGCATTTATTAATAAGCAACGGTCGTTTGAGCAATTCATTGGTGGACCGTACTATATATATACGGTACTGATACTAATTAAATTGGATCAAAGGATGATATTTTATGTGACAACAAAAGGAACTTGTTCTAAAATCCATTGGTGATGCATCGATCCACCAAGCATTCTAGATCATACTTTATTCTAGTCCACTATATTTTTCAGAGAAACTATCTTTACACTCCTCTCTCTTTATATATACGAGTAGAAGTAGAACTGTGTGTTTCCAATTTCACCAAATTTTTTTGTGAACTTAACTCTAAAATTTTTTGGATTGGTATCAAATGACGAATTCAAGCTATTAAAATCTTTCTATCTTATGAGAGATGCATCTACATGTAAAAAATTTAAACTTTCGAATTAATTTAGTATAGAGTTAAGTAGTCAAAAGGCGTCCAAAAAATTAATTTATAAATATTCTAACTTTGACTCCTTGACTTTATACTAAATTATTTCGAAAGTTTAAAATTTTCACAAGTACATGCATCACTCATAAGGTAGAAAGATTTTAACAATTTAGAATTTGTCGTTTGAAACCAATCTGATAGGTTTTAGAATGAGTTCACAAAAATACTTGGTGTACGTACTTAGGAACACACTAGTACCCTAGTTCTACTCCCTTTTATATTTATCCTATAGAAGTACTTATATATTTCTTCTAAATGTAGTTACATCTAATAACAAAAATATATATCGTTTATATATTGTATGTACGTTGAAAACGCATTAATTATACGCATTTAGATGATTGTATTTTCAACTTGTATTTACAAGTTTTGTAGCAATAAAAATATTTTTGTAATATACGTAGTTGTAAATAAAATATAAATCTGATTGATTTGGAAATAAAAAAAATATGGAGTAAAAACTTGTTTATTTTATTTATTGTATTTATTTGTGGAAAGGCCATGGAGAGTGTACAGTCGGTAATAACGATAACTTGAGGTGTTGACTTTGAGAAATGGGGTGGAGATTAATTAGAGATGGATCTTATTTGTGCGTGCGTCGAGGAAGGAGGAAGGAGATGGCACATTGGCAATTAATAATTAATTCCTCGATCATATATCCACACAATTAATTAAGCCGCACGTGATCAGCCTCGATCCATTAATTGACTTTATTTATTAACTATATATTATTTTCTTACATTCCCGTAAATTCATGATTACGTACTCGTTTTCTTAATTGTATTTAGAAACGAAATTAACGAAGCCTGCAACTTGAGTTTCAGTTGGAAATTAAATTAGCTGCTCCATCTCACGGCCACACCACACCGTTGACATATTTTTTGAGCGTACGCATGCACGTGCACGTGCTCCCCTTTTTGGCGATAGATTAATTGTGTTGTGTTGGAGTTGCTTTTCAACGCTATACAGAGAGAATATATATATTTGGATCATGTCATATATGATTTCGTCGGATTAATTAGATTTAATTAAATCATTTAATACGAGTCTATACAAATTATAATTACCTGCAAGGACATTAATTCGAGGTTGATCAAATGCTTTTGTTATGAAGATTGAGGTGAGATTGATTAATTTAGATCTCTCTTTTTGTTATTTTCTTTCATGCATATTGTAAGTTGCTCGATCAGAAATGAAATACGTTGTTAACGTACGCGCGCGCCATTGGCATTAATTTAGAGTGGTGGAATTAAAAAAAAAAAAAAGAATCAAATTAATTGTGTGATTTCCGAGTCCATCAAATTAATTAAGTTGGAACTGGCGGATCTATATATATATTATGGTCCACTATTTGTCTAGCTTTCTAAACAATAATATGCATGTTATTTGGGTTATTTGAAAATCTTTTATTCCAATACTATTTGGATTATAAATGTTATTGCATACCAAAGTTGCATAGCAGGTTAGATCTTCATCGTATGAACACTTCTCTTTTGGGATAAGGTTTGCAAAAGTAAGAACCAAGGTGGGCTTGGGGTGTTAGATCTTTATCGTATTAACACTTCTCATTTGACTAAATGGTTATTTTGATTTCATGATAATAGAGTAGTAGGTACATAGAAGGACCTTATTATTGAGAAATACTCTCATACAAGAGATAAAAGAGTGAAATCTTCGTTATGGAATGATATTTTAAAATCTCGTGATATTTTGCAGGTAAGTACAACTTGGCAGGTTGGTAATGGGACATCGGTAAGATTTTGGTTAGACCAGTGGTATGGTGATTTATTGTTGTGTGTGGCTTTTCCTAATTTGTTTGAAATTGCTTATGATAAGGAAATTACTGTAGCTGTTGCATTTCATAATAATAGATTAAATATCCAAGTAGCTAGACATTTAACTTGCACATATCGTACTGAATGGATAGCTTTGAGTAACATCTTAGCTTCGGTTAGATTAAATACTGATGTAGATCAAATTTTATAGAGATGGACTCCTAATGGAAATTTTACTGTTAATTCCTTTTATAAATTTCTAGAGTTTGGTGGTATCCTTGATAATACCTATAATAGTATTTGGATGGCGAGAATACCCTTGAAGATTAAAAAATTTTATGGTTAGTTAGGCAGAAAAGGGTACTAACTAAAAATAATTTGAGCAAACGAGGGTGGACAGGTGATACTACATGTGTGTATTGTTCTCACAGAGAAACAGTGGATTGTTTATTTGTGAATTGTCATTTTGTTAGAGCAATATGGAGTTGGATTGCTCAATATAACAATTTTTCTTTTGATTATGATAATATAGAGGCTTTGTGAGAGTTAGATTACTATATACCATTAAAAGATTCAAATATAGTTGAAATTATAAGAGGTTCGGTTCTATGGAACTTATGGCTTGACAGGAATAAGATTATATTGAAAGGGGGACACGTACACAATGTGCGCGTTCTAGGGTCAAAATTTTTATTAGTTGTTAGGTTTTGGGCTTTGAACCAAAAACAAGATCTTACTTCTCATTTGAATCTTATTTTTTCTCATAATTTGAAGGACCTGATAGGGTCTATGTTGGTCATTTCCATGGGGGTTACACAGGCTTCAACCCCTATGCTTGGCGCAGGGATCAGTTTGAGTGGTGACGACATTTCAAGTGATGAATCTGATAGTAGCTACAGCTCCTCAATGTTGACTATTGCAGTTTCTTAACATTCTAGGGTCGTTTATGCTTATCTTTTAGTTTTTGTTATATTGTGGTCTTGTCAGGAAACTCTTCACAGCATGGCGCAGGGAAGGATTAGCAGTTTAAGACTCATATCAGTTTCAAATATGTTGCTGGTACTTTTTGGAAATTTAAGATGGTAGGGTTGTCACTTGCATATGTTTTCATTTTTGAGTTTTTTTTCTTATTACAGGGTTATAGTTGCTAAGATGTTGTGTTTTGATATGTAGTATGAATATAAGCTGGTTAGTTTTCTAATGCTTGGGGTTAGGTATTTGCTTAATACCTATTTGTAATTAGGTTGGACTCTTTGAAGGTATCGGTCATAACTTGTAATTTTGGTTTTCATTTTAATGGAAATTGGTAATCAGTATTATTTTAGACCAGTGATGTCAATTAACCCTGCTTACTTTTTTTTCCAAAATTAATTTGATAATCAGTATTATTTTAGATGAATCAATCGAATGATTTTTTAAGACGAAACAGAATGAATCAAATGATTTTTAGTGTAATTCAAGAAAATTTTGTTGTAGGTATTAGTTAGACCCTCATATTTTATACTAAATTTCTTTAATTTGACTCTCACATTTTTTAGGTATTACTTTGACCCTCGTTATTAATAATAAATTTATGATGATACAATACTCAATTAGAAAATTATTGATCCCATTAAAAGGTTTTATAGTATGAAATTTTTTAGTTTATTAATTAACCAATAGTTTATAAATTACGGCTAATTAAAAATCTAGTTAATTAAAGAATGAATTAAATATTTAAATTATGTAACGATATTTATTAAACTAACATAAAATTTACAATTTTAAATTAAATTTTTCACTTTATATGATATTCCACTTTATTATGATATGTTTTGTATAGACATATATGTGTATATTTATTTACGGAATTTATGACTTGTGCTTTTATTCTTATTATTCATGTTTCTGAATTTATTTAATTATTTATATTTGTTTAATCTTGTGCGTTTATTGAGTTAATAAACACGAGGAGAGGATTAAAGATTAATCACACCCTAATATGGAATTCTCGGTTTGAGATGTGACAAAAAGTTCTAGCATCCGCCTTACGTATAAGTTTATAAATTTTCTAGTTCATCATTTAGTATAATATAGGTTAAACGGTCAACAAAAAAAAATAAGTTAATTTTAATACATTCAACCAGTATTGTAAATAACGGTATGCGGTCGTTGGACGGACGAGGTACTGTCAAACGATTAATCGGTATGCGACTTGATTAATTGGAATTATGCGGAAAATTTAATATTTTTATTAAATTTATGTATATATAACATAATATATTAAAAATAGTTTATTTAAATCATTAAATTTATCAAATAAACTTAATTTAACTTAGTTTTTTTATTGTAACATGACACTACGCTTATTTCTTCTTAACATAAGTATTATACATGTGTAAATAACACATTTATTTAATATAAAAATAAATTTGAGAATTAAACTTTTTGTCAAAATACATGATTTATAAATCTTATTATCACACACTATCATTGAAAAAAATTAATGAAAAAATAAATATTCATTGGAATAAATGGAAATAAACAGAAATAAACGGGAATAAACGGACGATTAAAAGGTAAAACGGTCAATTAATCAAAATAAATGGCCGATTAATCGTTCTTATCCACAAACAGGTATCCGTTAAGTGTATTCATAACGGTTTGGCCACCATTAACGATTAAATGGTCGTTTAATCGACCTTAACGGCTGTTTTTTACAACACTGCATTCAACTTTCATCAATTTTTTACTATTTGACTTTGACTTTTTACTAAATATCTTTGAAAATTTATAAATTTTAAATGTAAATGTATCACTCATATAGGAAATCAGCTTGAACAGTTTGATTTCCACATAAGAAGCCTACTCGATAAGTAGATTTTAGAAACCAATGGCACTTTAAGCTGAAATGCTACCGATAATATAGCAGTGAGTAGGAGCGGATCTAGGATTTATATCATGGTAGGGCAAGAAAATAACTAATCGGGTTCAAAACCATTAGCTAATTTGATACTATATAAAATAAATAACGGAAAGGGGCATGCTAGACTGCGCGACATCACGACAAAGGAGTGGGATTCATATATTTTATATACTGCAAATGTTGATCTATACTCTCATAGTATTACTAAAATAAATTGTTATTATAGTAATGCACAAAAAAAATGAAGCAGTCCGAAGCTTGCTTAGTCCCATAAAAAAAAAATAGACATAAGAAAGAGACATTTATTTACGACAACCAAAAAATAATTATGAGGATAAATTAATTCACAATCCTTAACTCTTACGGTGTATTGTTGACTCTTAAATTGGTCATTGGAAAATCTCAAATAACCATCAAGTTAATATTCATAAAATTATTTAGATTAGAATTTTCATAAAATTAATCTCATGATTAACCATATTTTCAATAATAAATAAGGAATGTAAATAAAAGGAAAATAAAATTAAAAACAGAAGAGAAACAAAAAAAATAGAAAAGAAAACATGAAAAAAAAAGTAAAATCAAGTCGGAAAACAAAAGCAAGAAGAACTGGAGATATTCTGCACACATAGAAATAGAGATGAAGAAAGAAAATTGGAGAAAAAAATGAATTGGTTGGTCCAGTTAGCGCCAAAGAAGCTAGGGAGTTTGAGGCTTTCTTTTTCATTAATACTGACTCGTGAATCTCACATTTAAAAATTTCTAGTTTGTACTCGGTTCACATAGTTTCTTTTGAGAATGGTTCTTTGGCTCATGTGTACGGTGTACCACTCTCATTTAATATTTTTTCATCGTCTTCTTCCTCATAAAAATAGATAGAAATTCAGGGAAAAAAAATTAGAAAACCGACAAAGATGAAGAGAGGAAAGGTAAATAGAAATGATGATCTAAGAATATTTTTCAAAATCCAGGCCCTGGTCTTACTGGATTCCCCACTGCTCAGGATAGGGCAAACTATATTTTTAGGATAGGATAAGAATTCATATTACATATACTTAAAACTAATTTTCAAAATTCAAGATAGGACAGTTGCCTACCCCTGAATCAATATGAGTCCGCCTCTAGTGAGACTCAATTTGTTAGAGCATAACCTTGTTGGCTCTCAGTTTTTCAAAATTGTTATTCTCAGTGTTCAATAAACAAAAATACAGTACATTAATACCATCGTTTGCGTATATTCAAGATAGAATATGAATATGACGAGGGGAAGAAATTAAAAACTATCAGGAGTTTTGAAGTTTTAGAGAATGAAGTTAACTAGGTCCTTTGAGTTTCGTTTCTTTATTATTTATCCTTGCATTTTGTTTTTCCATTATGGGCCAAGACGTTAATATGGATATATTTCAATATCTTTTTCAGTAAGCAACCTAAGACAAAATATATGTTAATTCATCAAAATTTGTTTTTATGCTTCACAATTTTCAACTGTTTTGTTTTGATTATGTAAGTTATATTTATTACAACGTAATTAATTTTCATTCTAAGAGCATCTACATTCCGCAACTCAAATGAGTTTCTAAATATTTGTTAACTAGTTTTAGAAATTAAAGTCTTTAAAATTTCTAACTCTCGCATTCCTGAAATTAATTTAGGAGTTTCTATTAAGCCACATCAGCAACAAATTAAAAAAAAATGAGAATTAATCTGAGCCAATCATTTGGTCTGCATGGAGTTTAGAAATAGTTTTATAATAAGAAACTATACTACATAGTTTTTAAATAAGAAACTAATCCACATTGCTGAAACTGTATTTGCGGTGAATTGCATCTGTTACTGAGCCAATTCTAACTGGAGCTGTTGTTTGGTAGCTTGCGATCTCCTTCTTTCCATGATAATAAATTTGGACCGGATGATATGTATTTTTTTTTGTTACATTTATTGGACCATATGATAATAATGTATGTTGTAATTTTGGGTCCGCTCTGGGATTTAATTGGGGTGGGTTTAAGAATATGATTAAAAAACCAGAGTTTCTCAGTTTCCAGGTGAGGATTGTTTTATGTGTAGAAAGTAAAAACTTGTGAATTTAAAATTGAAGTATAACACATTATTTGTAAAATAGATAAGTTTGGAGGGAGGGAGGGTTTGAATTCGTTGTTAAAATTCTATTAATTTTATAGATTTAAGAGTTGATGGGTGGGTACTGGCCTGGTACTAAGACTGAAATTTAATTACCGATGTCGCAATATATTAAATTAATTAACAGGAGTTTGAGTGGTAAGTAATTTTTGTAAACTCTGAACCTCCCTGCCCCGCCTTCCCTCCGCCACTAACTGACTAGAATCAACACCAATATTAATTAAAGTCGTAACCCAAATTATTTATTTCATTTTCATTTTCTTTTAACAAGGCCAGGCCGTCCGTATAGTTGTATACCGAGTCCAGATTAAGCAAAATAAATAAATAGTTTCCAAAGTATATATTAATTATGAGCAATGGAATTGAATGAATGAGGCTGAGGCTGGAATGGATAGTTTCTTCCAAATTAAAGGCATTTCGCACTCGCACTCGCAGGATCGATACGATATCACTTAATCGGATCAGTGGGTCCCGCCACCTAATTACCTTGTAATCTTCTATTCCATTCCATCATCCCAAACAAATCATCGCATTCATTTTTAAAAGATTCCTATCCTACGTTCATTCAATTAAACAAAGCCAAGCCAATTCAATTACTAATACCAAATAATTAATTAGACTTGGAAAGACTAACTATATATGTATGCATGTATGTATGTATGTATTAATTTAAAAGAGTAACAAATTAATTAAGCCCACTATGAAAAGCAAAGCAACAAAAGGAAGATGAAGATGATTAGATGAAGATGAATGAAGGCCTCCAAGGCTCCAATCATCCAATGGAATCAGCCAGCGGTTGGTGGAAATATTTAATTTAAGTTATTATCCATCTATGCCCACTCAATCTCATGATAATATCTGTTTAAAATTAAAGTTGTGGTAAGAATGAATGTATGATATGATCCTCATTCCTCGCTCGCTTTAATTAATTAATTAATTAATTCCAGGATGATAATGATAATGATAATGATACAGCCAGTTAACGGCGAGATCATCTGTTCAATTCATTCTACTGCATATATGTTTGACTTTGGTGTTTTTCACTAATAATAATAAAGGACTTGGAGCTCAATTCCACTGCCGAAAACTAGTACACACACGTTGTGGGGTTTCAGGTTTGACAAAGATAATTTGTTTTTACACAGCCCTCAGCCCCTCAGCCCTCCCCCTCCTATTGAATTTTTTTATGAAAAACAACATGACAAATTTTATGAAATTTATTCTCTCCGTTCCGTTTCTTTATTTTTATAAAAATAAAAAATAATAAGAGTAATTAACAAATTTATCAATCAAGCATGCTTTGGAGAATCTAGTATATATTATTTAGAACCATAGAGATAACAATGGTTGGAAAATAGAATTGTAATTGCGTAATGCGTTATATCTGAGAAAAGATTCTCTCTGAAAATGTCAAATATAACGTTATCTAAAGATCCTTCCAGATACACACACACACACACACACACACCAATACCACTGAATAACTCGGTGCCTTAATTATTTAATAAGGTCCATAAAAAAATAAAGTTAAATTATTATAATTCACTAATTCATCTAACACGAGCATTTGGAGGTGAGGCTATGGTACCATGCTATGTTCTATGTACGTGAAAAGAGATAATATTTATGCTCTTATTTTTATATCAATTTGTAACTGAGTAATTTAATGCTTTTATTCTTATTTATTGTTAGACAAAAATAAGCATATTTGGATATAGGATCCATGGTCAACGCACAATGCACGAGCAATGCCATTAATGATTAATTGTCTGATCAAGCAAAAAGCGATGCAATTTGCGTTCTCTCATCAATTCTACTAATCAAGTGTTTATTCCTTTTTTTGCAAAAAAAAAAAAAAAAAAAAGGTAAGAATTAAGAATTAAACTTCGAAAAGGGAGGTGAGCAGTAAGCACCGTCTTTTTTATCTATGCCCACCAAACCTTACATTTCGCCAACTCTGCCCACCAAACTCAAATTTTATTAAAAATGTCCAAACCGGCTACTATACCGCCGGTTCCTAATTTTTATTAGAAACCGGCTACTATACCGTCGATTCCTAATAAAAATTAGGAACCTGCTATTACACCGCCGGTCGCTCCAAATAAATAGGTTATTTATAAGGGTGCACTGTTCCGAAATTTCCTCACAATTCATTTCGTCAAATTTGACACTATCTCTCCTCATATTCTCTCTTTCTCCCAGATTTCTTCTGCTCTTCCTGTTTTTGCAAGTAAGTCTCTATATTTTATTTTATATTTGTAAGTAGGCCAAATAGTTGTAAGTTAGTACCGTTTGTTAGAAATTGTTAAAATTTATTAGAAATTGTTAAAATTGATTAGAGATTTATTAGAAATTGCTACAAATTGTTATAATTTTTTATAAATTTATTAGAAATTGCTACCAATTCTTATAAATTGCAAGCATTTGTTAGAAATTGTTATAAATTACTACCAATTGTTATAAATTGCTACCGAATTGTTATAAATTGCTATCGTTTGTTAGAAATTCTTATAAATTGCTACCAATTCATTAGAAATGTTCCAATTTTTTTTATAAATTAGAAAGAAATTGGTACCATTATTTATAAATTGCTACCGTTTGTTAGAAATTGTTATAATTTATTAGAAATTGTTATAAATTGCTACCAATTATTTAGAAATGTTCCAAATTTTTTTATAAATTAGGTAATTTAGTATAGTTTAGTATAGTTATATATTATGGTAGAATTAAGATATAAATTATGGTTTGTTATAACTAAGCATAATTTTGTATAGTTGAGTATAGTATAATTTAACTAACCATACTTTATGAAATTAGAATGGTTGGAGGTAGAGGTAGAGGACGGCCTAGACGTGCACCACGGGTTGAGCCGCCGCCGATTGACCCCACCCGATGCGAGCACTTGACCCTCTCTTATGGATGCCCCACTGCGAGCACCGGGTATCCCTGGCTTCCCGTGAGGTATGCTACTTTTTGTCTACCTCCGACGAATTTCAATTTTGTTGTATACATTATGTAATACATTATTTTGCTATTTTTCAACGTAGGACGAGTTTCTGATGGACGTCAATTTTTCTGTCCCTCGGATGCGGTACTTCTCGCGAGATGGACCCATATCTCATCCTACTGGGACTATATCGATTGTGTCCATCCTGCGGGACACGACTGCCTCAATCAATGCATCTCTCATCGCAGGATTAGTAGAGCGATGGCGTCCTGAGACCCACACGTTCCATATGCCTTTCGGGGAGATGACTGTCACGTTGCAGGACGTGAGTGCCCTCTAGGGTTTGCCGATCAGGGGCATTTCCATAGGCAGAGTATCTGACAGTAGAGACTTCGCACATGACATCGAGCAGTATTTGGGGGCAGATCCGAGAAAGCTACGTGCCGATAAGGGGAAGTCCAGTTATCACATGCAGAAAACAGAGTTGCGGCGACACTTCAGTGCCGGTCTGACGGACGCCTCTACTGATATAGAGATTCGGAGGTAATAATAATAAGAATATTTTACTTTTGATCTGTTAATTACTTTATGTAATTATAATACTAACCATCTACTTTGTTTTTGCAGATACACCCGAGGTTACGTGATGGACCTCTTCGGTACTGTTATGTTTCCTAATGCCAGCGGCGATGGCATCCCCATGATGTATTTGTGATTTCTGACGAACTTTGATAGCCCGCCGGCCTACAACTGGGGTGGAGCCGTGTTAGCACATTTGTATCGTAGCCTCTGCACAGCTTCTCAGGTTTGTAATTATGTTGTTTGACATTTCATTAATTCATCAATCAGTCAAATGAAATTACGACTAATAACCTCAGAAATACAAGTAAAGGCCAACCAGATGTATGGGCCGGTTCTTTTGTTGCAGCATTGGTCCTGGTCACGGCTACGGGTGGGCTGTCCTATCCCCAATGAGCCAGAGCCAAATTAGGGACATCAGGACGATGATCCGGAGCGGTGGCCAGTCTACGGCCACCGCTGGCATGGTGTCCACCACTATCGGGATGAGGGGCATGGACGCACCATAGGTATCAGGAGACTGCACAGGTAATTAATTATTACATCGACCGTTTCATATCCCAGTAGACCAATTGCAACTAAAATTTAATTTACAGGATGTCGCACGCCGGCTCTATGGACAGAAACTGGCGGTTACATTTGGCAAATTATTACGGGTAGTTTGAGTTTCCGGCGGAGCCTCAGATATACCAGATGCCTGATGAGATCACTCAGACCCCAGGATCTCATCTGCTGAGGTACACGACTTGGTACCAGAGGATTGGCGAGGCGTCAGTATATCTGATGGGCGATTACAGTGCCTATCTCCGCCAGACACTGTATAAGAATCTATCAGGTCACCAGCCTACCGGACGTCGCTGGGCTCGCTCGGTAATTAATCCAACACAATTATATTACTTGTTCATTAAACGCTTATTATATAAATATGTTGACTAATTTATGTTTGTTTTTTCAAGTATTGGTGTCGATTAAAGCCGTTGCGCATGCTATCAAGTTGCTCGGGATCAAGGGCTGGCGGAAAGTTGGATGAAACAAATTGCAGGAGCATAGCCCACTTATCGATGATGCCGGATAGAGTGGGCGTACGATCAACATGTTGCGCGACGCCAGAGAGAACATTGATTGGCGGGCGGTAGAGCCAGACGAGCCAGATGTGCCGCTAGTCTGCACTCAGGATATGCCATCTCCACCCCGCTTGGACGCGGATTGGGACTACTATCAATGGGTGTTGTCTAATTCCGGCTGGGCAGCCTACTACAACTCTGAGAGACGTCTAGTGCAGCCACCGGTAAGTCGTATTTGTTATAAGTCGAGTAATTATTAGTAGAAAAATTTATACCATTGTTTGGTTTGGTTTACAGGGTCCGGCTAGCATGCCGCCGCCACCACAGCCACCACAGTCTTCATCTTTCGACCACATAGAGGATTATGGGCTGACTATCAGTCTCGATGAGATTGAGAGCCTATCACCATCTACGGCGATGGCACACGACGGTGAGGCCAGCGGGTCACAGGCCCCTTCTGACTATGCGGCTGGGCTGGTAGAGACTTTCTTCTCTACACCCCCGCCAGCTACTACTCTGGGGAATGATGATCCGTGGGAGACTGCATCACGTATCAGGAGAGAGGTTGATGCCGCTGCTATTGCTACACGTGATGCGGCCTAGGCTGGACTGCTCGAAAGGGCTAACAGAGGACATCAGGCCGACCGATACTCCCCTTCTCCGTTTAGATGATGATAGTTTTTTACTTTTATTGTTCCATAGGATTTACATTTCGATCTGTTTATATATTTATGTTTGGATATGTTTGACATTTGTTATGTTTTGATCTGTTTATTACACCTATCGTTTGTCATTTGGATCTGTTATGTTTGTCATTTACATATTGTTTTTCTCGTTAAAGGCATAATAAATTTAGTTGAAATAAATCAATCAACTAATTTTGTTAATTCGTCGTCTTAAAAACGAGAATTTCAAACGATTCGTAACCTATAATATCAAAATTATATTTCAAATATTCAGAACGAATTTGATACATACAAATTACTCAAAAATCATATAACAACTGTCCAGATTTCAAAAAAAAAAAAAACCTAATTTTTATTAGAAACCGGCGGTATAGCCGCCGGTTTCTAATAAAAATTAGGAACCGGCTATTAAGCCGCCGGTTTGAGCATTTTTAATAAAATTTGAGTTTGATGGGCAAAATTGGCGAAATGTAAGGTTTGATGGGCATGGATAAAAATGACGACACTAAGCAGGTGAAAGTAGAGAAACAGCATTTAATTTAATTTAATTTATGGTAGGCTTAATTGTAGCTGTGAGTTAGGGGGGTTGGGAGGGTCCCACAGTCCCACTCCTGACTCCTGACTCCCACCACCAGGAACAGGAATCCACCAAGCAGACCATCTCCTGCTTGTACGGCATCCGTGGGCTTCATTAATTTTCTAGGGATTTTTAATTTGCACTCAAACTCAACTTATAATTTCTTTCTTTATTTATTTAACTACAACTACAAATAAAAAATAAAAATATTAGACAGACATACATGATACATGAGATCGAAACAGGGTTTGTGTTCTAAGGATTAATTGTATAAGAGAATTTATAATAAGAGCTTAATTAATTAATTAATTATATCTTTGCAATCAGCAAGCTACACATATTCGCAGATCCTCAGCTAAGATGCCTAGCTAGCCTATGTGCACCATCAGCCATCAGCCATCAGGGAAGCCGGAAGCTACAATTGCCAATATCTCTTTTTAATAATAAATAATTAAATATCTAGTTAGGCTAGATAGGCTAGATAAAGACCATAACATGCCATTATCTATCCTTAAAGGCGGCCATAAATTCTTTGACAAATATATTATATTATATTATATTATATTTTTCCTTATTTCAAATCCCTGGAAAGTAAAGGAATTGGATAGGATTCCAACCATAGCTCCAATCCATTAAAAAACGATTGAGTGGGTCTTATTATACCAAATCAAAGAACCAACTTGATTAAATGACCTAATAATTGGCTCACATGTATGTAATATTGAATAACAGTTGTGTGACAATTAAATTTGATACCCATATGTTAGAGAAATGAATTAAGCTGCTTTCTTTGGGTGATAGGGTTACTTTACTTAATTCAGTCCTCTTATCAATTCCTCTATATTGGTTGTCCCTATATAAAATGCCTCTTAAGATTCGACTACAACTTGATAGAATTAGAAGAATATTTCTTTGGTCTGGTTCAAGTTCTCCTACCAGAAAAAAATATTATCTTATTAATTGGACCACTGTTTGTTTACCTAAAGATTAGGGTGGTTTAGGTATTTTAAATTTACATTACATGAATATTGCCTTGTTAGCTAAGTGGTGGTATCGTTTTAAAGACCCATTGTTACTGGTAAATGGAAGACTATCTTAGCTGTTAAATATGGCCTGACCGGTTTGCACATTCCTCAATGTTCTTCCTTCTGGTCTGGAGAAATTCTTACAAATTTATGAGTTGGGCATCAATAGGGTGGTTGGTAATGGCAGGGATACATTTTTTTGGTTAGATAGATGGTTCGGTGATTGTGCTTTACACTGTGTTTATCCAAATCTCTTTAGAATTGCTTCAAATCAACAACTTTTAGTTTCTCATGCTTTCTCTCATTCTCTTCTTAATATTCGGTTTACTAGACAACTTACGGGCATTCTTTTTACTGAATGACAACATCTACTTCACTTTTGCATCTATAGCTCTATATTTCCTGAGCCTACCTCCTCCGATAAAAATTTTTGGAGATAGACTCCTTCGGGTTTATTTACTGTACTCTCTCTCTCTCTCTATTTGTGGTTGTCCAATTGGGGTATTCGAAATACATCATATTCTACCTTATGGTATGCTAAAATTCCATTAAAGATTAAGATTTTTATTTGGTTACTTCGACAAGATAAGATCCTTACTAAATATAATTTAGTTAAACGTGGTTGGCAAGGTAATATAGATTGTCCATTCTGTGGTGCACCCGAAACAATAAATCATCTTTTGGTGACATGCCCTTATATTTCTACCATTTGGTCATGGATAGGGAACCATAATAACTTTGATTACAATTGTACTACTATTACGGATCTATGGTTTTTTTATTATTGGATTCATTTAAAAGATTCATTACTTGTAGAATTAATTAGGGCTGCAATCTTATGGTTTGTATGGCTTACTACAAATAAGATTTGCTTTCAGCAAATACATGTCCCTCACATTAGCTCTGTAAGCTATACTATTATAGCTTTAACTTCTTATTGGTGTAAAGCAAGACTTGATGATTCATACTTTAAATTAATCTTGATTCTACCTATGGATATTACTTCGAATCAGGCAGACTCTTTGATAATTCACTCGGCTCAGGATACAGATTTCGAAGATGACGCTTTTCTTGGTTTAGAGGGGTCGGACCTCTCTGACTATATCCTTGATAGGACTATTTTTTATTACTAGTTTCACTATTAGTATTAGTCAGTTTATGAGTAATACTTCTTGTTTGCTTTCGTAGACTATTCCACAATTTACTTAGATTTTATGGTTCTTATTACTTTTTAGGTATTTTGTGTAGTTCGATATTTCATAGCTTGTATTCCGTTACTCTTGTATGAACATTTGAGTTTCGTAATGAAACTGGTGGTATCCCCACTTTATTAAAAAAAAAAATAGAGAAATGAATTAAGCTATAGCTGATAAAGTTTATTAACTAGGTCCGCTTTCATAAAAAAAGAGTGATAGACTGATAGTTGAGATAATGATTTTTTTGATGGTATTTTTAAATAAATTTGCAAAGTTTAACAATTAAATATATAAGTATATTGTTACACACACACACATAGAGGTTGGTTAATATACAATTGATTGTTTCGACCTCTCGTACAACCAAGTCGTTTTTTTTTTTTTTTTTTTATTTTCAAAGTCCAAACGGTCGATCTAAACCGTTAGATGTGATCTCTATATTAAAATGTGCTTGGAGACCAAATTTTACATTTTTTTTTTGAATTTTTTTGCTATTTATTAAGCCACTTTGAAAATTGCTGATCCACCGGTGGATTCTGTTTTTACTGTTTGGTTAAGCCACCGTTGGATCAACGATTTTAGAAGAGCTAGAATAGCTACTATTTAGAATAGTAGATAAAAAAAATAGTGAAAAAATAGTGTTTTTCAGAATAGTGTGAAAGTGCTATTCGGATTAGTAAAAACGTTGGTAGGATTAATTGTACATTTGTAATAGTGAATAGCTGTAACTGATAAATAATAATGTTAACAAGGTGCTTAAAAGAGAACAGATAGACAATTGTCACGATGTAGGGATAAAAAAAAAGTAGTGTCAATTTTATCATTTCGGGACTGTGTTGACGGTAATAAATATTTTTTTCTCTTTTCACATTTTCGAATAGTAACTATTTCAATATTTCCAAGGAATAGAGAATAGTTGCTATTCTCACTATTCCGAATAGTAAAAATGTTGTTTGGATGCATATTGTAATTCTTGAATAGTTTTTATTCTTGAATAACTTCCTATTCTAACTATTCTCACTCCATCCAAGCATACCATAGATTATTGCCGTACTTGACTTAATGTGATTAATACAAATTGTCTGATTAATAATTCTAGTATAACATAAAATCGGCCAAATGTGGAAAATACTGGGTCCAGCACCAAAAGCAAAGCAGTAGGCACGTAGCCGTCGAATAAGGTTTGGTGTTAATTCTTAATTACACAGGAAAAAGATCCTTCTTTATTATTTATTAATAAAAGAATTTCACCAAAGTAGGTCATCATGGACTGCTGGGAGCTAATTATTCGCCTGCCCAGGTTTTTCTTTTAAAAAAAATTCTAAGTAAAGTTAACCATTTTTTTTTTTAATTTTGACCGTAGCTGTCAAATATATTTTTTATTAATTGAAGCAAAAATTACATCCTTTGTTCTACCTTAAGAACATCATTCATATCAATGTAAACATAAAACTTAATATCTAACAACATAACCATCTAAAACAAAATAAACAAACCATTTTCCTCTGGGGGCATTAGGGGTGCAAACGGATCGGATAATATCCGACTGTATCCGGATCCGTATCAGAAAATTTGATATGGATATCCGATATCCAAATATCTGTGCGGATACGGATATGAATATATTTTTAATTTTATTTATCCGTATCCGAATAGTAGATATATACCATATAGTTTAATATATATTATGAAAATATGTATGTATATATTTATGGATATATAATATCTGATTCGTATCCGCACGTATTCGTCTAATATTCAATTCGTATCCACATCCGAAAAATAAAAGCGGATACAGATATGGTTTTACCACTATCCGATCCGTTTGTACCCCTAGGTGGCATCTTATTTTATTATTTTTCGTTTTTTCTTAAATGAGGATGGAAGGAAGACGGGGTTGAGGTGTTAGGAGACGAAAGGACTGGCGACCAAGACTATTGCCGTCAGCTCTTTCTAGTTCTCCCGATAATGGTGGAGAGGGACGAGAAGGTGCCGGTAGATGAGAGAGATGACGACTAGGGCTATTGTCACCAAATATCTCTTCTTCGACAGTGGTGGAGGACAACAGATAAGCAGAGAAGAGGTCGAATTTATTGGCTGCTAGAGTTTCTTGACGAGAAGGCAGGATGGACGAGAGTGGTGGAAGAAGAAGGAGAGGAGAACGGGGAAGAAGGCTGAAAGAAGGACGGTCTCCTCCTCTCCACAGGATCCCTGCTCCCACAGAGGAAGGTGGTTTGCCGGAGGCAAAGGGAGACAACTAGGGGCAAGACGGGTAGAGGCGGCTAAGATTTTTGATATGTCACTTTCTTTGTCCTCCCTTCGAGGAAGCTCGATTTCAAGTAGTAACCAGCTCTTGTTCAGAAAAAGAAAAAAAAAATTGTCGTTAGAGAATTTAATAAAATAAACGAGACATAGTTCTTATTTAATTAAATAAGTCCTTTGTCAATAGAAAAATAATATAAATTTTATTATTTTTAACAAAATTTTATATTTCCTTTTCTATTTAAAAAAATGAATAAATTCGCCTCTGCTCTTGTTTGTCAATTATCAGGCAATATGAAAAATATAAAAAAAAAAAAAAAAAAGATGAAAGAGAATGAAAAGCAAAATTACATTTTCAGAATAATTTATTACTAGAGTAGAACTAGAATAGAACTAGGATGTTTCTAAGTTCACAAAGTCTCTTTGTGGACTTAATTCTAAAATTTATTGAATTAGTTTCAAAAAATAAATTCAAACTATTGAAAATTTTCTATCTTATGAGTGATGCGTCTACATGTGAAAATTCTAAAGTTTTAAATTAATTTAGTATAAAGTCAATTAGTCTAAATTAGAATGTTTATATATTAGTTTTAATGCATTTATTTTTTAGACGTCTTTTGACCACTTGACTTTATAAAGTCAATTGATGCATCACTCGGAAAGTAGAAGAATTTCAACAATTGTGATTCGTCATTTAAAATCAATTTAATAAGTTTTAAAAATAAATTCACAAAGAGGCTCGGTGAATTGAAGAACACCCTAGTTGTACTCTTCATTACTAAGGCAGGAAAGGAAAGATTGGGCGTCAAATCTAATCAGTCTGGCATGAGTCCTTTTCATTTTTGTAAGACGCACTAACCCACTTAAAGATGCCATTATCATAAACTTATTTTTCTTGCTTTGAATAGCTTGTAATCTTATCTTTCTCTTCTATAATGATAGCTCATCACTCGATCGTCAAAATAGAAAATACCAAGGCTATCATGACAGTCTACAAATTGTGCTGCAAAGCAAAGAGCATTTTATTTCTAGCATGCTCCACACAACACATGTCCACCAAAGGCATATATGCGATCTTAATTTCCAAACTTAGATCCAATCCAGCATCACAATATCACATCCGTGTTTTCCACTTGAATTCCCATTGACTATTTATTTTTATCGAAAATAAATCTGGTGCGATTCCAAAGGATCACAACTTCGAAATTATTCTACGATTCCAATCCTAACCGTTTATGTGTTTTGAGATTCGTGCACACAGATAATTTCATTTGAGATTTGTGTATTTTAATAAATGAACAGTTGAGATTAGAATCGCAGCAAATTCGCTTCCATTTTTATGGGATTTCCGACGTGAGTGTGCCGTACCCAAAATTATCCTCTTTAGATTACGAATGCGTATCCTCTGCATTAACTCAAAAGGGAATCTTTTGAGTTAATAAATCTCAACCGTCCGATTTGTTTCAAAATTCGTGCAAACTAGACCCGCACTAATATTGAAAGACCCCATATGTCATAGGCAGGAGCCTGATTGGCTCCGTTTAAAATCAAACGGTTGAGATTCATTAACTCAAAAAATTCTTTTTTGAGTTAGGGTGTGTTTGGATTGTGCAAGGATTAGTGCAAGAATAGTAGTTTTTGAATTAGTGGTTGAGAATAGTGCTAATCCGAGTGGTTTGAGAATAGTGCTAACTTTGAACTATTCGGATTAGTAAAAATGTCGTTTCGATTGTATATTTAAAATAGTGATGAAGGGAATAAATAAAATAACGAATAATATTTTATTTAATAGTAATCTAATCTAATATTATATTTATTTAATACTAATTTAATATTTAAACTAATATTATATTACATTTAACATTTAAACTAATATTATATTACATTTAATATTTAAACTGATAGTATATTATATTTAATACTAATCTAATTTGATATTATATTTATTAATACTAATCTAATTTGATATTATATTTATTTAATACTAATCTAATCTGATATTATATTTATTTAATACTAATATAATATTTAAACTAATATTATATTACATTAAAATTTTAAATTAATATTATATTTATTTAATACTAATTAATATTTAAACTAATAGTGTATTACATTTAACATCTAAACTAATATTATATTATCTTTAATATAATATTTTATTTAATACTAATCTAATATGATATTATATTTATTTGATACTAATCTAATATTTAAATTAATATTATATTACATTTAATATTATATATATTTAATCTAAAATTTTATTTAATATTAATATTTGATATTATATTTATTCAATACTAATCTATTATTTAAATTAATATTATATTACATTTAATATTTAAACCAATATTTATTTAATACTAATATAATATAATATAATATTTATTTAATACTAATTAAATATTTCATTTAATATTATTTTAATATTTAAACTAATTCTAATTGAGAGGAATGAAAATTATTTTTTATTAATATCACTAATCCTACTGGGGTTGTTCGGCAACAAAGGATTAAGAGTAAAGGACTAAGAGCTTAAGGAGCACTAAAGAACCGATGTTCGGTTGTCTTAATCCGTGGGTGAAGGATTAAGTGTTTAAGAAAGGGAGAGGGGTGCCTTAAAGTTCGGGCAGAGGATTAAGATCCGGGCAAAAGGAGGCTAAAGGAGGTAATCTTAATCCGCGCTAAGAAATCGGTGTTCGGCAGGATTAAAGTTGCTAAGGAAGCTAAAGAAAGCGGATTAAGTCTTAAGGATGTTTAATCCTCTCCAGCCGAACAGCACCACTAGCTCTATTCTTGCTATTCCACCATTTCTTTGGATTAGTAGAATAGAGTTATTATTGAACTAATCCAATTTTCCAATCAATTTGTGTTTGGATGACTCAAGAATAAGAATAGTGGAGCTAATCCAAGAATAGCTCCATTCTTGCATCATCCAAACACAACCTTAATGCATGCCGAGGATACGTGTTCTTTAGATTACAAAGGGTTTGCTTTGAGATTCGTGTGAGATTAAAAAGGACGATGAAGATCTCGTTGTACACGGTAGGGTACCGTGCTGGATTTGAATCCCTCTTGCGAATTATTTGTTTATTGTGGGTCCGTCTGATCTCCAATAAATTTTGTATGAAATATAAAGTTGGATTTAATTATGTATCTTTTAATGTGAGAGATAGATGGTTTATGTATTTATTGGGTTTGGTTCATCATCGCCAATTCGCCATAAAAAGAGAGAGAGGGAAGGGAAGGAGAGAATGCGACTTTATTACTTGAGGTATTTAATTAATATATAACACCAACACCGGGGAAGGAGTTTTTTTTATAAACCATAATTAAAAAAAAAAATTCGGATTTCAGCATGATTAACCGAGTTTTTACAAAATCCATAAAAAACGGTTTGGCAGCTTGTTTTTCAGTTTTAACCTCAAAAACGGACTGCCAAACCGTTCTCTATAGTAACTTTTTTTTAATTTTTTTTTATTTTTAGAATTTGTTTATAAATAAAATCAGATATTTTGTTCAATTTTGTATATTAACAATAAGATTAATGGAACAATTTGAATATAATTTTTTTTGTGTATTTTGACCATTTTATTATTTTATCATTTTATCAAATCAATTGATTGGTTTTTTATATAAAAAAATCAATAAATATCTACGTGAAGAAAATTAAAAGAAAATGTCTGATTTATTTTATAAACAAACTCTAAAAAAAAAAAAAAGTTACTGTAGAGAACGGTTTGGCAGCCCGTTTTTGAGGTTAAAACTGAAAAACGAGTTGGCAGTCCGTTCTGGAGGATATAGGGAAGGGCTGCCAAACCGTTTCTTATGATTTTTGTAAATACTAGATTAATAATGCTGAAATTCGAATTTTTTTTTTTTAATTATTGTTTATAAAAAAACCTCCCGGCGAAGGGATAGAGAGCTGTCACATCCACATCCTAGCCCTAGCCCTGGGGTTTTTAACTAGAGACGCAACGGGTGTATACAGTATAATAGTATATACACAAAAGAAAAGATAAACAAGGAACGAAAAACCCCTGTCAGCGATTGTCTCCTATTGAGGTTGACGAGAACCGTTCGCCTGTCCAACAGGAATACAGGATCTCATTTCCATTTCCTTCTTGCATTCATATTTGATTGTCCCCTGCACCAGCACCTGCTTCATTTCCTTTTCTAAAGCAATGAAATTAGTTATTAGTTAATATGATTTTCTTATATACTTATTTGTTACAATGACACACTAATTTTCTGACAACTTCAATTTAGTTAAAAATGTAATCAACCTGTGAACTACGTAAACTATTGTTTTAATTTAGTTAATTTGAACTAGTAAATATATAATCTAAATGAAGTTTCTATAATAATTTTTTGAAAGTCAGGATGGTCAAATCATAGTTATGTTAGTGATTTTGATGTTGAAAATATCGACCATGATCATGCATGGCATTGAAATGTAAAATTAAAATTGGATCTATGCTTTATTTTTGGAATAGTTTTGCTGATTTCGAGATTCTGAATACGTTTATTTAACGCACATGTAATACTTGTGTGTCATCTCCGACTCTTTGTTCTCTATTGTATTTTTAAGTATATTAGATCCTTAGAAGCAATAGTTAAATTAAAATTTACTACAATATAACTGAATTTAACAAAAAATAATGTCAATCAAGATATATTTAGAGCAAGACATATTTAAACAAATAATTCATTAATAGACATTATATAATTTTATTAAAATAGTAGAAGCTACGAATGGAATTTACATTTTTTTTTCTAACTATAGGGGGACCAAGCACCCCTTACCCCCTTAAACTCATTCCTGATAAGATCTAAAATGGTTAATCATATCTTAGAGGTGATTTTAGATTGAAAATTATATTTTGTTTTATAAAGTTCACTATATGTGTTCGTTTTTGAAATGGAACGAAAACATGTGTATTATTGTTCTTCAAAATAATAAGAAATAATAAACAAAATTATTTTATGTTTTGCAATATATATATATATATAAAACATACTGTAAGAGTTGAGTAAATAATAATAACAACTATATATATAGTTGCAAATGAAATTTGGTTAATGCAAAGTTAGAAAATGGGGTTGTAGGAGGGCGAAATGTACAACGGTAGGTGCATCAGTGAAAACAGCAAAGTCACTCCATTTCTTAATGCGGAGAGGGGGAGAGAGAGAGAGAGAGAGAGAGAGAGAGAGAGGTAACTGACAAGGCAGCGTGGTTGGTTGCTATAAATAAGAGGCCAGCGCCAGCCTAATGGTTTTATGACTTTTATCCCTTGATCTGAAATATTTCCTTTGCTTCCCTTTTCCTTGTACTGAATAGTGAATACTGATCTGATTAATAGGCAATAGCAGAGCATAGCATAGCATACCGTCTCTGGTCTCTCACCCTTTTCCTTTTCCTTCTACTTACTGTCGCATCTGCCAGTGCGTGCGCGCAGTGTGTAGTTGAAAAAAGCAACTGAAAAGAGGGAGAAAGCATTTGATTTCTGCGCGCTCTCTCTCTCTCTCGAGCCCCTTTTACGCCGCCTTGGTGCCCACATTAATTTCCCACTATAGAGCTAGCGCTGTAGGCTGTACGCAATAGCACAGCACAGTCTCTCGTCTCTCCTCCTTTGAATTTCAATTCCTCTTCTCCGAGTCCGACAAATCTTTTTCATCCCGAGACGCTTTACGCCGCATTGGAATTCAGATTCGACATTCGAGAGTAAGAAGAAAGTGATAATCTCATCTCTGCTCCGTCGGCGTCGCATTTATTTTTGTGTCTACAGAGTTTCAAATCGAAATCGCCAAAAGGTGCCAGAGGAAAACAGGTACAATTTATTTCTTTTTGCAGACAAGTGTTATTATCATTTATTTCTTCAATTTGTCCTTTACTTTTGGTTGCTTATTTACTGAGCTCGCCTCGGCCTCGTATTAGTATTTATTATTTAATGAATCCCCTCTGTTATACCTCTGTACTCTGCAGTGCTTTCTTTTCTTTCCCCGCTATTTCCGCTTGCAGAAAAAGGTACAACTCACTGTGCATCCTTATTCCTTCCTCCGAAGCTATAAAATCTCTAGGAGTAAATGATTCAGTCTTTATACATTCGGTGTACCAAAAGCAATTTATATGTATTTATTACGCTTTTGAGTTTTGATTACTATTCGTATTTAGTACTTTCCCCTGTTCTGTTCTCTACTACTACTCTTCAAAGGTTAATCCTGTTAACGGAGAGGTTGGTTTCAAATTGTTTTCAATAGATGGTGATTGATTTCCTCCAAAAGTTATTGGTGGACATTCTCTGTTTCTTTTTATATCGTTTTCATGCGGTGATGTGTCTATATTTACATTCTTACCCAGATTGGGACTGATCGACACTAGCTAAGAGGGAGGAGGGTATTAAGATTTAAGAATCTAGTGGTGCTTAACCAGAAGAAAACGATTACTCAAGAGGAGATCAAAGATGCCGCCACAAGAGCAAGCCGAGGAGGCGATTGTTCCCACCACCAGTGAAATGGAGATTGATGGAAGCAACAAGGAAGAAGAGAGAGGCGGAGATGAGGAAGCACATGGTTCTTTCAGCATGAAGAGTATCCTCTGGCATGGCGGATCTGTCTGGGATGCCTGGTTCAGTTGTGCTTCCAATCAGGTAATTAATAACCATTACTACAAGTTAACAAGTGAACAATTAATTTCTTAAATTACAAGTTGTAATCTAATTTAAATGCGTGCATGTTGACAAAAAATGAAAATAGGTGGCGCAAGTGTTGTTGACGCTGCCGTATTCATTCTCGCAACTCGGGATGCTTTCGGGTGTTCTGTTGCAGCTGTTTTACGGCTTCATGGGCAGCTGGACGGCGTATCTGATCAGTGTTCTTTATGTCGAGTATCGTACCCGTAAAGAGAAGGAGGGAGTCAGTTTCAAGAATCATGTTATCCAGGTACTCACCCACTCACTCACTCACTCACTCACTCACTCCATTGCTGATTGCTCCCCGCTTCCAATTAAGTTCTTTCTTTCCCCTACCCTTAGTAAGTGGGTGCGGTGCTAAAAGAGAAGGAGGGAATTAAATTCCTTCTTATCCTTTTTCATTCTTTCTTTCTTTTATTCCTGGAGGGTGGAGGCCATGATGTATGTATGATGCTCTATTGCTATTGCTAGCCTCCAGCAAATTATTTTTACCACCAGGCACCAGTGAAATTACACAAGTGCCCTTATATATATATGTGTGTGTGTGTGTGTGTGTCCTCTTGTTTGACTCTGTGTTTGTACATGTGAACAGTGGTTTGAGGTGCTGGATGGTCTTCTAGGTCCCTATTGGAAGGCAGCGGGCCTCGCCTTCAACTGTACCTTCCTTCTCTTTGGTTCTGTTATTCAGTTGATTGGTTGTGCTAGGTGCTGCATTTTCATCCCCCCCCCACACACACACACATTTCGTTTGGTTAATAAATTACATTGCTCTTAATAAATAGATTATTAATTATCTTTTTTAATGATTTCTTTCATGCAGTAACATATACTACATAAATGATCATCTCGATAAGAGAACGTGGACATACATATTCGGAGCTTGTTGTGCCACCACAGTGTTCATACCTTCATTCCACAATTACCGAATATGGTCATTCCTTGGATTGTTTATGACCACCTACACTGCCTGGTATCTTACCATTGCTGCCCTTGTACATGGCCAGGTATGTATGTATGTATGTACAGCTTTACTTTCAATTTATATGCATATGCATATGCATATAATAATATATTTACACAACAGAGGATACAGAGCCCCTCCTCAACTTTGTCTTGTTCTTCACCCTCATCCCATCCCCTGTTTTACTTTTTGTTGCTTCTGTTGCCAGTTTATACAAGGGTACAAGACATTGTAATTTGTTTTAATGTTTTCCTTATAATTATGGTGTATAATTTATAATGATGATGTCAGGTTGAAGGTGTGAAACACTCTGGTCCAGACAAGCTAGTGCTCTACTTCACCGGTGCTACCAACATTTTATACACTTTCGGCGGCCATGCTGTCACTGTGTAAGTTGGCATGCTCTTCCTTTTTATTGTAAAACAATCTCATAATACTCTTTCCCCCTGCTGTCTATGATAGTGTCTGGGATGGTTCATGAGCTAAAGAGAGCTAGAATCAATTGCTCACTTTTTAAATTATACACTCAACTGGTTTTTCTGAGGTGGCCTAAATGTAGGGGTGTCAAACTTTCAATGGTACTCTTTTATCTATTTACCTGGCCTGTATCGAATAATAATCGATAAGATGGGTACAATTAAGATTTTTTATTAGCTTATCAGATACCGGCAAGTGTGCAGTCTTTTTGTTCCTTAACATGACAGTCAAGGATACAGGTAAAGAGTATTTCGTACACAGTTATCTTATACAATAATTATTACAAATAAAAATTATAAAATTACATATGAGTGTGTGTGTAAATTTATATGAGGATAGATGTGAGAGATAATATAGTTTGATTCATGGTCTATATATCTCTTTAATACTCTTTTATCTGTTTTACTTTACTTGTACCGACAAGACATATGAGTAAGATTCTTTTCATTAGCTTATTGGACACGGGCAAGGGAGTAAAGTTTTTTTAAACATATAGGTATGAGTATGGAAAATGCTTCCACTTGACTGTTTTGTACCAGTTGACACCCCTACCACGATGGACCTTCCAATTACCTTTCTATTATAGCTTTTCCACCTGCTATGACAACAGAAGAACATATCAAAAAAAAAAAAAAACAGAAGAACAGAGTGGGGTGGTGAAAATGAGTGTGGCTTTTCATCTGCTGCAGCTTTTGCTGGGTGGAGTAGATGGCATAATTCACCCCTCTCACTGTTAGATATTTGGTTTTTATCCTTCTGGTCCCCTACCCCATTTTTTTTTTTTTCTAATTTTCCTGTAGAAAAGCCAAATGCTGTGATTGTTTTTTCTTTGAACCACTCTCACACTGGTATTTTAATTACTACTTTTTTTAGGCAAGTGCAAAACAGCTGGTTGCGTTTCACTTGTGTGACTTCTGATAAAATGTCATTCCATCTGTTCCAACTTCCTGTAGCCATTTATTAAATTACCTGTACATCTATCCCTAGGATTTGTTATATAATACTTTTATTCCCTCCAGAGGATCAAAGCTGATTGGACATTTGGCTGGTTAATCTAGTCTGTTTTTTGCAAGAAATAAATTATTCAAAATTTGTTTTTATTATGATAAAGGGCCAAGGGGTAATAATTAACAATTATAGTGTGGAAATGAAACCTCATATGGCCAAGCAAGTGTTTTAAACTATTCTTGTTGCTCTCGTCAATTGATTATAGGCACCAACTAAAAGGTGATTGAGTGGGGAACAAGAAGAGTGCAAGGTGTTTAAGATTATTAAAAAGTAATTCTTAGTGGATCAGTCTTTCGGCTTAGCCTTGTGGTTGAGCCTCTAAATGGTTAATTAGAAGTAGAGTTTTGGGACCATTTGGGACGGTCCCAAAATTCCTAAGTTTATGGTAGCACTAGTTATATTGCTTTTGCTAAGGACATAACGGATCCGCCACAACTTCTTATCTTAAGGAGTAACATATAAGATTGTCAACCATTGCATTGAATTTACAAATAAACAATCTTTCTCTAATTTATTGTTTTCCATCACCAAACTACAGCTAGATGAGTACAAAGTGAAAAAAGATTAATCTAACTTAATTTGTTTTTTTATATGTGCGCATCTAACGGCTTTATGCTTTGGATCCAGTGCTTTTTCCAATTATGATAAGATTTTGTGAAAGTTGACAAGATTCCTCTTGCCACATACATGGAACTTTTACAAAGAGAAGCATTAACTACTTTTGAGCTTTTTTTAAACACAAGCTGATTGCATAATCAGGCAAGCATGTGCATGAGGCCGTTTTGTTTGTTCATCCATATTTCTTTAGTGAAGATTAATTTATTTTTTTATTTATCCCACCAGCTCCAGTTCATCACTGGTCCACACTCCACATTCCAGACACTATATTTGACAAAACACTTCACTTTTATTGTTAAACATTTCTCATACATCTCTTGCTCAGAATATATATATATACATACATATGTTTATATAATACAACTTGAAAATGATATTAATATTTTTTTTTCATTATTAAGATATAATATCAGAACCTAACAAGTTTGTTTTAATTTACAGTGAGATAATGCATGCAATGTGGAAGCCACAGAGGTTCAAGCACATATATTTGATGGCAACTCTGTACGTGTTTACTCTGACCCTGCCGTCAGCGGCAGCCATGTATTGGGCATTCGGTGACATGCTGTTGACCCATTCCAATGCCTTTTCCCTGCTACCAAAAGATGGTTTTCGTGATGCTGCAGTGGTACTGATGCTTATACACCAGTTCATCACTTTTGGATTTGCATGCACGCCGCTCTATTTTGTGTGGGAAAAAGTGATTGGGATGCATGACACGAGGAGCATCTGCTTGCGAGCCCTAGCCAGGCTGCCCGTGGTCATACCGATCTGGTTCTTGGCTATTATTTTCCCCTTCTTTGGACCAATCAACTCTGCTGTGGGGGCCCTCCTTGTCAGCTTCACTGTTTACATCATCCCTTCTCTTGCCCACATGTTGACGTATCGCAGTGCCGTTGCTAGACAGGTTTGGGCTTCGTTCCTTCTCTTTATTATTCTTTAATCAATGCAAATGCATTTGTGGTGCTAGGTAAAGGTGTCATTAAATGCAATGGCCAATGATTAAATCTCAGACAGTGCAGCCTTGATGATTTGTCAAAGTGTGTTAAAAACTCACATATCAACTGTTTTACACCACCAACCGGTAATTAGATAGATGTCTTTCCTCTAACTTTGACTTATATAACTTAGCTTAAGAGAATAATAATAATATGCTTTAGCTGTTCTTTTATTTTAGCAACCATTTAATTCATTTGTATTGGGGGGTTAATTTTGATGGAAACATGTATTAGGTAAACTTGTCCTTTTGTGCACCGTGGACCTAAATTTCTGCTTTTGTAGGGGATGGACCTGTTCCTGTTTGGTTCCTGTTATCTACAGTAGCTCTAGTACCAACAGTACATTGTCCCTATAATTATCTATTTCCATATCTCAACCCACAATTTTCTCTCTTGAGCTCATCCTTTTCTCTGGTCCTTTAGGATTATAACAGATCAACCATATTCATAAACCATAAAAATGCTAAAAGTACCCAGGTTGAGCAAATTTGATATGGCCTTTTTGACAACTTGAGATAATGGTGTCAAATTTGAGAGCTGTAGTATAAAATCTAAAAATTATGAATTGAAATGGAAAATCACTGCTGGTAATTTGAGATAATGGTGGTCAGTTGTGTATGCCGTGAAAATTACATCCATCATCCATCCAAGGTGGTGCGGCTGTCAAATCTATGTTTGAATTGAATTGTATTCACTATAATCCACTCGTTTATTTCCTCCACTTGTTTGTGTTTGTAATGTGGGTTCCAGTGTGCCACTTAAAAGGCATGGCTTGGGACTGTGACTGCATTAATGGTGATGGTGGCACCGATCCTTTCCCCTCTCCTCTCTCTATCTAATTAAGGCTCAACAATTCCCATTCCACCACAAATATTTCACAAATCTCAAGTGTGATATATTCAGATTATTTGATCAAATTTAAACGGTTCTGATAGACTCACTGAATTATTGGTTATAAATTTTTAATTTAACTCGAACCGTTTGCTTTGTTGCTGTCACCTTATTAAACATGTATTTATAGAACCGAAACCCAAAGTCCTCTTCATTGATTTTAATTCAGGATGGATACCAATCATTGGCAAGCATACAGATTCATTATTTTACCGTGTGACATTAATTACTGTGGTATATTGACTTGTTGATTTTGAATTGCAGAACGCTGCAGAGAAGCCCCCCTTCTTCTTCCCAAGTTGGACAGGGATGTTTGTGTTAAACTCATTTATTGTGGTGTGGGTCTTGGTAGTGGGCTTCGGCTTGGGTGGGTGGGCCAGTATTACAAATTTTGTAAGACAAGTGGATACATTTGGGCTTTTTGCAAAGTGTTATCAATGCCCAAAGCCTCCACCTGTTGCTGCAGCTCCCCTGTCCCACCATTAGCAAACCCCCTTCTCCTTCTCCTTCTCCTTCTCCTTCTCCTTCTCCCTCTCCCCCTCCCTCTCTCCCTCCTGTCTTGAGAATACTCACCAAGTACTCTAAAAGTTAGTTAGTCTTCATCAAGCCCAACTCTGTGGCTCTGCCCCATTTTTGGTGACATGTTACATGTAACAAAAGGTGAAGAAGCAATCCAGTGTGGGTCCCCACCGACCACCCCCGGCCGGCCATCTGCAACTGCTGCGCTAGTTTTCCTTTTTTGTTTTTTTTGTTTTTTGAGTGTTGATTGGCTTTCTCAATATATATTGATAGTGATGGTGGTCTTTTGTGTTTGGTAATTGACCTCTTATGTTACAGATATTATATTGGCTTGAGATGCGGTTTGTGCTTTTGGTAATTTACTAAATGGATGTACTGATTTCTTATTTTAGCAAAGTAAAAGTAAAAGCAAAAATTTATATGTAAAATTATGGCCTGTAAGTTGTGCATCTTGTTTTGCGCAGTATTCATTTTGCATATCTAATCAGCGCAGTGAATATTTTGACAAAAAAAAAAAAAAAAATTGCGACCGGACGGAGTGTTAAATGTATCATGTATTCATGTATGTGAGTGGGTTCTTGTCATATATTATTGTATCATTTTTCCTTAGAAATGGGCGACGAACAAAATCATAATCATGCATTGATTCCTCAAACAAAAGGTCAATATATAATCCATGTGCCGTTGAACCTAAACATCGTGGCATACATACTACATGCATGTATGGTGTGTGATGTACAGTACCGAATGGACACTCTCACAAAAACCTACTTGTACTGAGGAGTGAGGAGTGAGGACTGAGGACTGAGGGGCACATGTACATGTGCCCTGACTATGACCACCGCATAATTTGCTTAAACTTCATTTTTTTTTTTATTGTTTACTTCTTCTTCCACAATCCACATGCATCAATTATCAACGCATCCATCGAATTTTCTGCCATTGCAAGTGGACATTAACTCAATCTTGGTTTTGATATTGTTGTACGTATTATTTTAAGGGATATCAAATTTGTTCATTTATTGTGCAAGATCTGTCGGAAAAAAAGTTAAATAATTAAGCCTATTAAAAAGAGCATAAATACATTAAATTTAAATAAAGGTTAAAAATATAAAATAATAATCTGAACAACCTTGTTGCTATGTCTTCTTGTCCAATTCATTTAACTATTATTTCAATATTGATGTTTCAAATTCCCCCGTTGTAGAAAATCAAAGTATATTCATGCAATCTATTATTTGTAATGAAGTATTCGTCTCACATGTGCAGTGAATCATATACTATAAAATGAAGTGAATTTGATTAAAGAGTGAATAAAAAAAAATCGAAATATAATCAAGCAGGTGCCATGCGAGCACCGTAGGATGCAGGATGCAGGGGGCATTCATATTCGTATTCATCAGGCCAAGAATTTAGGATGTCCTGATTCGATGAATACCTACCTCTACCTAATCTGGAGCGGAGGAGGATACTACATACTAGTCCCTTCATTTCGGTTCGATATGTGGATGTGAGGAGATGGACCGGAACTCTTTGGGCCTGTATTTTTAAACTTTTCACCCGGCAGTTGTCACTGAATCAATTTGGGCCTATCGTTGGGAAAAAAGAAAAGCCCAACTCCCAATTTCTCCCCTCTCCGATCCTATCCTGACAAAAGGAAGTAAATTTCAGCAATCAATCGTGAATCGTGAATCGTGATCTATTTATTTAGTCTCCCTCTCCTTCCTCCTGTGACCTGTCGGGACAGTTATATTAGAATTAGATACAAGAAAGAAAGAACGATTAAAATCGATCCAAATCATCGAATCCTCCTGTTTGGAATTTTAAAGAATTGATTGATGGCGGTGAGCCTGTGGAGAGCTATAGTAGGCGGGCCAAGCACTGGAGAGGATGCGAGCGGAGGTATAGAATTCTGGAACAATCCAGAGCGGTCAGGTTGGTTGAACAAGCAAGGCGAGTACATCAAGACGTGGAGGCGCCGCTGGTTCGTGCTCAAGCAGGGGAAGCTCTTCTGGTTCAAGGATTCCGTCGTCACGCGCGCCTCCCTGCCACGTGGCGTCATCCCCGTGTCCTTGTGTCTGACAGTCAAGGGTGCTGAAGATGTGCTCAATCGCCAGTTCGCCTTTGAACTCTCCACCTCCAACGACACCATGTACTTCATCGCTGATTCCGACAAGGAGAAGGAGGATTGGATCAACTCCATCGGCCGCTCCATTGTGCAGCACTCCAGATCTGTTGTCACTGACAATGAGGTGCTTGATTATGACAGTCGCCCCCCTTCCCAATCCCAAACCCAAAACTCCTAGGTGACTAGGTCCGTTCCGTTTATTCTCTCTTTTCTTTGTTTCTCTCTTTGTGTGTTTGTGTTTGTGTTTGTGTTGACTGTTCTTATGCTTGCTGAAATTACAAAAACAACCAACTGTCATTATAATAATTTTGTGTAATTAATTCTACCTTATTTAAGTTTGGATGCATTGTATATTTTTTTGCCACTGCCACATGGGTTTCTTGCATTTAATTGCTTCTGGTGATGTATGGTATGTCTTGTTTCTGTTACTTGATTTTATTATTTACTTGTTTAATTTTTGGACATTTCTGATGCATACTGAATTGAAGGTTTGAGAAAAACAAAGACAGACTTAGATAGTCAGGTTGTGATATTTGATTACAACTGAAATGATTCCTTATTACAACTCAGATAGTTAGGTTTTAACAGAAGCTACTCACTGGTCAATTAGGGTAGGGCAGAGTCCCATTCTCTCTTACAAACTCCCTTGCACAGTCACAATTACAAGTCAAGTCAGCAATGGGTGGCCTCCACGGGCTTTTATTATTCAATGTAATTCACATGTCAGTGACTTCTAACAGGTTGCTGTACCTGTACCAGGACTTGAATTCAACTATGCGTAATTAGAATACATCTTCCTCTTTTGGATATTACCTGCCATTAATCACTCAGTAGTTAAGTACCCGTATATCTTTGGACATACATGATTTTGCCTTGTCTGGAACTGCCTCTTCCGCAATGATGAACCCAATTGAACATGTTTCCTGGCCATCCATAGCTTGATTTAGTGCAACTTAATACAAGTTTCTGACAACTACCCTTGTTTTGTTTTCACATACTTGCATGTTTCTGCAAATGATTAATGGTCACACTCTTTGGATGTAAGATTTCTACTAGTTGAGCTAAGCCTATAATTGTGTTTAACTATCATGCATATGTATTTGTATTTGTAGTTGCCAGGACAAACTTTTTACTTTCTATACTAGTCTTTCTGGGATTGAGTTGGTTATGCTGCGAGCACTGTTAAATATTGTGCTCCTTATATCTGACTGGATTGAATGTTAATATGTGCTCCTTAGTCCTTATATCTGACTGGACTGAATTCTAAATTTCTCAGTTTATTGTCCCATAATTAATATGTTTTCTCGAATTTTAGTAAGAGTGATGCTGAACTTTGTATTCGAGGCTGAAATCCCTATCTGGCTTTGGTTATGCCTATTATAGTTTTCTCAAAAAACTTAGATTTTGGTAAACATGGTACGGGTATCTTCAGGATCTCAATAGAGTAAAGATATTACTCTTTGCCAACTTGATTAGTTTGATGGTGGTATATAACTAAATATAAAGGAAATGATCTTCAGAATATCAAAAGAGTAAAAGATGTTATTAGCTTGTTCCAAAATGATTAGCTTCATGGTTCTAATTATAAAGCAGGTGATATATAGAATGTCCAAAGGATAGCCACGGCTTCTCTGAAAAAGAGAAATTTTTATATATTTACATCATAGCTTATCAATTTAGATATTATTTTCATCAAAATTTGAAACTAGCTATTTTTCTATAGAAAAATAAACTCACTTAATTTAACAACTAGATAGTTATGACCTTTGCTAAATATAACATAACAAAAATAAGGTAAAAAACCAAAAGGAAAAAAAATATATAAGTTGATTTGTGCAATATATGATACCAACTTTTGTTATTTAAAATAATGATGTTATAAATGTTAGTGTAATAATCTAGATGTTAATCAATACGATAATTGTATCATATATATTTTGTTCATGAATTGGATGATTAATAAATATATCATATTGTTCCTTGAGTATTATTGAATTTATGAAAGATTTCGAGTTCATGATTTGAAATTGTAGAGCTTCATAATATAGATGATAAATACTTTTAATAGTCACTGACCGTGGTAAATTAGTAGGAACACTAATTGACCGTAAAAAAGTTAGTATGTGGATTAAAAGATGGTAGAGTTTTGCAGATCATAGATAAAGAATTGTCATTTTAATTACATAGATACATGTTACAGAACATAGTATTTGACAAATCCTAAATGAAACATTAAATGGAATTGTGTTCGTGTCATTAATATTTTCATTCAGTGTTAAGTTCTAAAATATGAGGTATTCGTCGTCTAGAAATGTATATGTGTGATTGTTGTCTAATACTATCTGTAAAAAGTAGCTATAACGGCGGCTTTCCAGTATATATAGCTTATGTGGAGGGAAGATGTTCACCAAGACTACTATTGTCCTTCATATCCCTATACGGATAATAGTATCACTGGACCCCTTGATAATATGATTATCTGTGCACGGTATGATTACAGAGTTAATCATATTTGATAATCGACTTAAGATCAAGAAAATATTAAGTTTGCAATGATGATACGCACCAACCTTGAAACTAATATGATACTATGAGACATAAGGATTAACATAAGTACATAGTTTACTGGATCGTGATATTGTACCGTACAAGGTCATCTGTGTAATTGGATGGTCATAATGCATTCTGCCAAGTGTCGCTTATAATTTGTAGAAGTTAAAACAGTTTTAATTATATTTACCAACATAACACAGATCCTGTGGGGTCACACCGTAAAGGAGACTAATCAGAGAATCTTATAATTAATTATAAATAGTTATAATTAATAATAAGATATTTATAATTAATTATAAAAATTATAATGAATATAAATGTCATAAAGATGACAAACTTAAACATATTCAATTTGCAAGCGTGTATGACACGTTGTGTAAAAGTTATCGCAACAACAGTCGCAAGAAGTTATAACTGATCAGATCGATTATAACATGGATTATAAATATTAATCATGAATTAATATTTTGGGCTCAAAGTCCATTTGAATTTTGGACCTAAGTTAGATTAGATTTAATTAGAAAAGTCCAAAGTCAAAGCCCAAACTAATCAAATGATTATTGGCTCGAGGGCATTTTAGTAATTTAACCCTATGCTAACCTCCCTAGGGACATTTTGGTCTTTTTGGCCATTTCAAATGCCTATAAATAGAGGGTTAGGGATAGAGTTAAATTCATTCCAAAACTGATTCAAAGTCTGACTGTTCTGATAGTCAACGACAGTCTTTTATAACTTTTGTGTTTCTCTCTTAAATAGTATTTGGTTAGAAAAGAAAGATATACGTAATCCACATATAATCTTGCGAGTTGTGAATAGTGTTTTTGCGGCTGTCGTGAATAGTATTTTCGCGAAGTTTAGTGAAACTGGTTTTTGTGCAAGTCGTGAATCTAGTTTTTACGATCCTCATGAATAGTGTTTTCACACCTCTCGCGAATAGTATTTTTGCAAATCCCGCTGGTCAGCATTTCTGGCAAAAGAAAGTCAGCGCTCTGGTGGTTCCTGGTGGACGACCGATAGAGGCATCAGACGTCTGGTGCTCCCGTTATGAGTCAGACTGCATATCCAATTCGAATTTAGATCAAGGTATAAATGTTATTATAATTTATTTAATTGTTAAGTAAATTTATTTTTTAGAAATCAATCTAGGAGTAGATCATTTGCTTAAGATAGACATGAAATTTATGTTTTACGGTCTTTCTTCACTCAAGCCTAAACTGGGAATGAAGCATATATTCTCAAATGGAATTTGACGTGGAATTCCCATCTGTGGGTACAAGGATTACTCAACAATAAAGTGAGACAGACACGTCATATATCGATCGCGTGTCACGACTTCGGGTGTGGTGTCCATTTGCATGACGTGATTATCCTCTAAATAAAGACACGACATGATATGCAAACCGATATAATCACGACATAGCACATGATACGACATGCCTTGCTATACATAACTAAAATAACATAAAATTTATATTATTATTTATTCTAAACACAGCAAATCAAGCTGCCATTTTTATTTATATCCACCATTAAATATTAATTGCCAACTATGCCCACAAAATCTGGAGAATTTTAAACCTACCCAAACCGACTATTAAATAGCCGGTTTGGGTAGAAAATAGTTTTTTTAGTTGATGCATAGTTTTTTGACTAAATTTGTAAGTATCAAATTGAAAGAGAAGATATAAAAACATTTAAACATAATTTTGATGTATATATTTGAAATTCTTGTTTTTAAGACGATTATTTGACAAAAATTTGTTGATTGATTTATTATGATCCGGTTTTTTCACTAAATTTATTATGATTTGTTAGTATGGTTTATATTTTGACATTTATAAATATAGCTGGATCCAATTACAAATCCTAATAAGATAAACACAAGTACTGTATAAATTGTTGACAATAAAAAGTACATCACAATCGCTAAATAATTATTACAGACCTTGAAATAATACTACTTTTCAGAACCAGGACCGAAGGTACAAGGAACGAAATCATCGTCTGAGTCTGGTTCAACCGCAGTAGACGAAGAGACAGTCTTACCAGCACTTTTCTTTGGATTGACCTTGCCGATACGAGTCTCAACAGACGAAGAGACAGGTTTACAAGCATTTTTCTTTGGATCGATCGAGTTTATTTTTATGTAATGGTTTTCTGCAAAATCATCATCGCCATTGACTTGGATTGACCTACGGTATGCTAAATTCCTTTTGCAAAGTTTACAGTCCTTTTACGTACAAAAAGAAAATGACTTCTGAGATTTCCCTTTTCCACCACTGTACGATTGACTCGACATGTTTTTGCTCATCGTTTTCGCCTAAAAAAAACCAACATCATAAACCAAAGATAAAATAAATAAAGTCATACAAAGTATACAAGTAAACAACAGATAAAATAAATGAAGTTGACACAAATAAAATTCGTATAATAAGTTCTCAAAACATACAAAACAATAGTTCACAGTCAGATATAAATCAACTATTGTTTCTGAAATGAAATCCCTTGAACATACGTGACCCAAATGATGCCTTCTTTGATACCTCTGCTTGCATACTAGATAGCGCTGCCTGGCTAACAGATGTCTTTTTTTTATCCTGAGAGATGATCACCTTGGTTGCTCTACAAACGCACCAAATGGATCTGCTGCAGTTCTAGACGGCCCTGCCTGGCTAAAGATGCTCTTGGCAGCCTGAGAGATGACCTCCTTGGTTGGGTAACGGATGGCTCTGCATGGTTACCAGTGGCCTCTCTTGGCACCCAGAAGGCCTCTGCTATTGCCTCGGCATACATAATAGATGCATCCAAGCGACTCGTGGTTGTGCTGCGCCTTGACCCAGATGACCCCCCTGAATCTATAAGAATTCGCTCATTTTCTTCTGCAGCTGCTGCATTTCTTGCCTCTGCATTTCATATGTTTCTCAGTTAAATCATGAAATTGTAATGTTTTTCATATGTTTCTCAACGTGGTGCTTATTTATCTTCTTTGTCAGCTCTTCTTTATTTCTGAAATATAGCCCGACTGCCAGCTCACTTATGTACTCTATCTGGGCACTGAAATATCCGATATCAGCTTCTTGAAAGCCAGATGTATCATTGAATCACTCAAACGGGTGCGTGCTGGCCTGGTTGAACGGGTTGATATATACGTACTGATCATGTGCATCCCCCTGAAGCACAATTTTCAAATAAACCCTGCAAGTGGTCAGAATCCCATTCTCCTTCCTCAAATTCATCCGCCGTTTCCAGTGGTTGTTCTAGAATTTCATTCATGTTTTCAAAATCCGACCCATCACACTCATCTACTGGTACTAGTAACAGTCTGGGGTGAGGTGGTGATTGAGGTAGTGAAAATGGAATTGTGTTATGGATTGGTGGTTCGGGGGTTGGTTGGAAATATGGACCAACGGGGGTGCATGGTTCGGCATATGGAGCAACGGGGCTGTATGGGTCCATCTCTGGTTCTGGGTGTGGTTGGAAACTTGAACCAGCGGCAGTGTATGGGTCCATGACTTGGTGTTGGGTGTGGTTGGAAACTTGGACCAGGGGCGGTGTATGGGTCCATGACTAGTGTTGGGTGTGGTTGGCAACTTGGACTAGCGGTGATATATTGTTCTATGACTCGTTCTTGTCCATAGTTTGGCGCTACCAAATTTTGTCCCGAACTACCCCCACCTTCGTCTTTTTTTATTCTCTTCACATACAGTTCCATGAAAGAAAACCCCTGTTCCTTAAACTTGTTGCACAATTCCCTCCAAAAAGGATCACTATCTATCGGAACTTGGATATACATTGGTCCATTCATGGTTCGGGTTGACAGCTTGAAGTCACACCGATTCGGGTTAAAACCTGTACAATCATAAATTTGAAACTTTAAGCCCGAAAGTAAGGTACTCTCTTGAACCATAAAAGATTGCGATGGCAGTTTGGAGTAATAAACTCGTTCTGGACCTTTCAGAAACTTTCTATTATAATGTAATGTAACAAACAGTGCCATGACCAACAAATTATATTGAGGTAAACTATATTGAGGTAAATGATAAGTGTCTGTCAAGTAACTAATTTAATTTACATAATCCACATAAATAATAACAATAATAAAATAATAATAAAAAGTTACTGTACAAAGATTACTGTATACCGTTACAACGATTACTGTAGGTAATTATTGTATAACGATTACTGTACACAAATTACTGTTTATCTATTACTGTAAATAATTACTGCTGACAAATGCTGTAGTTACCGTACAAAAATAACGTTTCATTACGGTGTTGCCCGTGTTGTGGTTATGATCTGTCATGATGTCACGAACACGGTACATAATAATAACTCTACTTATCACGACGGCCACGTCATATGACATAAATCACGCGGCAACAAAGAGACAATATATTTAAATCACATGCTAATTGCTAATGCTAATATTGGATATTGTCATATTGGGGTGAGAAAAGAAAATAAATACGACTAAAAAGGAGCGACAAGTTTGGAAATGGAGAGAAGCAGAGAATGCAACACAAGTTCTTAAGAGAATAATCTAAATATTTATATTTTTTAATTAGGATGACCTTATATCGCTAATCTCTATTTTGCGGAACTCATTAATTCGCTCCATTAGCATTATTCTTATTATATTATACAATGATATTCATATTATTCCATATAAGTATAGTATAACACAAAATTAATATAATTTTCACACTTTAAATTCTAGAGCACAAATTGGCAGAATTGGCACCCCAGTCCCAGTATCTCTGCGGCAGGTACAAACCAAACAAATCCTGTAGCGAGTCTTACACATCGGAGTTCCGACAATAACATTCCGACCCGTGTTTGTTATTTCTTCAGGTGGAGGTGATCTCTCGACTCTCCCTAGTCCCTCCACTAAACTAACAAACAACAAGCAGTGGGTCTCCGCCTCTCCGGACAGGACATGTGACGGCAGAGGTCCAAATATACTTCTAGCTTCCTCTTTTGAGGATAATTTACACAGAGAGAGAGAGAGAGAGAGAGAGAGGATAATAAATTTACAGAGGGGGGATGGATTATGGATACTCATACTCTTGGGAGGTTGCGGTTGAAGTTGAAGATGCCCTGTTGGAAGCAGCTTCCATGCTCCAGTTCTACGTTCAGCTTCCCTTTTTGGACTTTGGGATCCTTCCAATGGAATACCCTTGGATTGGTCTGATGCTCATATCTGCTCTGCTCGACTGGTAAATACTGACTCAACTTATAGCTCTATTTTACAATCTTTATTACAAACTTATAGCTCTAAAAGATTCTAGATTATTCAAAAGTATTGATTTTCTACCTATCCACAAAATAACTACAAAATTCTACAAAATTTAAAATTTAGATGCAAGTACATTTTCATATGATGATCATGTTGAATAGTTCATATTGACTATTTAGAATTTAAAAATGGAGTTATTGATCAATAATATGGACCAATATGCGCTATGCATAGTAAAAAAAAATTGTAAAAATATGTATAATTTAGATGCAAGTACATTTGTATTTGCATATGGAGATCATGTTGAACATTTCGGATCAACTTTTTGGACTTTGAAAACGATTATATTGATTGATAGTACGACCCAATATGCCAATGCATAGTACCATAGCCTCATTCATTTTATAAAATATTTAAGTGGTTTGGATTCTTTAAAAAGGATGGTGTCTGGTGGTGAGCAGGAAGTGCCCATGGGTAAGAAGGTTGAATTCAAGTTTGTGCTGCTATGTCTCTCAGGAGAAGTACACTGGCAGCCAGGACCCAACAGAGTATTGTTACTCGACCAGGTAACTACAAGCACGAATCCACAGGCAAGCACTGTCACAGTGTGGGAGGATTGGGACTCTGCTGGTAACCTGACAATATCGTTGGAGGATGAAATAGCAGTATCATCAGTTGTAATGCAAGATGAAATTCAAGTTCCGGGTCCTGATTGCAACGGTGGTACTTCTGATCAATCCAACAAAACTGGAGATAATCCCGAGTTAGTGCAAGGAGATGCTGATTCTGGGATTATTTCAAGCACTGGGCCAGAGGGCAGCGAGTCCGACAGTGAAAGCAATTTGGGAGGAATGATTTTGATTCCAGGTTTGAATCCTGTAAAAGCTGTTACCCAGCCCGAGTTAGTGCAAGGAGATGTTGATTCTGGGATTATTTCAAGCACTGGGCCAGAGAGCAGCGAGTCCGACAGTGAAAGCAATTCGAGAGGAATGATTTTGGTTCCGGGTTTGAATCCTGTAAAAGCTGTTACCCAGGAAGATGATTTGATTGATCCGCTTGAAACTGGAGATGGAAATTACAGCTTAGTCAAGGAGGTACTGTACTTTCACCTGCTAATTATTCCTTAATATGGCAGTTTGTGCAAGCAGGTTGTAAATTGTTCATGCTTTCTTTTGTACTCTTGTTTGTTTCTAATCTATCTAATTGTCTCGTAATTAGATAACCATAGATGACTATGAAGATAGGAGCTACAAAGGGAAAGATGGAGCAAGCTTGAAGAACACCTCGTCTGAAGACGAAGATCAAGTGATCGCGGAACCTACAACTGCAAGCATTCTAAGAAATGACTTGCAATGGGGTCACAGAGCACTGCAGGCTTTCTTTTCTAGTTTGGGATTTGATCTTAACCAACCAAAATAAATTTGCCTTGGAAAATAATAGGCAAAGATGAGAGACTGGCTCATTTCACATTTCATTTCTTATTAGCATATGAAGATAAATTTTGTATTGACCACGAATTTTTATTTATTAACTTCTTAGTACATTCGGTTTAGGTTGACAAATGATACTACTGCTTTTGTCAGGAAAACAAAATTGATAACATTGTTGGAGAATGTTGATAAATTATACAATATCCATGTTTCACATCATTCTCAGCATTTTCGTTCAGAATTGAGCATGTTATTGATTTTAAGTATGTCTGTTCATTTGAAATAAAAATCCCTAGTTTATTTATGTAATCTAAGAAACTAGAGTAATATGAGTTACATTCACAAAACTATTCGAACTCTACAAATTGGTTACAATTATATGGGTGTTAATCTTTTCATCAGAACCGCAATTCTACGAGCAGTTTGTACTAGCTATGATAAGTCAAAGAGATACAAAATTCAATGAGAAAGAAAGTTAGCCTATATCCCATCATTGCTTAACTGGGCATTAATTATGACCAAATGCTTGTGGGGACTGAAGTGGTGCAGGTAATAGAACCGCTGATAAGTCAACATATGTTTCGGTAGATTTGCCTTCAGTCAGGTGTTTGTAGAAATGTTTTGTATGAAGATCCTTTATGAGGTGGTATCTTCCAGATAACCATTAGAAGACTTGCTGAGATCATTACGCAGCCCTCCAGAAATTGGTCCAACAAAAGACAAGTAACTGCCTGCAACCACATCACAATTGAATTAATCAAGCCCGTGCCTGTGCCTTTCTTTTTATTCATTTTTAAGTGAGGCTATGGTAATATGCATATTACGAATCAACACATGCTATTTTCAAGGTTCAAATAGTCAATCTGAACTTTTACTATTTTTTTAGATAGGTAAAAAAATCATCACTTTCAGATGATCCATAATTTTTAGATAAAGTGATCTACCTATCTAAAAATAATAAAAAATTCTAAAAAATATAAATTTTGGTTTGCAAGTATATTTTCATGCAGATCAACAAGATCGACTGTTTTGACTTCGAGAAAGAATATACAAGTCCTTAGTACGGACTGCTTTGTAATATACATATTACCATAACCTCAATCTTCATTTTTTGTCACCAAGCAATATTTGTGGTTTTTTTAATTATTTCTTTATTAAATTATTCTTTTCTTTTTTGGGTAGCGCAGGTCCTTACTGGCCAAATTACGAAGTGCATTTTCAGCGGCTTGAAGCTGAGCTTCTTCCCTTGTCTTCCCCATCCCTATGCCAATCTTTTCGCTGCTGAATAAAACCTACAAGAATGAACTGACACCATCTAAATACACATTTCCTTGTGTTTATAGCATAAAAAGAGGAGAATATATAAATTGACTACAAATAAAATTCAAACCTCGACAGAGAACTGCAAGTTTTTAACAGTAGACCTGAAGTCCACCTACATAAGAAAAGCACATGGGATGACACTTATATGATGAACATAGCTCTAAACTAAATTTGGTTTCATAGCAAAACAAGAAACGAAAAACTATCTGCCTAGTATAATCCCTTATTATTACCTTAGCTTCACAGCGGCGCCCTATTTCTTGTAATACAGCGATATATACAGAAGGAGCTGCAACGGCATGCGATCCTCCTTCGGATTGTGTATTCCTATTCCCAGTTGATGCTCGATTGGCTGCTACTTCATCATCTGGAAGAAACAAATTGTTCACTTATTTCAAGGAGTTATTTTAAGGTTTCAAGTCAATATGTATTTACCCAGAGATGAACAGACATATTCCTAGCTAGCTCATGAAACGAGGTGATAGTATCCTTAAAAAAAAACATGTTTTTCATTATTCAAGGTAGAAAAAATAAAAATATGAGAAGGACACTGATGTAGATATGCAACAATTCAGCATTTCTGTAAGATGTAAATGGCACAGAAAAAAACCTAATCATTTTCTGCATAGCCTAAGATTAATGCCAGATTTACAGAGGAAATGAGATACCTGGGGAAAAACTTGCTGTAGTTGGTTGCATTTGGCGATCATCTCCATGATTTGCCTGGTAAAAGCAATTGATTAAATGTGGAAGTTTTTTGTAGTTTAGCGATCTTAGTCGTGGGGTGGGGGGTTAGCATCAGTTGGATAAAGTACAATGCCATCAAAATGAAAAGCAGAATGATATTGAAAATAAAGAATAAATGAAAAGCTGCAAACACACAACCATTCAATCTACAGAAGGGTTGCAATAACTAATAGAGAAACAAAATAAATCCAAAATTGGTGCAAGGAGAAAAGGCAGTAGAAGAGAAAAAAAACAGACCAGTCCATTCATCCTGCGGTCCACCTCAGCTCCAATTATGCCCTCTGGTATAGGAGCATCTTTGCCGTTATAATCCTAAAAATCAATTACAGATATTCCGGAGTGAACATTTTTAAGAATTAGTTCCTGATTCACTAAAATGCTGAAAACGAATAAAATATAACTAAACATACCTCTGACAGCAAGTAATCACTGACATCAGGGGAATACGGCAGATCCATAACATCATTCTCATAGTAAACCTCAAAAATCTTCCTCATTAAATTCTCATCAAACTCTCTGCAAAAATAAACTAGATACATGATGTCCATAATTGAAAATAAGAGAAGTTATTCTAACAAGGGGTGTTATTTTGTTTGACGGACCTAAAGAAACCACCTCTGACATTGCATGCGACATTCCTTGCCACACAGAGAACGGGAACAGCATTGGCAGTCTGAAAACACATAATAACAGTATGAAACAGTAAACATGACAAGGAATGCAAGCGAATTATCAATTTATGATCATATAATATGTCGACAAGAACTCCGCCTGTGTAGTTTATGCACAGCTTGTCCCAATAAAGGAGGGTCATGATAGGCGTGGCGGGCCAACGATAGACCAATGGTCGAAAAACAGCCATTCTCTCATGAAATGAAACCCATAGTTATGATTGGGTTTCATTTCTAGCCCAACTTGTTTGGGACTAATGGCTTGGTTGTTGTTGCTGTAGTATAATATGTCAACAAGTAAATATGGAGTTACACAGGAAGCAAGATGAGGAAAAAAAAAAACCTCAGCTTGAGGTGCATAGTAAGGAGCAAAGGCCGGTACAACATGGACACGGGGTTGGTCCTTTTCATCCCAGACCTGAAGGCGGTCATCTATCACCATTGCCATCTTTGGATGGCAACCTCCCTCTTGAAACACAGTTTGCAATGACTTTTTTGCCCCTGAATTTTATTATTCAGCTGATTTAATCATTGATATTTCTTAAAAATTGACAACAAGAAGCAAACTAATCTTACTACTTGCCTGGTTTTACACACACAACACGGTCTCCGAGTTGCTTGGAACTGATGAGACGCAATTCTGGATCAAGAAGCCTCCACATCTCCAGAGCATAATCTCTTTCGGCCATTGTACACACATACACCTCAAATCTTTTACGCCCCTTTGCTGTTAAGTAGCTTCTCAAATCCTCCCAAGCAGGACGGAGCCTTACAAACACACTAGTGTCGCGAATCTACAAAAGATCAGTAATGGTGATCAACAATGCTTCAATGAAAGAGTTCAAAAAGAGGTGATAAGAAGTAAAAAAACCACCTCAGGATTGATTCGAGTGAGAACGACATTCTTGTCTGGAAGCCTAATTACAGGACGAAGGATGCGCTGCTGGTCTTGAGTTGCCGACAAGACCTCTTCGTGTTGAACAGTGATAAGCTTGGTTCCTTCAAGAACAACAGTGTCAGAGTCAACAAACTGCCTGAGAAGGTTTTTATCCTCAACATACCGCTTGAGCTCAGCAGACATGCCGGAGACCCTGAGAGGATCATCCTCAGCATCGATCTTGCGGGAAAGAACATCGATCTTGTCCTCAAATGACTTCATGGTGTTCGCTACAATTAGGGTCTCGTCAAGGTCGAACACAATGGAAAGACACCTCATGTTTAGCATAGACATGCACGAGGTGTAGAGTCCCCGCTGCTGCTGCTGCTGCACAGAACAGCACCAGAAGCAAGACACCTTCTCCACTTTACTGGGCATTGCCACCAGATGCAGCTCCTCATCTCCTCCAGTCAACACCGCACTCTAATTATAATTATTCACATAGCTCAGTTCAGTACAGTATCCATTCTTGCTAGGCTAGAATTTTTAATTTTTAACTAAATACTAAACTTAAAAGATAGAAATAGAAAAGAGAATGGGGAGGGGGGAGGGGAGGGGAGGGGAACTTCACCTTGAATTCTTGGAAGCAGGAGAGGTAGAAACGATGGAGGAGGGGATGGGTGGTGATGGATTTGGCCTGAAGCTTGAAGCGCACGGAGAAGGGAGAGATGGTTTGAAGGATGGCGAGGGGAGGACACCTCTCGCTATGCGGCGACAGGTGGCTGATTCGAATCTCCCTACTGTTCCCTGATGGCAAATTATTCTGATTCTGATTCTGATTCTGATTCGAATCCTTCCAAGGGGGGACGAACATCTCCGCCTCCCCGAGGTACGTCTCACCGTGGTACACCTTCGTGCTTATTCCCGCCATCCGGTTCATGCTCCTCTCGTTCTCGTTGCTCCGCCGCTCGCTCGCGGATCACTTGACCGCTTGACCTGAGACCTGAGACCTGAGACGGGGAAGAAAAGGAATCCTTTTGGATTGAAATTTGAAGGAAGCACCGCCCGTCAGCCCACGTCGCAGATTATATTATATATATGTTATGATATGCTAACTAAAATGGGTTTATGCGGCCCATTAAAGCCCATGAATATGCCTTTTATTGTTTCTTTGGTAAAGACCTACGACTACGAGTCCTTTTTTTTTTTTTTAATTGATTCATGCCATTAAACATATTATAACATTAACTTTGATATACGTTATTCAGATACTTTCGGACTATTTCATCAACATAATTTATATTCATATGGCTTCATGCTATTTCATTAATATAATGTAAATGTAACACATAAATAGTCTTAAAATTTTATTTAAATCTTATTTAGAAAAATTCTTCTTAATATTTATTGAAATTAATCTTCTTCAGAAAGATCATAATATTTCTTAAAATCTTCATTATGAAGATTATATCATTATAAAAAAAAAATTGCATATCATATAAATCTTGTTGAAATCTTCTTCAAGAAGATTTATTGAAATACTCTCAATATAAAATTTGTATATCATGTAAATCTTCTTCAGAAAGATATCTTCAAATCTTCTTATATTAATTTTGTACATCATAAAAATCTTCTTCAGAAAGATTTATTTAAATCTTTTCATATTAATTTTTGTACATCATATAAATCTTCTTCAACAAAATATCTTGAAATATTTTAAAATTTTTCTTAGAATCTTCTTCAAGAAGATTAAATTATTGAAAAAATTGTACATCATAAAAATAATAAAGTTACCTCGAATCTTCAACTAGTAGAGCTTTCGTACTGATAACGTGTTATAAAATAAAGATAAACAAACATAAACAAGAAGAGAGAAAGTAAAAGATGACAATCTCTTTATTCATATATTTCTCATGTGTCTAATACAAGATTACAATGCATCTATTTATAGGCTACAATTGTATATGAAAAGTCATTACAATAATAAATAAAAGAATGCATTTCAAATAGTAGTGGACATGAATTCCAATGGTAGTGGGGTAGTGGGGAAGTGAATGATGATTAATATTGAGAGTTACAAAATGAATGACATCCACATATTATAATATATTCATAACAATTTGTAATATGTAAGAGAGTTGGAAAATATCAATATAGTATGAAAATTTATGCTACTCTTCTTTTTCTTACTATTTGTCTCTTCCGCTAAATATAAAATATAAAACAAAATAACAAAAGGCCATGAATAGGTCAACACAAGTGGTATCAGAGTATAGTTTGTATGAGAGTTCGAGTGAGGTTTCTCTAATAGAAATGTAAAAAAATAATTTGAGAGCACGATGGCCATGCAAGGTGTTGCATGGGAACCGCAAGGTGCACAACTCGTTTTTAATGGCGAAAATTATGACTATTGGAGTATAAAGATGAAAAATCTTTTGATCTCACAAGATTTATGGGAGATAGTGGAAGAAGATTGTGAAAAGAAAAAAGATGAGAAGGGAAAAAAAATGGTTGAGATTTCGGATAAGATCACTTAAAACTACAATAAGTCCATTATGACTAGAGAAGGAAATATGCGACACGCCGTGACATGACGTGACAAACACGCCGTGATTTGGTCACGTGACGTAATCAATTTTTTTTTCACGTGACGTGACGTGATGTGACTAGTCACGCCGTGACAAATTTCATTCTCTAATTATGAGTTGAGCAGGATATGTACCATTCAAGAGCAGGTTTTATCAAGTACTGTTATCGAGTTCGATCTTATCATATATCTAAGCAAAATCAAATTCCACCGAGGATTATATATCTATATTAATTGAGAAGCATTTTGGATTATTGTTAAGTCGTTTCGGAAAATATACCAGTACCTAGAATTGAGTTTGTCTGAGCAAAATCAAATGCAATTTTTGCCTTAAGTATGTACAATTATGTAAACACCATGTTTATACACGGTCAACAATCCGCAGTCTTTATAACTTGCACCATGTTTGCGAATCAAATAGGTTCACAAAAATATGAACACAGTACTCAACATATGCAGTAGGTTTAAACAAACGCAGATTCGAACACAGGTTGGTGGTCCGATGTTGAAAACTGCACATGATATTAATACCTGATCGCAGCATGAAACAAACCAACGCAAAATAACAGCACTTGAAGAAAGTTTTAAGCAAACAAATCCAAGCTTGTGTAAACTACTCAAGGTGATAATTTTATATTGTCAACTCAACAATACCAGCTAAAACCAACTAACTTACTCCAATCCAATTCACATAAAATTCCAAATGAAAAAGATAAAGAAACAGAAAAAAAAAATCAGTAATCTAATAATATATGTGTGAGTTCATTTATTTTTTTCATAAAAACAAGCTTTCCACCAAAAGCGAAGCATGATATTAGTGGATCCAACTTGTTCGTCTTAAAAGCAAGCATCCAATAGGCAGCAACAACAAAGCGCAGCCAGGCTGAATTATTACATGAAAGGAACAAGAAAATATCAGAATTTTGGTATATGGACCAAGTGCGTGCATCAAAGCATGTGTATAATAGAGAGGCGTGTGCATGTGGGGTGGGGGAGAGAGAGAAGGGTATACCATCCTTCCATGAAGGAAGGGCCACTGCTTTGCTGTCGAGGTGGCGGTTGAGCATAGGGTGGAGGGTATCCTTGAGCGGGATAAGCCTGTTGCGGGTACGATTGTTCGTATCCCTGAGCCGGGTAACCTGGAGGCGGGTAGCCATCCTTTCCATATGCTGTTAGTCAATTCCCAAATCTATCAGATTTAATTCGACAATTTTATGGATGGTGAGGGTATATAATAGACTGCAGAATCATAGACCGAATTATTTGAGTTTGGAAAAAGAAAATTTTATAACTTTTTTAATGAGGTATATAACATTGTTAGTGTCTTCTGCTCTTTATTGCTGTGATGAAAGTTACACGATTTGAAAACTGATTCATCTGGTTTTGGAAAAAATAAGTTTTCCTTGTAATAAAAATATTAATTTGTTTTTCACGTCAGGGAAAAATTATATGCTCCGACAAAGTACAAGTATAAGGACCCATCACAAATTTGTCCAATTTTGATAAAATTGAGCAACTTTTTGCATTTGCTAAGACTCGCAATTAATTTATAGTAGTCACAACTCAACTCAACTATTAAATATTAATGTTTCATATGTAAAACATATGAACCTTCATGAAAACTATATAAACTTAAAACAAAGGGCTTCACACTTTGATGTTTTATAGAAAATCCAGATAAATTAAGTCTAATTGTTATTTTAAGTAGTGAGCAAACCCTAACCCTAGGCCAAGTAAACTCCATAAAGATGGAACTCGTGCAAAGCAACCAGAGACAAATCATGGTAGTAATTTATTTGGATGAAACAATTAAGATTGGGGTCTGGCATAGCTAGGGTTCATATAAGATGACAATTAAATTAGTGTCAAATAAAATAATGTCAATTGAGTATTAATTTGTAGAAAAACCTAGCCGCCGACATAATTACATATTAAAAAAAAAAAAAAAGTTTGTAGCAATCAAGTTGTAATAATAGATAGACGATAAGTGAGTGAGATTTGGAAAGAATAGAGTAAAGAAGCATGGGAAGAGAGAGAGAGAGAGAGAGAGAGAGAGACCTTGAGAAGGAGGAGCCCCGACGGGAGGCGGCTGGTTGTAGTAGCTCATATCGTAATCGTAATCGTAATCTCGTTTGTTAGGTTTTTGTTTTCTTTAATTAGCGAAAGAAAGAAGTGAGAGCGGTGGGAATGGAAAGAGTAATTGAACAAGTGCAACAAATTATTTATAAAAGGGAGATTCGATAGAAATAGAAAAGGGAAAAGGGGGAGGAGGGGACGCGCCATTGCCTCGTTGCCTGTTGCCTGTTGCCTGTTGCTTGTCGGTGGATACATACACCGCGTATTCACCACACCGTGTAGGCGTGTATAGATAGATAATTCAGATAACTTCTGCGATAAGAAAAAAATAAGATTTTTTTATTATTAAAGCACTATGGAGTTCCTATTCAGCAATGACTCTAATTGTTTGATGAAAAATCGGATTTAACATCAGCACTCCAATTTAATAATATGTCTTAATTTGATTAGATACATCATTTATACATAAGAAGTCTAAATTTAGTTAGAAATATACTCGCCACACATATGGCCATACGAAATCGCCTCGACACCTCTTTTTTCTCTGACCTTCCTCTTTGCTTCCTGACCCAAAACCTCTTTGTCCCTGCGCCTCTAGGCTTGCCCGGCTCCCGGCTTCTCCTCCTCTTTGCTCATCTCTACTCCGTCGGTCGACTCTTCGCTCCCTGAAGAACTCTCTCTTCTTTTTCGGTGAAAAAAAAAGCAGCACCTGACGCTCCTTTTCTCTTCACCTTCTCGCAAAAATCTCTCTTTGATCGGCACAACGAAGAGATCATCTCTCTCGATTTTTCTCTTTCCATAAATTCAAATCTCTCTCTACGAATGCCATGGCTGCTTCTTCAACTCCTCCAGTGACTCCTCCTTGGGCGAATAATCTCGATTTGAGGTGTAGCCAAAGGAAAAAACGGGCTCACTGAGAAAATTGACTAAATTTATCCTTTTGCCACCTCTTGTTTTTCTCCTCTTTCGTTTTGCTCCTAAAAACAAAGGATGTGTTCCCGTGATATCTCTGAGCAATCAGATCTTCTTCTAAGAACAAGTATTTACTGTGTAACCCTTCTTGTGTGAGGTATGCATCTCAACATACGGTTGCCGCCTCTTGAGCACTAATTCCTAGATTTTACTTATTTGAAAATCCAATCATAAACCAACAAGTAGTATAAAATCTAATTACGCTCATGTTTAATTATCATAATAATATGGATGTCCATTGAATTTTCACTGTTCTCATTTTTTTTAATGTTTTCAAGACCAAACTCTATATTAATTAGCAAAAATAGTGAAATGAAAATAAAAATTGTAGTTTAATGGGGTACTGAGCAATAATAACCATCTTAGTAATTGCACTTGATTGAACTTGTTTCTTTTTCTCGATTTTTGAATATGCTCCCTTGTATTTGGGCTGATTATTTTAGGAAGCATCTCGATGATCTACTCGATCAAGTCAAACTGTAAGCGAGATATTTGAATTAGGCTTAATCACAAGGGCATAATCGAAGTTGCAATGCATAGAGGTGGATAAACCAAATACTGGTACATGAAGGAGGAATTTTTAGAGACCAATCAAAGATTGAGTCAGAGATAATAAATGAAGTTTATTTACGGTGGAAATACATGAACCAATCTATATAAATTGAGTGAAAGGAGTTTAATTTTTTTTGCTTTATTTTAAATTATTTTTAGTTTTGTTTTCTTTCACATTTTCTAAGTCTGACTCAATTGTCTGAGTCTCTTTTTCTTCAAGTTTGTAAAATAAGTTTATTTCAAAACCTTAAATCATATTTACCATATCAATAAAATTCAAATAAAGTTTATTTCTTCAAGTCATGACATTAAGTTGATGCCATTTAGAAATCACGACATGTAGAAAATCCATTGCCTTCTCAACTTCACCTGTTGACGCCCTTTGGAAATCATGTTATGTAGAAAATCTGTTGCCTTCTCAATTTCACCTTTCTTGCACAGCCCATATATAAGAGTGTTCTAGGATATGCCTTCTCAATTTCACCTTTCATTCTGAATGAATTTGGAGCTACTGGTACCACTCTTTGGTCACGTTTTGCCTTAAATTGGTGTTTTTGATAATTTGTGTATGTCTGACGAGAATGGGTACTAAATCTGGTGAAGAAGCTGTACCAAATTGACTCAACTCAGCTGTGCCAGTGGAAGCAGCGTTTGAGCGTGACCATGCACGTGTTGTTGATATAGAGATTATGTCTAACGGTTTGAATTGGTTGTTTGAACCACTGTGGAAATTGACAGTTTGCTTATTTGTTAATTAGGTGCTGGTTTCAACTTTTTTTTTATATATGTTGTTACTTTTGTGGACTTATTTGCAAAAGTGTAATAGTTGTAGTCAGAATTTTTTTTGTTTGGGTTATAAGTCGGGTTTTATTTTGCATAGTTTAGCTATTATAACTTGGTGTTTTGTATTTTATTTTGTATTGTACTATATGCAATGCACCTAGCTGAAAGCTAAAAGCATGATTTTACCAACACATTTTTTGATTTACCTGTATACTGGTAGAGTGGTAGGGGAAGATGTGGGGTTCCAATTAATTACTTAGGACTACATGAAAAATAACGGTTTCAAATAATGTAAACATGACACGGTTTGTGCCAACATCCGGTATAAGAAGGGTTGACTTATCAGGAGGGGCTGTAATTTATGGTTGTGGTTTGGATACGACAATGTACATAAAAATTGTAAACATCGATCTGTTGGTTAGGACTTAGGAGGCGTGGCCCGTGGGAGGGAGAAACTTGAAATTCTCTTATTTCATTGGCTTTGAGCGGTACAGTTGTTTGATTTGGTGTTATTAATTGTGCCAAGTATTTCATTGGCACTTTAGTTTATCATGTGTGTAATGTTGCTTTTAAATAATTATTATTTTTATTGGTATATATATTTTTTTATGAAAATATGTCAAAATCTATAATATGTCTCCGTTTGCATCGATCCCGCATCCCTCTCCTCTGTCTTTCAATGGTAAGGTATGCAACTAAACTACGACCACATTGATAAATGCAGAATGTATTTACGCGGCAAATCATTCATCCTTTTTCTTAACAAATAAAAAAATAGCCATCCCTCTTTTTTCTAGCAAATCATTCCTATTAATTCTTCGGTCATAGTATAAAGTATAAACACTACACTCATCTATTTATTACCACAATATTATTTAAATATTATTTTATTATATAAATCATTTTATTTTTATTAATTACCTCCTTTAAATGTTACTTCTCACTTCTCAGCTCTCACATTCACATATTATCGTAGGATTTTCTTTTCTTCAAAATTTTGTTTGCAAAATATGTTATTTTATTTAATTTTTGTTTCTCTCTCATATAGTATTATCATATGATATTGTTTCCTTAAAAGTTAGATCTATAAAATAAATTATTATTTTGTTTTTTCATTATTTATATTTCGTCGGATCTTTTAAAAAAATTAAGTCAGAACAAGAAGGAAACTTTTTATTATGTTGTGAAAAATCTGTTAATATTGTATATATATTAATTCATTTTACCTCGTTCGTTTCCCAATTTAATTACTTGTGAGTTCTGCTTCAACAATTTTAGTCGGCGGTTTTGCGTTAAAACAATCTTTCCATGACCGCGACATGCTTGGAAGATGTTATCAGATTTTTCTTCTCTTGAGTCTTGATAAGAGAGAGCAAATATCAAAGCATTCTAACAGGATTCATAAATAATAAAATCTAGCATGATTCTTCTGACCATACTTCTATAACAATAGACGAACCAAAATCTTCTAAGCATTCTTTAATTAATTTACCAATTATTAGCAAAAAAAAAAAATATTGAGATTTAATTAATAATACACAAGTTATATCCATGTCATTCACATAACTTTTCAATTTGTGTATATCATGCATAAAAATATTATCATTTTCATGTACTAGGCTGGTTTTCCAGAATTCATTTTGTGAAGGCAATATTTAGTGAAAGAATTTTTTTTTTTTAAATTTAGATAGTATTATCTATTAAGCTATCTCGACATAAAAAACTATGTTTTTATGTCCACATATCACATATGAGTATATGACATATGGATGCTTACAGGTAAGAGACCTATAAATATAATATTATTTTGACACTAGTCATGCTAATTGTTAAAAATTAATAGATACTTATTTATTTTGTATTTTGTACTTGATGCTTGACCTAGTTTGAGGTACATTTGCATGAAATATTTAATTGAATTTAATTTTGAAGCCCAGATGGTATTGGTATTGTTACGGGCCCCGGTAATAATGAAAACATTTCCAAAACCCAATATAAATCAGGGCCCGGAATTGCAATTAGGCACAAAATGACCATATGGCATATACTCACTAAGTAATACTGGGCCTGTTGGATAGTAATATCTTAAATTTAATACAGGTGGAAATGTGGAATGAACTATCTTCTCCCCTGAGCCTGAAGCCCTGAAGTCTGAACTATAGCTAATAGCTATACTTAGAAATTGTGAATGCAGAGGTGGAAGAACACAGGCTGAGGCCTGTGACAGTCTCTTGTCAGTTGTGAATTAATTCATGGGCAACCTGACCGTTCGCGCATGCCTTGCGTGGCTGTGCACGTGCGTGCATGTGGGGTTCTGCTTCAGTGCTTCTGCATCATGCCGTGCTGTTTGGCGTTTGCTTTGCTGCAATCTGAACAATTCAATTAATAAGACTCTCACATTCTATTTCTCACTTTTTGTATCTTCTCCGCTTTCTCTGCTCTTTATTATTAGCTTCCTTAGCAAGATATAAGACTCAAGAGTGTTTGGAATAGACACGTAGAGCGGTAGAGGCCTTTGGAACCTTCTGTCGCATATGTTTGTAACAAGATTGATTATATAGATATACAAAGAGAGAGAACGAACGAGCGAGTGACAGGAGATGATGAATTTTGAAATGCAATGAGATGAGAACCAGAGACAGATCGCGATTTTGCGACTTGGATTTTGAAATGGATCAGATCGGAATTTTTGCTACGATTTTGACTTTAATAGTTAATGAGTTCTTAATAGGAAAGTAGCGTGCTTAGTGGATTGACGTATTTGGGGGATTGGAGATGGGAAAATAAATCTTTTTCCTATCTTCCGTGACATTTATCTTACGAGCAAAAACTAGGGTGTGATCTACATCTACTCACCAAAATATGAAAAAAAAAAAAATACATAAAACAGTTTATAAAATAATTTATAAAATGTTCATTCTTTCTACCACTTGACCATCTACTAAATGAATTCAAAACTTTAAAAATATTGTATGTACATGCATCACTCAAAAAGTAGATAGATTTCAACAGTTTGACTTTGTCGTTTGAAATCAATTCAATAACTTTTTTGGAAGTGTGCTTACCAACTCTCTTGATGAACACCTCACACTATAGTTTTGTTCTTATCTTACTTATCATCTAATTACAAAGATTTTAAAAAATATGTAAAAAAGGGAATATCTATCATTACCATAATTGATCTGTGATCATGTGCAATTAATTTCTCTATAGGGCCAATTTAATTTCTGAACCTACTCTAATATTTTTTCTTTTTTATTTATTATTTCAAAAGAAGCAGATCATTTAATTTCTGAACATATAAATGCATGCATGCCACCGCACTAGTGAATAGTGATGACATGTGCGGGAGCATTAAAAGAGAAAAGACAAAAAAACATTAATTGTTCAGAGAAAACAAACAATTGTTATTTCATATTTACTTCCATTGTTATTTTATATTTCTATTTCCAAAAAGGAGAGTTTATACACCGCCTAAAAAATATTGATATCAATACTACATATATTAATATTTCGACAATTAAATTACAGGTGTGCACTATTAATTGTATTAGATTTTAATAAATTTGGGAGTTATTTATTTTTTTCATCAAATTATACAAGCTTAATTTTCAATATTTCATATCATTTTTCCTTTATGATGCATGGTTAAACGAATTTCAAATTGGATTAAAATTTGACATATCCCACAATCGGATTAAGAATGATACATCTAATTTTTTATTTTAATTATATTAACGATAGTAAATATGAAGGGATGAAACTAGAATATATAGAAAGGATGGTGCTAAAATTACATTATATTCTATTTTTATATAGCTTAAATGGATACGAATGATACAGATAATTGATGTGCACCAATTTGAACACATGTTTATTATAGATCCTTGATGTATACAAATTCCAATTAAATGATAATACGTAAAAGATAATTGACACATATCACTAATAAACATGTAGTGTAACAAATATACATTTAAGGATAAAAACATAAATATTAAAGTAAAAACAAATGAGCACACTTGCACCTACTATTTAATATTCACAATAAATAATAACTACGTACACATATAATACGAGCATCTTTCAATAAAAAAAAACTCAGATTTGAAATAGCTAGATAGAAATTTAATTAATTCAAATGTTCATATTTTTTAAGAGAATAAATCATTTGCATATTTTTTACCTTACTATTATCATATATATGTATTCATTTCCGCATAAATATAATATATACTAATATGGATAACTTAGATTTCAGATAATTAATGTATGGATACGGATATAAATTTATGGATAATATTCATTCCTTTACAAACCCTAATGAACACAAAAAAGTGAATATTGAAAACTTACAATAAAATAAAATGGTTTAAGTTTCCGCACCTCCCGTCCTCCCCCATGTTAGAATCTATTGACATTTGACAATCTAACATCGATCCTCTGCATGCACTCAGATCAAACACAGCATTTTTTTTTCCATTTGAATTTATGTTTTTAATTATGAGGTCATGCCTCATGACTTGCTAGCTGTTATTCTACTTAATTCTTTTATTTATAAATTATCTAAAAAAGAATACAAAAATATCTGTGTAAACTATTAGATGAATTATAGCTAGTCATATTTTTTTTGTTCTTTTAGGGAATCCTAAAGAAATTGGAAAACAAATTTTGGTTTTCTTTAGAGATTATAGTCATATCGCTTTCTGTGCAGATTCCATAAAAGAATTTTTGGGGGAATCTAAAAGAGTTGGATTCGATTCTTTTTATCTAATTGAAATATGGATGCAATCCATCTAAAATTCTATATATATAATTTTCATAAATAAGAACTTCTGGCTGTTCTGTGTTGTTTTCTCTAGCTTGAAGCCTTAAACAGATGTTATTTTTTGGGGGAACAACCAATAAAAATGAAAATGAAATGTGAAATATTATAATTCAATACAAGATATATTATATGAGGAGGGATCCACTTACACCATTTTTGGGGGACACCGAATTACACTCTATATTTTTAAAGTTCAAACAGTCGATCCAAACCGTTCAACATGATGGATATATTAAAATTTGCTTTCAGATCAAATTTTATATTTGTTTGATTTTTTTTACTATTTATTAAGATGAGTACAAAAATTCAATGGTATGAAAGCAACGATTTTGTAAAATACTTAATAAATAGTAAAAAAATAAAAAAAAATGTAAATTTTGGTCTCCAAGCACATTTTAATATGAAATCATGTTGAATGGTTTGGATCGACTGTTTGAATTTTAAAAACTTTAAAAATGAATGATATAATTTGGTGTCACCAAAAAATAGTATAAGTTGATTCTTCCTCATATTATATATACTTTTAAGTCTCAATTACGGATGAAATGAAAGTATAAAAGTTTTGTTAACACTCACTCCATCTCCATGTATAGACAAACGTTATCCGGTCTATATATAAAGTTATTTACCTTTTTCGTGTTATATTATTTATATACAATATACTCGAGTGAATTTATTAAAAAGAAATATAATAGAAGTTTAAAAATTGAAAAACGAGACAGACAAAGCTCTTATCCATATTGCAAATCTGAGTCTCTGACAAGAACAACTTTCAATAAAATATGGCTAAGTCAGCTAACGGACAAACTGGAATCTCATCCTGTGCGGAGTTTTTACTTGCGGAGCTCTGCGGTTTCTTTAATCTCAGCCGTTTGTTTTTGATTGGATGGATCAAATAAAATTTTGACATGAATTTCAAAGCAAAATTAATAGGGTTAATTTCTTGTGTGCTCTTCAACTCTTACTTATTTTCTTATTTATCCTTCAAGACTTCAATTTATCATATTTACCTCTCAACTCTTCTTATTATTTCTTATTTACCCCTTATAATTGGTCAACACATTTTAATTTTGATATTTTCAATTATACCCCTCCTTTATTTCATCTTCTTCAATTAAAGCAAATGAAAGACCTGTGTGAGAGAATGGTGATCTCATTTAAAAAGGAGAAAAAGAAAAGACAATGGTGATAGAAGTGATTCCAGTCAATAAAATTTATACAAGTTTGAAATTATCTCAGTGTAGATAGAAGTGATCAATAGAGCCTCGTTCATAAGACAAACCTCAATTGTCACATCCTATCCAAACTCTTTTTATTCAATTATCTATTGTGCGAAATATGGAATACAATAAGATATTAGTAAAAGAAATGTATAATGCACCATATGGATTAGGGAGGAAACCAGAGACAGGAAAAGAAGCAAAATAATTTGTCATTCATAGAAAGTGGGGAGGGTTGGATTTTTTCCAAGTAATTTGGTATATTCTCAGTAGCTGGCATCCTATTAGAAAGGTTGAGACACACAAAGAGTGAACTAGGAGTGAGAATTTCTCATCTTTTTTTTGTATATTAATAACTGCCATGTCTTCAAGTTGATGTAGTGTTGTAATAATAAAGATAGAATTGTAGTGTTCTAGGCCCGAAGAGATATAAATAATCTTATTTAAAAAAAAAAAACATTAATACAAACGTTAAAGGTTTTTGCCTTCAACCTTCAAAAAACAAATTTAGCATATTCTATTTTGTGACCACAAAGTTTTTGTTGAATTTGTCTTTAGAAACCTAACGAAAGTAATCTACACAAGTTTCATATTAGCATTAAGATTAGGATATTCTATTATTTTCTTATTTCTATAATTTTCTATTTTACTTGGTACAAGTTATGGGAGAAACAACAACAACAAAAATGAATAGAGAAATTTCAGTACTAAAAATCATAGGAGGGTTGTCACCATGGGACATAAGCAATGTATTGTCACCATGGGTTGATTAATTTAAATAACTGTCAAAACACATACGTCAACAGGAAGGATAATGAGAAGATCTATTTCATATTTATGCCCTGGGTTAGCAAATATCATTATGGAAGCCATCGAACTCAATAATTCAATGGTGAATTCTCATTATCCTTTTCATTTAGAAGGCCATTGTCACTTTTTTTTTTTATCTCCCTCCTTACTTTTTATTTATTTCATAGTTAGACACTCTTGATTAGCAAATGCACCTTGAAAAAACTCTTTTTGCTCCGTACGTATTTTATTGTCTCCCTCACATGCCTTTCATTTGTTATAATTGAAGGAGATGAAATAAAGGAGGGGTATAATGGGAAATATTAAAATTAAAGTATGTGAACTAATTGTAAAGGATAAATAAGAAAGAATAAGAAGAGTTGAGGGGTAAATATAATTTATTGAAGTCTTGGAGGGTAAATAAGAAAATAAGTAAGAGTTGAAGGGCACATAAGAAATTAATCCAAATTAATATTGCCTCCTCCATCATCTCGAGCACTCACTGGCTAAGAGTAAATCTGGACCGTCCGATCAGCTCCTCAGGTTAAAAACTCCCAGAGGATATTGGTCCGGACAAACTTGATTAAAATAAGATTTTACAGAAATTCATTCAGAGCACCTACACTACACACCGCTTTTCACAATCAACTTCACGACATATAGAGCTGTATATTAATTAATAAAATTAGTACGGGTTAAGTTTTATTAATATTTTTTTTGTTGAAATCAGACCCAGCCTATACAGTATGATTTCGGTTCAATTTATTATTTTGGAACAATTTGTATATACACTATTACGATTATTAGTTGGACTTGTTGTTGTGCTAGATTCTATCAATATTTTTTTCTTTAATAGTTGGCAAAGTGCTAACAAATATATTAATAAAAGAAAATTAATTACAAAGTTTTAATTAATTGTTTCTCCTCCACACTCTATACAACTGGAAAAATAGTTAAATTTAAAAGCTAAAACGTAAATATAACCGATTCTAGTAGCTATCACTCTCTTGTCTAGATACAACTCATCCATCGCTCAATCTCAAGAGCTATATCATTAATCAAGTGATACTAGAATTTTTGTTTATTAGAAAAGAATTTTCTATTTCTTTCTCTCCATAGTGTCCATACACCTCCTGTGAAGAATGCATTCCATTGAATCATTTCATGTGGTGATAGGAAGTCTGAAACCACAAGTATCTTTCATAAGTACCAATTAGTTGTAATAAAGTTAGTTACATTTGATAGTTAGTATTCGGTTGTTATAATTAGTGAAGTTGTTAAGAGAATGTTAGTAATATTGTTAAAGTTGTTAAGAGATTGTTAGTGGCATAATTATAATTTGGTAAGACTTTATATACAGATGATAGTTGTAATCAAAGACACAACCAATACAATACCATTTTATTTCTAATTCTCTCTTATATTATTAAAGCTTATAAGTTGGCTTGTAATTTGTATGTATTTATAAAAGAAATGAGTAAACATTAATTAGCTGATGGAGACAGTGCGAGAGAGAGGAAGAGAGGAACAATCGTCAATCGGAGGGAGGGATCAAGGATGGGTGAACGTTCATTTGAAAACTAACTCATCCAAAACGTGAAATGCCTCTGATTGTTTCCTTCCATTTTATCCTATTCCTATCCAGGGGCAGACCCACCCCCCTGGATTTCAAGTTTTAGTGGAGATTTATTGCTTCCGACTAGTTTTGCCCCTCCTGAAAATTTTTTTGCCCCCAACCCCCACCTCCGAATGTTTAATTGTTAATTCAGGTTAAATTTATAGTTAAAATTAAAATATTTTTTTTGAAATATGATTGGTAATTATAATTATAAGTCAGAATATCATAAATTACAAGTCAGAACATTATAAAGTATAAATTAAAGTATTATTTTTTTTTTATCAAATATCCAATTAGTTAATAGACTTAAATTCAATTAATTAAACTCAATTTGATATTTCTTTTTTTTGCCGCTTCTCACAAAAATCATGGATCCGGAAGCATTTTTATAAACCATAATTAAAAAAAAAAGTTCGGATTTCAGCATGATTAGCCGAGTTTTTACAAAAACCATAAGAACCGGACTGCCAAACCGGTCTTGTCAGTTTACCCTCCAGAACTGAGTTGCCAAACCGGTCTCATTTTTTTTTTTTTTTTAACAGATTGTTTCTAAAATAAATTAGATATTTTGTTTGATTTTGTATATTAACAATAAGATTAATGGAACAATTAGAATATATTTTTTTTTTGTGTATTTTGACCATTTTATCATTTTATCAAATCAATGGATTGATTTTCTATATAAAAACATCAATAAATATATAAAAATCAATGAATTGGTTTTCAAATGTACGTATTATTTTTTTAAAATTTACTTTTTTATATTTTAAAAACAAAAAAATTTAATTATTTAATTGTTATTTTTATTAAAGCTCATTTTAATTTAAAAAATACTTATTTTTTTGTAAAAATATAAAATAAGTGTTTTATTTATGAAAAAATATGTTAGTATTCTAATTAGTCGATTTTTTAAAATAACGACACATTGGTCTACTACATGGAGGATTTAGAAGTTTCTGTAAAAAAAAAATTAAAATAGAGTCGATTTTTGCCATAAAAGATGTTAGATTATGAAAAATATGTCCATTAATCATTCAGAAACATTATTTCTTAGAAAAAAGTATCCAGAGATACAAATTTTTATTATTGTTATTGTAATTCACCTTTATACTTTTTTTAATTTTCTTCACGAAGATATTTATTGATTTTTTTTATATAAAAAACCAATCAATTGATTTGTTAAAATGATAAAATGGTCAAAATACACAAAAAAAATATATTCTAATTGTTCGATTAATCTTATTATTAATATACAAAATCAAACAAAATATCTGATTTATTTTATAAACAATCTGTAAAAAAAAAAAAAAATGAAACCGGTTTGGCAACTCGCATCTGGAGGGTTTTAGACCGGTTTAGCAGTCCGGTTCTTATAGTTTTTGTAAAAACTCGGTTAATCATGCTGAAATCTGAATTTTCTTTTTTTTAATTATAGTTTATAAAAATATCTCCTGGATCCGCGGATGCCTATCATATCCATTTCTTTATGGTACTGGTACGGACAGGACGAGACAAGAGATTGACTGTAGTAGCTATTTGTTTATTGCACGGTCAGTCGGTCAGCCACGCTTTGACATATCCGGAGACACAACCACAAAATAAATACACAAAGAAAGACCAAATTAAATTAAATTAAAAAATGAGATGCATGTACATTGTACGGTACGACTCCGACTCGAGCTATCCCTATGACCTATCCGTAGCGTTTTAAATTTTTAATTAACCGCGCAACCAAACTTAATTTTGTCTCGAATCCAGATTCCAGAAGATACAAAATTCAATAGTCTGGATTTAACTTTTTTTTTTTTTAAATACTTAATAAATAATAAAAAAATTCAAAAAAATATAAAATTTGATCTCGAAGTACATTTTTTTTAGATAATCATGTTAAATCGTTTGGATCGACGATTTGAATTCTGAAAATGAAAAAATCCGTTATTGTAACTTGATCTCTCCTTATATTCAAATATGATCGGATAATATTTGATATGCTTGAACTGCTACCATACAAGCCCCAATCACTTTGAAAGTTGGTAATTGGGAACTTGTCATAGAAAAGACAAAACGATTCTGATGTGATAAAATTTAGATACGCCTGTAATTGTTTATAGGAAAAAAATTCAGGGTATTCGATACAAACTTTGGCTAATTTACAGAGGGTTAGTGAGAATAGCCATTGTCTGTCAGAAAAAAAAATTCAGAGTATTCGATACAAACTTTGGCCAATTTACTCACAATTTGGATGCGTTTGGATGAACAGAGAGCATGTGGAATAAAACTTTAAGTGGAGTTAAGGAGTACTTATTCGGTAGAATCGGATTAAGAAAAATGTGCTAAGTATCCACAAAAGGTGCTAAGGATGTCTAATTCAACGGAAATGGTGCCTTAAGAATTGGGGTAAGAGGAGCTTAAGTTTAGAAATTTTGACAAAAGGAGCAAAAGGTTAATCCTCACTAAAGAAAAATTGTTCGGACTAATTAAGCTTAAGTCCCGTGTTTGGTTGTGGACTAAAGCTAAGGAGGCCTAAATTGATTATTTCAACTTATGCCGGTCTAAATTATTCATGTTTAGTTGAGGTCTAAAGTTAGATCATGACATAAGTTATTCCTTGTTTGGTTAGAATTGGTGGACTAAAGTTTTGGAAACCTAAGTTAGTTAATTATTAATAATTAGATAATATTAAAGTATTAATAATAACTATAATATATTATAATATGAGTAGAACTGGGGTGCTCCTAGCAGTACCAAGTCCCTTTGTACTCTTAACTCTAAAATCCATCGGATTAACTTCGAACGACGAATCCAAACCGTTAAAATTCTTTTACCTTACGAGTGATGCATCACTCGTAAAGTAATTTAGAAACCTTATACCTTTAATTTAGTTTAAAGTCAAGTGGTCAAAAGTCTTCCACAAAATGAATGCATTAAAATTAATTTAGAAACCTTATAATTTTGACAACTTGACTTTATACTAAATTAATTCAAAACTTAAAATTTTCACATGTAGATGCATCACTCGTAAAGTAGAAAGATTTCAACGGTTTTGATTCGTCGTTCGAAGCTAATCTGATAAGTTTTAGAGTTAAGAGTACAAAGGGGCTTGGTACTCCTAGGAGCACCCTAGTTCTACTCTTATAATATTATTATAATAACTATTTAATATATTAAAAATATAAAATATTAATTATATAATTATCTATTAATAATAAGAAACTAATTATATAATATTAGTATATTATTAATAACTATAATATATTAATTTTATTATAATAATTATTTAATGTGTTAATAATATAAGACATTAATTATATATTAATAATAAGATACTATTTATATAATATTAATATATTAATAATAACTATACTATATTATAATATTATAAATTTATAATAATAATAAGTTAATATATTAATAGTATAAGATATTAATTATCTTTTTGCATATTAAATTTAAATTTTCTTCTATAAAGTCAAACAATAAAAAAAATTCATTTAATTGTAATGTATTCGTTTTTCATTATTTATTGACCGATTCTAAATTAATTGGAAAATTTATAAATTTGACATGTAAACATATTATTAGTGAAATAGACTAGTTTTAAAAGTTTGAATTTGTCATTTGAAATTAATCTAATATGTTTTGAAGTAAAACTCATAGAGAACTTGGTGAGCTTAAGAATACTCTAATTTGTCTCTATAAAATAATAGTCTATTTGACTCAATTCAAGGGACTTTTAATGACGAATTCGAATTCCTGTAAAGTAACTCGAATTTTGAGTTTAGATCTGGACAATTGAATATGCTTTGAGATTCTGAGACATATGATATAACAAAGGTTTCGTGTATATTTCGAACTGAACTGTTCCAAATTGTAATCGAACAATTCGATTCTTAACTCAAAATTTAATTAGAGTCACTTCATGGATCCGGACATTCTTATGACTGGGGATAATTAAGAGGTATTCCCATTAGCAACTGCCACAATTAAACCATACATGTCAATAAGAGTCGGTCCGTTAATTTTTATCTACTCAGACTCCCAATTAATATTCAAACTCAACAAAACAAACAAAATATACATGTACATCTTCTTTTGGGTTTAATTTTTAACACACAAATTCTACAAACAAACAAAAAAAATGGTTCTGTCAAAACGTTTGATCGAGGTGCTAATTAATTCGGTTCATATTATGAAAATCTTGTAAGAAATCAAATTTAATATTTTTTTTAGATTTTATTACTATTTTATATATGAAATAAAATAACTATTATATTGTAGTATTTAGAATTTTTAGGAACAATAACTGTTTTCATTTGCTTTTGGAAATTGAGCTATAAACTATATATATAATGATGAGGGTTCAAATACCTGGTGTCTTTCATGTCTCATCATGGTTTATATTCTTTATCTCTGTTTTTAAGTTTGTACGGTTGATTCGCTCTAATCAACATGATCTCCGTAGTAAAAAATATGCTTGGAGATCAAATTCAATACTTTTTGAAATTTTTTTATTAATTTTTTAGATATGTACAAAAATTATTTGTAGTCTTTAGAAATTGACATCCTACATACTACAGAGTAGATAATTTGTGGCTCAAATTAATTCCACAAAATTAGAATAGTTTATAGAGTAGATAATTTATGGTTCAAATTAATTCCACAAAATTAGAATAGTTTATATATTTAATTTTGACCACAGGTCCACAGCCCAATCTCAAACAGGAAAAAATAAAAAGAATTGTAGTGCAGTTAGATAACCTAGGAAAAGTGGAAATGTGAACACAAAACGGTACAAAGAGAAAATTGATGGACATGACATAACTTTTTTTGTGTCGTAGACAAAGAGAGGTGGTTAGAACTTAGAACTGCTCAGCTTCATCATAAGCGCACGTTTAGCCATTTCTGGCAGCAAATGAACATGCTTTGCTTTGTTCCACAAACCACAATTATTATTATTATTATTATTATTAGTTCATGTCTTGAGGACAAGACCGTCAATTAAATTACGGACATTCAAACTCAGTAAATTAACTATGGTACGGAACTTAAAATGCATAGAATTAAACTGGGCATAATATATATATATAATAAATAAATAAAGGATGATCGAGGTAAAGTTGAGGTCCTGGCCTTGTATATTTGGTAGAGAGAGAGAGAGGGGGATGTTTGAGCACGTTGGTAAATAGTTGAGGAACAGAGCTGAGCGGGCCCTTTTGAGATTGATTGTTTTATCCATGTCTGTCGAATATATGTCACTAGGCAGTAGGCACTAGCCTAATATATTATATATAGTCTATTATTCGCTGGGGTAACCTAATTAAGCTGTAGTACCCGGCCGGCCTTATATGAGTTAATTTTAGTCGGTCCAGTCCAGTACTCCAGTGCCTGTGGTCTGTGGTCTGTGGTCTGTGGTCTGTGAGCTGTGGCTCCCTTCAAATCAAATCATTCAGAACTGAGGGGCCATGCTTGATGCTTGATGCTTGGCTCTTTAGTTATTTCCTCCTCTTCACTCTTCACTCTTCACGACTTCATTCCAAAATTATCTGGCACCATACCAAACACGTACATCCCCTACCAGACCAGACCAGCCTTATTTTTCTTTTTTCAACAAGTGTATAACGAACGGGTTGGTGTACGTACACTCTCTCACGGGAAAAGGGAAAAGGGAAAAGGCAAGGGATCGAAACAGAACAGCAACGGAGACGTACGCACCGCCTCGCTGTATTACATTTACATGTGAATCTAAGTTAAGAAGCTCCCTCTCTCTCTCTCTCTCTCTCTCTCTCTCTCTCTCTGGTGTTTGGTCGCACACTCGCACTGCACTACCAACAAATTAAGAGGCAAATGCCCAACTGGCAGTCTTAATGTCGCCTGTGCCCGAGGAAAGGAAAGTAAAGGCAAGTGCTGCCCCTGCCCACCTTCATTCCTCCCATTTCAACCTGGTCTTCCATTTACTTCTCGGACGACGACTAAGACTAGCTGCTGTATATCCTCAAACTATTTTTGATTCATCCAAACGCACCCTACTCTATATATATTATATTGTCCGTGCACTGTCAAAATGGAAATCTGATGAAAATAGATCTTTAATCTCCCTCAATTTGAAAATATCTCCTCAGGCTCAGGATAAAGACAACAAAATCATGCTGTGCAGTGTGCACCATCAGCATTTTATTATAATATATATCACGAAAATAGAGGGACTTGGACTTGACTTGATATAAATAAATAATTTAAATATATATAATTGAGTTAGTTGACATGAGAGTGAGACAAACGAATTGAAAACAATTAATTAAGATTAAGACTTTCCCTTTAGCACTGGCTGCACTGCCACTGATTGGTATACCGTGTTCACCAAGGGAACACCTTTAATTAGCATGGGTTGCTAAACGACAAGACCCGACTCTGGGATTTAGCGGATCGATTCTCGATTCTCATTTCTCATTTCTCACTTCTCTCCCTCCATTGAACATTGAACATTCAACAGACGCCCGCACGACAATAGACACTCACTCTCCTCAATCCTCAATCTCATCTTCCCTTTCAAATAACACACACACAAGTCACAACATACATACTTGCACCTGAAATAATTAAAGAAACCAACAGAAGAGAGGTTTAGGTTGCCAGAATGATGGTAGGAATGGAGGATGTGAGCTCAGAATGTAGCAGCGGCTGCCAATCTGGATGGACCATGTATTTAGACCAATCTTCTTATTCGAACCAAAATCACGCCATGGAAACCCAAGGAGCTGAAGAAGTGGAAGAGGAAGATCTCTCCATGTTGTCTGATGCTTCGTCGGGGCCATCCCCTCTTTTTCATGACGAAATCTACTTGCATCAATCCCGTAATCTGTTTTATGCGAAAGATTGGTCGAAAAAGAGCAGTGTTCAAATAGGTAAACAGGAGGAGTTGTCTCCTGCTTCTTATCTCGACGACACTGCTAGCTCCCCCCTTTATGATCATAAATTTAATAATGGAGCTGTGAATCCGGCTTTGCATTTGCATACCATGGTCGATTTCTCTTCTTCTTTCTCTACAACCCAATTCAAGGTAATTAATTTCCTTACTCAAAATATGACTCTGTTCTGTTTGATATTATTCAAAATATATATATATATATATATATATATATATATATATATATATATATATATATATATATATATATATTCAACAATGAAATTAACATTCTTTAATTTGTGTTCAGGAGGAGTCTGTATTCAACAGCCGCTTATGCTATTTCCAATCGCCTCCAGTTGTTAAACCAATCCCACAAAGACCAGTAAGTTATCCTTTTCTCTAAAGTGCTAATTTTTAAATAATCGAATTAAGGCTGTCTCTAATAGTTTTAATTTTGTTTTATGCAACAGGTGTGCAAGGAAAGTGGTAAAAAGAAGATGCGCTGATGCTCTTGTAGAGTTATGTTTTGTGAAAGAAGAGAGAGAGAGAGAGAGAGAGAGAAGAAGAAGAAGAAGAAGAGATCTCTACGGGATACTTTTTTCTTTTTTTTTTTTTGTTTAGCCTTCTCTTCTCTGTTTTCTCGTTTCAATTTGGGCTTCTTTACTGTACGAGTATGAGTAGGACCACATGTTGTTCTCTGTTTATTTTATTTTATTTTTTTTTTAATTGTAGCAAGGAATTAGTCATTTCTCTGTTTGTTTATGAGTAACGGACTCACCGAGCGATGCAGATGCAGATGCAGTTGTGGGGAGGGGAACAGAACAGTGAACAACCAACCTGAGCGATGAAGCAAATGAAAACGTGGCCTCTGGTTTCTGATTTCTTTGTTTATAATTTACTTCTGTCTTTCTTCTTTCCTCCCTTTATGGTCTTATGGATATGCGTTTGACATTGAAATTTTTCCCGGTTATAATTTAAATAAAAGGGGATAAAAATGGGAGATAAAGATTTTGTAACGGCCACGTTGCCTGCTCCCTGCTCTGCTCTCCCTAGTCCCTAGTCCCTAGTCACTATAAAATAAATAAAATGCAACATGAATATAATGATCATATTATCCTATCCTATTAATGTAAGGATGAAAAGGCTACGATACGATATGAATATGATCCTATTCCTTCGAAACAATAACGCAAATTAATGAAATATTTATTTCATTTACAGGCTAGATTGCAATTGCATGAGGGACTTTTGGGATTTGGATTTTTATGCACAAATAAGCAGGCAGGTAAGTTAAGTAAGAGACGGATTCACATCTGCTGCTGCGATTCTAAAAGGGGTGAACAGTAACTCTAAAATTTTTGTTTTTTTTAATTTAATCATCTAATAATTTTGTGCACGTATTTCAAAGTAGCTGATTTTTTTTTGCACGAATCTCGAAACAATTCAACAGTTGAATTTGAAAAAACAGAAATTATAGGTCACTGTTCAAACAGTTGAATTTGAAAAAACAGAAATTATAGGTCACTGTTTATGAGGTAAATGAGGTAAGAATCGCAGCAGATTCGGATCCGTAAGAGACATCTACCATCTTTCATTAGTTGTCTGTCATCACTCATCACTCATTAGTCAATCAATAGTCAATATATGTATTGTAGGCGACTGGATTGGTATTTGGTAAATTGGTAGCACGTACCCTTTTGAAAATTGAAAATGATCAACCCACTAGCAGCACGTAGCACTACCGCATTGCCTAAGTTGCCTTGCCTTTCTTGTTTCTACTATTGGGATGCCAACTGTAGGAGATTAAAAGAAAGGGCCCAAATGCCCAATGGGGTGTGTCTATACTCTATACGCAATTTCTCTGATCATGATATAATGCAACAGCTAGGACTAGGAGCCAGGAGCAGCAATCGATGAATGATGCATGCATCATGGCATCATGTAGTGTTTGGTAAATGCCCGCTCGGACCCAACCTGCTCGTGCCCGAACCGGACTGTGCCCGTGCCACGGGCATCCACGGGCACACGGGCACGGGCATTAAAAGGCTTGGATCCGTTTTTTTGGATAAATGTCCGTGAGAATCCGGACAGTCGTACTCGTAACCCGTGCCGTGACGCCCGTGCCCGTGTGGTGCGCCCGTGCCCGTGCCCGTGTCCCTGCCCGTGAGCCTGTGACAGAATTTTTTTTTTTTTTTTTCTAAATTTCAAAATTTAAATTCAAATTCCATTCCCCCCATACCCAGCCAGACCCCTACTATCCATTTTTTTTTTCATTTTTTTTTAAATTCAAATTTTAATCCCTCCAAACAAAATTCTATAAATATACACCCATTCCTTACAAATTTTCACATCTTTCTCAATATTTTCATCTCTCATTCTCTCAATCTCAATCTCAATATTTTTATTATTCTCCAATTTTAATTTTATTGTTAAAAAAAATATAGTTGTTTAACAAATACGCAAACGCAAACACGCAAACGGAATTACGAAGGTATTCTCGAAGATTTTTCAGCGAAATTAAAAAGGTAACATTAATTTTTGTTAGTTTACATTTTGTTAGATTAAATTTTGCTAGATTAAATTTTGTTAGACTGAAATATTGAATGTTAGATTTATTTTGGTAGAGTAATTTAAAAATTAAATTTGATTTTAGATTTATTTTTGTAGAGAAATTTAGAATTTAAATTGAATGTTAGATTTATTAAATGTTAAGTAATTAGATTTGTTATAATTATTGAATGTTAGATTTATTAAATTTGTTAAGTATTTAGATTTGTAAGATTTATTTTATGTTAGATTTGTTAGAGATTTTTAGTTTATGTTAAATTTGTTAGATGTAAAGTAATTAGATTTGTTTTGAATAGGTTAGATTTTATTTTTGTAATTCGGTTTTATTTTTAATAGGTTAATAAAAGATGTTAGATTTATTTTTTTGAATATGTGAAGTAATTACATTTGTTTTGAATAGGTTAGATTTTATTTTTGAAATTTGGATTTATTTTTAATAGGTTAATAAAAGATGTTAGATTTATTTTTTTGAATATGTGAAGTAATTAGATTTGTTTTGAATATGTTAGATTTTATTTTTGAAATTCAGATTTATTTTTAATAGGTTAATAAAAGATGTTAAATTTATTTTTTTGAATATGTGAAGTAATTAGATTTGTTTTGAATATGTTAGATTTTATTTTTGAAATTTCGGATTTATTTTTAATAGGTTAATAAAAGATGTTAGATTTACTTTTTTAAATATATGAAGTAATTAGATTTGTTTTGAATATGTTAGATTTTATTTTTGAAATTCAGATTTATTTTTAATAGGTTAATAAAAGATGTTAGATTTATTTTTTTGAATATGTGAAGTAATTAGATTTGTTTTGAATATGTTAGATTTTATTTTTGAAATTCGGATTTATTTTTAATAGGTTAATAAAAGATGTTATATTTTTTTTTTGATTATGTGAAGTAATTAGATTTGTTTTGGATAGGTTAGATTTTATTTTTGAAATTCGGATTTATTTTTAATAGGTTAGATTTTATTTTTGAAATTCGGATTTATTTTTAATAGATTAATAAAAGATGTTAGATTTATTTTTTTGAATATGTGAAGTAATTAGATTTGTTTTGAATAGGTTAGATTTTATTTTTGAAATTTCAGATTTATTTTTAATAGGTTAATAAAAGATGTTATATTTAGTTTTTTGAATATGTGAAGTAATTAGATTTGTTTTGAATAGGTTAGATTTTATTTTTGAAATTCGGATTTATTTTTAATAGGTTAATAAAAGATGTTAGATTTATTTTTTTGAATATGTGAAGTAATTAGATTTGTTTTGAATATGTTAGATTTTATTTTTGAAATTTGGATTTATTTTTAATAGGTTAATAAAAGATGTTACATTTATTTTTTTGAATATGTGAAGTAATTAAATTTGTTTTGAATAGGTTAGATTTTATTTTTGATATTCAAATTTATTTTTGATAGGTTAATAAAATATGTTAGATTTATTTTTTTGAATATGTGAAGTAATTAGATTTGTTTTGAATAGGTTAGATTTTATTTTTGAAATTTTGAATTTATTTTTAATAGGTTAATAAAAGATGTTAGATTTTTTTTTTAAATATATGAAGTAATTAGATTTGTTTTGAATAGGTTAGATTTTATTTTTGAAATTCGGATTTATTTTTAATACGTTAATAAAAGATGTTATATTTATTTCTTTGAATATGTGAAGTAATTAGATTTGTTTTGAATAGGTTAGATTTTATTTTTGAAATTCGGATTTATTTTTAATAGGTTAATAAAAGATGTTAGATTTATTTATTTGAATATGTGAAGTAATTAGATTTGTTTTGAAGAGGTTAGATTTTATTTTTGAAATTCGGATTTATTTTTAATAGGTTAATAAAAGATGTTAGATTTATTTTTTTGAATATGTGAAGTAATTAGATTTGTTTTGAATAGGTTAGATTTTATTTTTGAAATGTAAGATGAGCATTGTGTATAAAAAAAATAATGGTATGAATAGTTTTAAGAGACATGCCGAAGTGCACGAAGAAAAGGGTGAACAACCAAGTGAAAATGTTGGATCGAGACAAATCCAAACCCTATTGAACGCGGATGGTACCAGAACCAACCCAAAATTCGATGAATAAAAAATGCTTAGTGAATTAGCTCGGTACATTACCCATAAAAAACAACCAATAAGTATGGGTGGTTGCCTGAGTTTTGTCCGGTTGGTCATTTGGGGGTGTGCTCAACCAATGTATAAGAGGATTCATCATAAAAAAATGGTTAGTGAAATAAAAAAAACCAGTTTACCAACATAAAAGATGATCTGAAAGCTACATTTGCATACCAAAACAATAAGGTCTCAATTACCTCCGATATATGGACAGCTGGTAAACATGGACTCGGGTACTCTTGTATTACCGAGCATTGGATGGATGATAATTGGGTATTACAAAAGAGGGTATTAAGTTTTCGAGTGTTGGAATCCCCGCACACTGCAAATGTAATTTTTAAATCAATTATTGAGGTTTTAGTAGAGTATAACCTTAAGAGGAATATGGATAATAAGATTTTTTTTCTATCTCATTCGATAATGCTAGCAACAACCTAGCTTCCATTGAGATTTTTAAACAGTCACTAAACCCGATTATGAACGGTGAAATGTTTCACCAAAAGTGTGCTTGCCACATACTTAACCTTGTCGTGAAGGCGGGTCTTAAAACAGAAGCCGTAAAGCTATTGATAATTAAATTTAAAGATGCTGTCAACCACATTGTTTCGAGCCAAGAAAGGAAACAACAGTTCGCGAGATTATGTGTTCACTATAAATTGAGCAAGTTGAAAGTATCTTGAGATATAGACACCCGTTGGAACTCTACCTATAGGATGTTAAACCGATGCCTTCCTTACAAAGCTGTCATAGGGGAGGCTTTGAGAGGCTCCATCCCCGAGGGATTGGCATTGGAACTCACCAAGGGAGAATCGGAGCAATTAGAAAGGATTAAAGAGTTCCTAAAAACCTTTTTTACAGCAACCGTTCAACTATCCTGCTCGTATTCACCAACGTCGTTTGAGTTGCTCAAACATCTCTATTACATCTCCAAGGTATATAGTGAATTGTAAAAAGTTGAAATCAAAGATAAATCTCTCACACCGATCGTAGATGCCATGAAACAAAAATTCCTAAAATATTGGGAAGATGTACCCCTCTTGGCCGTTATCGCAAACTGCCTCAACCCGGCATATAAGAAGAATTACACGATTAAATTTATTGAATGGTACAAAGATTATCTACATTTAGACAACACCGGGGTGGAGGCATACGTGGATTCGAAGTTCAATGAGATGTTTAACATATACAGCTGAAGAATGAGTGACAATCAGAACTCGTCTTCGTCCCGTGCTGGCCCTAGGTATAAATATAAATATACATGTATTTTTAATATTTATTATTTATAATATCTACATTATTTGTCCGCTAATTTTTATTTTTATTTTTTAATAGTTCCACTTCTAGGAGCACTAGCAGTGGTGGATTGTTAGCAGATTTCCAGTCCGAGAGCCAACCGCACACATCCACAAACGAGATATTGAGCTATATGGCGATGCTCAATGAACTTGAAGATGTTGACGTCGTTCGGTGGTAGAGGAGGCATGCAAGGATCTATCCAATCCTGGCGATGATGGCCCGTGATGTATTTGCCGTACTGGTGTCAACCGTCCCTTCCGAAAGTTGTTTTAGTTCGGCGAACAGGATCCTCTCCGATAAACGCAGTAAGTTGGGTGCACATGTCTTTGAGAGACTTGTGTGCTTAAAAGACTGGATTGATCCTGAAGAGCGCATGCAACATCTGCCTCAACAACAATCATCACCCGAATCCAACACTGAAGAAAGCGGTACCGAGGTGCGGCACGAGGGTGAGGCTAATTCGGATTCAGATGGTGCGGAAGAGAGCGAATAATGGTATAGGAATGCGAAATTCTAGACAGATAGTGTCAGTATATATTTCTAACATCTTTAATCTGTTGGGTTACGGGCCGTCCAAACCGTTGATTAGCTTAATATGCGGAAAGAACGTAAAACAAAAATTTTACTTCTATATTAAGCCAAGGATTAAACGAGGTATGTCAGAATATTTTCCAAGGGGATCCATCTTCAGTATTCTTTGGCATCAAAACCCGATTTAATCCTTTTACAGATCTACTCCATAATTGATTTCTAAAACTTTAATCTATCTACAAATTAAATAGATTAATATAATATATTTATACCTTGATCCAAATTCCAATTGGATTGCAGCAGACCGAGAAGACCGAATCTGAGGAACGTCTCGCTTCGGAGTATCAAACGTCTGATACCTCTATTGGTTATCCACCAGGACTAACAAGAGAGCGGTTTATTTCTTTTGCCAGAAATACTGTAAACCGCAGAATTCTGCAAAAACACTATTCACCGAGAAAAAAACAAAATAAATATATTTACGACTCGCAGTTATTCAATAGAAATACCGCAACTTTCGCAAAAATATATTATTTCTGAATCCCGTAAACAACCGTAACCGAGAAAGAGAGAAAATAGATTTATCGATTCGATCAGACTGATCAGATCAGATATGAGTCAATTGGTTATTCTCTCTACCCCTACCCCTCTATTTATAGGCAAATGAGGAGGTTCGCCCGATTACCAAAATACCCTTAAAGTTTGACATATTTACAATTATGCCATTCTTAATGGTAGTTTGGTAAAATGGTAAAATCAAATACCATTTGAGAATACCATTTGAGAATACAATTTGAGAATACCATTTGACAATATCATTTGAGAATACCATTTGATTAATATATATATCATATATATATATTTGGATTTTTAATTTATTTAATTAAGGTTTTAATTTTGCCAATATTCAAAACCATAATTAATATTTAAAATCTAAATCAAATATATATAATTGTTCTAAATAATTATATTTCTCGGGGTCCGGTTTCGGTACGATTTTATACAACGCATCAAGTACGCTTATAAATTAACCGTTGTTTCTGCTTGTCATCTTATATGACATTTATAATTTAATTATATCACGTATAATTAATTATAACCATCTTAATATTAATTATAATCAATTTATAATTAATCAATAAGATTCTCGACTAGCTCCTATACGGTGTGACCCAATAGGATCTGTGTTATGTTGGTAAATAGAATTAAAACCATTTTAACTTCTATAATCATAGGAGGCATCTGACATCTGCACTATGACCATCCAATTACACAGATGATTCTGTACTATACAATACCACGATCTAGTAAACTATTTTAGTCGTGTTAATTCTTATGTCTCGCAGTATCAGATCAGTTTCAAGGTGGGTGTGTGTCATCCTTGCAAACTTAATCTTTTCCCGATCTTGAGCAGATTATCAAATATAATTACTCTTGTAATTATACTGCATGCAGATAATCCTACCCTATCAAGGGGCCCAGTGATACCGTAACTCGTATAGAGATACGAGGGACAATAGTACTTTTGGTAAAACATCACTACCTCAGCTAAGCTATGTATACCGAAAAGCTACCGTTATGACTGCGTTTTACCGACAGCGTTAAGTAACAATCACACATACACATCTCTTAGTAGGAAAGATGAATACCTCATACTTTAGAACTTAACACTGAATGAAAACATTAATGACACGTACACAATTCCATTTAATGTTTCATTCGAGGTTTGTCAAATACCATGTTCTTAGAACATGTATCTATGTGATTAAAATGACATCTCATGTCAATGATCTGTAAAACTTGACCATCTTTTAATCCATATTCTGACCTTGTAACGGTAAATTAGTGTTCCTGCTAATTATCTCGGTTAGAGACTTTTAAGAGTATTTATCATCTATATTATGAAGCTCTACAATTTCAAGTCATGAATCCGAAATGATTCATAAATTCAATAATACTCAAGGAACAAAATGACAGTTTATTAATCACCCAATTCATGAACAAAGCTTTATGATAATTTATCGTATTATTGACATCTAGATTATAACAAACTAACAATCTCCCACTTAAGCTAGGAGCCAATCATCGTAGGCCCTACTTACACAAATATCTAATATTCTAAAAATCTCGTAGATCTAAAGAAAATCTCACAACCAATTGCCTATGTGTCTCTCAGACCCATAGCAATATTATGCATCATATGCTTAGCTTGAGAAAGAGGTTTTGTGAGTGGATCAGCTGTGTTGCTGACTATGTCAACTCTACATATCTTTACGTCACCTTTATTTACGATTTTTCGTATCAGGTGATAACGTTTATTACGAGCTCGGAGTTACTACCGTAGACGAGAAACATATCCTTAGTTCTTCTCAAGTACTTAAGGATATTCTTTGCAGCATTCCAGTGCTCCAAGCCTGGATTAGCCTAATATCTACTCGTCACACTCAAAGCGTACGAGACATCAGGGCGAGTGCACAACATGGCGTACATGATAGAGCCTATAGCCGAAGCGTATGGCACTCTACTCATTATGCTTCGCTCATCAGTTGTCGAAGGACACTGAGTCTTGCTAAGCTGTGCACCATGATTCATTGGCAGGAATCCCTTCTTGGAATCCTACATGCTGAACGATTCAGCACTTTGTCAATGTATGTGCTTTGACTCAATCCTATGAGTCAATTCGATCTATCTCGGTAGATCTTAATGCCTAGTATATAGACAGTCTCGCCAAAGTCCTTCATCGAGAAAACTTTCTTTAATGAAGACTTAGCTTGTTGCAACATAGGAATATCATTTTCTATTGAGAGTATGTCATCTACATACAAGATTAGAAAGGCGATGGCACTCCCACTAGTCTTCCTGTACACACATGGTTCTTCTTCACATCTGACGAAGCCAAACTTTTTGACTTCTTCGTCAAACCGAAGATTCCAACTCCGTGATGCTTGTTTCAATCCATAAATGGATTTAAGATACTTGCATACATTCCCAGCATTCTTTGGATCTTCAAAACCCGAAGGCTGCATCATATACACGTCTGCTTTTAATTTTCATTTAAGAAGTCGGTTTTGACATCCATTTGCCATATTTCATAATCATGAATTGCGGCAATTGCTAGGAGTATCCGAATTGACTTAAACATAGCCACGGGCGAAAAAGTTTCATCATATTCAATTCTCAGAATTTGTTTGAAACTTTTCGCTACAAGCCGTTCTTTGTATAAAGTCATATTACCATCCATGTCTGTTTTCTTTTTAAAACTCCACTTGTTAGCTATGAGTTTCACCCCATCAAGTGGTACAACTAGGTTCTAAACCGTGTTGTCATACATGGATTGTATTTCGGATCTCATGGCCTCCATCCATTTATCAGAGTTAGGCCTATCCATTGCTTCCGCATAGGTCAGAGGATCTTCAGTATCAAATACTGAGACATCGTGCAATCCCAAGTACCTCTCGGGTGCATGGACTGTCCTAGTTGACCTACGTAGCACTTGACCTTCGGGCTGCCGAACTTGATCCACAACTATTTGCAGATCCAGTTCTACTTCCACTTGCGTCGAAGTACTTGAGCTCGGGACTAGAACCTCCTCCACAACTACTTGTGAATTTGGTTCTTCCAGATGCTCTTCAGCCGAAGTATCAAGTGGTGGGTTTATTTGATCTAGTTCAGATATTATATTGTGTGATGTATCTTGAATTTCTTAAGTATTACATTACTCCCACTACTTCCTTTTGCGAGAAACTGGATCTCCAAAAGTATACCAAAACGAGTAACAACCATTTTGTTCTCGGAGTGGTGATAGAAGTAATATCCTTTCGTTTCCTTAGGATACCCTACGAAAAAGCATTTGTCAGATTTGGGATCAAGTTTGCCAGATGTCGGACGTTTGACAAATACTTCGCAACCCCATATTTTAAGATAAGACATATTTGGGGCTTTCCCAAACCATAACTCATACGGAGTCTTTTCAACTGACTTAGATGGAACCATATTTATTGGTCGTGCGGCAGTTTCTAGTGCGTGTCCCCAAAATGATTTCGGAAAAGTGGCGTTACTCATCATAGATCGAACCATGTCCAACAGAGTTCGATTCCTTCTCTCAGAAACACCATTCCATTGTGGTGTCCCCGGAGGCGTGAGTTGTGAGACTATCCCACATTCTTTTAAGTACGTTGTAAACTCAAAACTCAAGTATTCGCCTCCACGATCAGATCGTAAGGCCTTCATACTCTTGTTTAATTGATTTTCTACTTCAGCCTTGAATTCCTTAAACTTTTCAAAGGATTCAGACTTATGTCTCATCAAGTAGACATAACCATATCTACTATAATCATCAGTAAATGTCATAAAATAAGAACAACCATTTCATGCACAAGTACTCATAGGTCCACATACATCAATATGTACAAGACCTAGTAAGTCACTTGCCCTTTCGCCCTTTTTGGAGAAAGACGCTTTGGTCATTTTTCCACGTAAGCAAGATTCACATGTGTTAATTGATTCAAGATCAAATTTACCAAGAAGTCCATTTTCATGCAACTTCTTCATGCGTTTCTCGTTTATATGACCAAGGCGACAATGCCACATGTAAGTCGTGCTTTCATGAGACGCTTTGAGTCGTTTGTTAGTTATGTTGAACACGGGTTTTTCCATTTCCAATATATACAGACCATTCATCATACAAGAGGATCCATAATATAATTCATTTTTATATATAGAACATCTATTGTCCTTTATAACAAAAGAGAAACCATTCGTCTCTAAACATGAGATCGAAATGATGTTCTTGGAAATGCTAGGAACAAAATACACATTTTCAAGTTCCATTACAAGTCCGCTGGGCAAATACAACTCTATACTTCCAACTGTTACGGCTGCAACTAATGCTCCGTTTCCAACTTGGAGTTGTACTTCCTTGTTACGTAGCTTCCTTCTATTTTTTAATGCCTGCATATTCGAACAGATATGAGCACATGATCCAGTATCTAATACCCAATCATTAATAGAGGATGAAGCCTTGGAAACATACCTGAGGATGAAGCCTTGGAAACCTTTCCAGACTTCACGTCCGCCAGATACTTTGGGCAATTCCTCTTCCAATGACCCTTTACGTTGCAGTAAAAGCAGTCAGAGGCAACAGCAACCTTTGCTTTGGGAGGATTTGGTTTAGCAATTTTTTTTGCCTTTGCCCTTGTACTTAGTAGCCACTTTCTTTGGAGCCTTTTTAATCTTCCTCTCACCAGCTTGGATCATGAGAACAGAAGTACTCTTCTTCATGTCATCATCTGCTATCCTAAGCATCCCCTGTAGCTCTTGCAGACTCTTGTCCATCCCAAGCATGTGGTAGTTCATGATGAACCCCGAAAAGCTGGACGGGAGTGAGTGCAAGATAATGTCCGTAGCAAACTCTTTGCTTAACGGAGCGTTTAGCTTCTCCAGCTGCTCAACATTGCTTGTCATGCGGAGCATGTGAGTGCCGACAAAGCCGCCTTCAGTCAACTTGTGACTTAATAGAGATTTGGTCACTTTAAATCTTTCAACACGTGCTTGCTCTTGAAACATGTTCTTGAGCTGTTGGCACATGTCATAGGTTTTAGTGTCCATGAATCGGCGCTGCAATTCAGGACCCATAATACCTACCAAAAGACTTTGTACATCAAGCTCATCATCCTTGTGCTTGTTGTACAGAGCGACCTCATCTGCTTTGCCATCTGCTTTAGGCGCAGCAGGGACCGGTGAGTTAAGGACATATTCTTTCTTCTCTCGCCTTAATACGATAGTGAGGGTACGGAGCCAATCAGTGAAATTGGATCCGTCCATTTTCAGTGTCTGTTTCTCGAGCAGGGAACGCAAAGAGAAAGACGATTCTTTAGCCATATTTCGATATCGTTAAAAGTAAAGATTTTAGCTTTGTTCATGTAATGTTTTATTCAAATAATAAAACTCCCACTGCAAATTTGTTCTATTCCCTTTTGCAGTAGGTCCAAGATCCCTATTTTCACCAATGTACAAGCCAGTTTTTACGCATGACTCAGCCATTAGTTATTTTAGGTAAGCAACCTTGCTAATCACACCTTGCATTATGATTCTTGGTTTCGTTAAAACATCACGTGTTTTTAACGAAGACTTTGCCCCAAGCCCAAAACCTTTTTGGAAATCATTGGTAAGTAACCTCACTCTATTTGGTTTGATATGTCTTACATAACCCTTGACCACCAAAGGTAAAAGGCGACGCCTACTGAGTAGAGAACTGTCAACCAATGAACAATAGTGTGAGAAGGATAGAGTAGGAAGGGCATACTACTTAATTCGTATGGGTTTGTGTTTATGCTTAATAGTGCAAGCAGACTTTAAAAGAGATATGTCAGACAAACAACCGAGGGTGTCCTCCTCCAGTCTATCTTTGGCATCAGAACCTCTTTCACATGCTTACGTTTGTTAAGCAGTCAGTTCTTTAAACTAACTGTAAGACATTCTTACGGATACGTGAAAGTCGTCTGCCAGAAAGATTAACGTGAGTTCCTTCACAAATCTATCTTTGACATCACGTTCTTTCACGTTTTCTTGAAAACGATAAATCTAATTTATACATTTCATATCAAATCAGTAAATCTAATTTTACTTATATACGGGAACTAGTCAGGTATATCGTTTATCAGTTTCTAATTCTTTATTTTGCAGTAATGCTCAGTTCTTATTTATACCGTTAAAAGCACATAAACAGTTTATATGTTTTTCAAAACAGATATTCTTTTCGGTCCATAAAACAATTTGGTAACGTGACAAAGTCCCCGTTTGGGCCTGTTGTCGTATTATGGAAAGGGGTTACCAGGAAAGATCAGGGTCACCGGGGACCACTTTAAATCTAATTTTTCCTAGACATAACCTTCTTTCTCATTGTACGCGCAACAGCTCTTACTTTAGGTACTTGATTGCTTTCTCACATTCTTCGATTAACTTTACTTATTCGAAGGTTTTCGAAAGGTGAAAGAGTTACATTTTGCCATTTCAAAAGCGTTAGAGTAATTTGGTAACGTGACAAAGTCCCCGTTTGGGCCTGCTGATCAGGACACGTAAAAGAGGTCAGTCGAAAGAGTCCTAAGACACCTTTCTTGACATAACCTTTATCTTTTACGGGTGGAGATTAACAGCTCTTACTTTAGGTACTTTATTGCTTCATCACATTCTTAGATATACTCAAACACAGTTGAAAGTTTTTGAATACGAAAACATAAAGAAAGCATAAAGAAAGCTTAAATCTAATTTAACTTTCTTTGTCGGTAAAACCGAACCAAGAAAATCTCATTTCTAATCGGTTTTGGACTTAAGCTGCAAATCTAAGAATTAAACAGATCTGCGGTATATGCACCTTATTTGCATAAGTTATAACTTTTAGAAAATCAATTAGCGGGAGAGCCTTGTGCTCTGATACCACTGTTGGGTTACGGGCCGTCCAAACCGTTGATTAGCTTAATATGCGGAAAGAACGTAAAACAAAAATTTTACTTCTATATTAAGCCAAGGATTAAATGAGGTATGTCAGAATACTTTCCAAGGGGATCCACCTTCAGTATTCTTTGGCATCAAAACCCGATTTAATCCTTTTACAGATCTACTCCATAATTGATTTCTAAAACTTTAATCTATCTACAAATTAAATAGATTAATATAATATATTTATACCTTGATCCAAATTCCAATTGGATTGCAGCAGACCGAGAAGACCGAATCTGAGGAACGTCTCGCTTCGGAGTATCAGACGTCTGATACCTCTATTGGTTATCCACCAGGACTAACCAGAGAGCGGTTTATTTCTTTTGCCAGAAATACTGTAAACCGCAGAATTCTGCAAAAAACACTATTCACCGAGAAAAAGACAAAATAAATATATTTATGACTCGCAGTTATTCAATAGAAATATCGCAACTTTCGCAAAAATATATTATTTCTGAATCTCGTAAACAACCGTAACTGAGAAAGAGAGAAAATAGATTTATCGATTCGATCAGACTAATCAGATCAGATATGAGTCAATTGGTTATTTTCTCTTTACCCCTACCCCTCTATTTATAGGCAAATGAGGAGGTTCGCCCGATTACCAAAATACCCTTAAAGTTTGGCATATTTACAATTATGCCATTCTTAATGGTAGTTTGGTAAAATGGTAAAATCAAATACCATGGTAAAATCAAATACTATTTGAGAATACCATTTGACAATACCATTTGACAATATCATTTGAGAATACCATTTGATTAATATATATATCATATATATATATTTGGATTTTTAATTTATTTAATTAAGGTTTTAATTTTGCCAATATTCAAAACCATAATTAATATTTAAAATCTAAATCAAATATACATAATTGTTCTAAACAATTATATTTCTCGGGGTCCGGTTTCAGTACAATTTTATACAACGCATCAAGTACGCTTATAAATTAACCGTTGTTTCTGCTTGTCATCTTATATGACATTTATAATTTAATTATATCACGTATAATTAATTATAACCATCTTAATATTAATTATAATCAATTTATAATTAATCAGTAAGATTCTCCGACTAGCTCCTATACGGTGTGACCCAATAGGATCTGTGTTATGTTGGTAAATAGAATTAAAACCATTTTAACTTCTATAATCATAGGAGGCATCTGACATCTGCACTATGACCATCCAATTACACAGATGATTCTGTACTATACAATACCACGATCCAGTAAACTATTTTAGTCGTGTTAATTCTTATGTCTCGCAGTATCAGATCAGTTTCAAGGTGGGTGTGTGTCATCCTTGCAAACTTAATCTTTTCCCGATCTTGAAGCAGATTATCAAATATAATTACTCTTGTAATTATACCGCATGCGAATAATCCTACCCTATCAAGGGGCCCAAGTGATACCGTAACTCGTATAGAGATACGAGGGACAATAGTACTTTTGGTAAACCATCACTACCTCGCCTAAGCTATGTATACCGAAAAGCTACCGTTATGACTGCGTTTTACCGACAGCGTTAAGTAACAATCACACATACACATCTCTTAGTAGGAAAGATGAATACCTCATACTTTAGAACTTAACACTGAATGAAAACATTAATGACACGTACACAATTCCATTTAATGTTTCATTCGAGGTCTGTCAAATACCATGTTCCTAGAACATGTATCTATGTGATTAAAATGACATCTCATGTCAATGGTCTGTAAAACTTGACTATCTTTTAATCCACATTCTAACCTTGTAACGGTAAATTAGTGTTCTTGCTAATTATCTCGGTTAGAGACTTTTAAGAGTATTTATCATCTATATTATGAAGCTCTACAATTTCAAGTCATGAACCCGAAATGATTCATAAATTCAATAATACTCAAGGAACAAAATGACAGTTTATTAATCACTCAATTCATGAACAAAGCTTTATGATAATTTATCGTATTATTGACTTCTAGATTATAACAAACTAACATAATCTTTATGGTTATTTTTTAAATTATAAGTTTCTAAACATTTCAATTAGTTTTTAAATTATTCATTTTAACGAAAAATTACTAACAAAAAAAAAGTTAGAACTCTGCCTATGTTATTTTACATAGCCGGTCCCAAGCCCGGAATAAAAGAGGAGGGGAACTTTTATTTTTTAATATATTGTTTTAAAATAACAATTTAATTATTTTGAAAGTAATTGATTTATGAAATTTTTTATTTATATTTTATTATAACAAAAATTATTGAGTTCAAATATACAACCATGTCAAATTAATTTAAATTGGTATGATTTTAGATTTATAATTTATTTGTTTTCAAAGAAAAAAAAACACAAAAAAAGCAAAAAAAAAAACACAAAAAAACCGAAAAAAAAAACCCGGTCCGGACCCGAACCAGCTCGTTCAGCCCCTGAACCCGTAACGGACATGGGCATTAAACGGGCAGGTCAGGATTTTTGAAAAAAATGCCCGTGATGCCCGGCCCGTTGTGCCCGTGATGCCCGTGCCCGTGCACGGGCTTTGCCCGGACCATTTACCAAACACTAGCATCATGGCATCATGCAATCATGGCCTTGCTGTCCCTCTAGTACAACTTCCTTAAAAACACTTAGCAGGGAAAATGTACCCGGGAATTTAAAGTAACACAGTCAAGTTTCATCCAAAATTAAATGACTTTATTTATATATATTATTGTTATTCAATCCAATCTTTTGTCATCTTAGCTAAAAAACTCTTCCGCCTTGTTTGGTTGTGGACTTGTGGGTTCAAATTAAGACGGAATAGCTTCCTTACTCCAAGTTAACATAGCTCAAGTTATTCTTCATTTATAGTTAAGCTGTAACTTAAACAATTTTTGTTTGCTTAGAGTTTTTTTACACAAAAGTTATGGTTTAATATAATTGTTGAATTGTATATTGTTATATTTAAAGATGACAATTTAATTAATGTGGTATATTTTTACAGCTAACAAAAAAAAATTGTTATTTGATCTTGTTTAGTATAATCGCTTCGCCAGTGAGAAATAATGTTAGTAGTACTAGACAAATCCATATTAAAATAATAATGATGATGCTAACAAACAACAATAACGCGAACAAGTTAATCTATTTTTCTAAATAAGTTAATTTACTCCGTCTTAAGTTATCTTTTATTCTAACATATTCCACCGTAGTTTATCATGTTTGACAAAAAAAAAATTGATCTAACCATCGACCAAAGCAATTTTGTTGTGGACTCGCCCACTAAGGCCCTGTTTGTGCGCGTTATTGTGTGTAGTGGTGGAGGGGGGGGCGAATTCAATTCAAAATCCGCACTCACGCTCATTCTCAAATATAGACCGAACACCGCCTAATAGTGTGCAACCACATCAACCTCTAGCATCAGTCTCTAGAGTTAGTAACGGTTGATTCACAAGTCATTAATCTCTAAATTATCAGTGGTTGATTGTTTCATTTTGTTTTTACATATTCAAACTTTATACAAAGCACGATTCACATTTATAAAAAAATAACCTTCACAAAAAAAAGTCAAACCGGAACAAGAAAGATTGATTAGGACTTTGTTTTTTAATGTAAAAGTTGGAAGTCAAGTTATTTGATTATTTAATATCGATAGAAATTCTCTTATTTGGATTTTAATCTTGTGATCTCTCGTACGGAAGACATTGTTATAGGATTATTATACTTGCAAATTAACATGCAGGGTACAATTTCCATTTGAAAGCATGTGGTGTGTTGGTGGAAATAATCTATGGATTTTAGCTGCATGTATAACTAACTGTACATATATTATTCAAGTTACTGTTGGACATGTTTTTTCAGAAGGAAGGAAGGGAATAGGGACATATATATTAATTATGTGTGTTTGTGAGAGAGGAGAGAGGAGAGAGGAGAGAAGAGAATAGTTGGATAGTTGGATAGTTGGATAGTTGGATGTAATATTGTAATGCATTTGCTTTTGGTTGATATAATGAGGACGTGGTCGTCCCTACCAAGGGGCCATGATCGTACCAGGCAGGGACAAAAGAGTACCGATTTCGAACCCATATTGCGACATTTGATTCAGACATGTGCTCGTGCACATGCACCATTCCCTCTCCCTTTAATTCTCCTCTCAATAGTCTCAACACTTCCAACCGCTGGACCCTATAATTAATCGAACATCGATCATTGTTATTTCTTAACCAATGTGATTTGGTGACCGATCATAATATGATTTCAACATAATTAATTACTGATTATGAACCGAAATCATTAATTAATGATAGATGAGATTGAAGAAGCTGGGATGGGGACCACATGATCGATCGATCCCACTTCCCAGCTCTATATACTATATAGTAAATATCATCCAGCTAGTGAGCTAGGTTTCGCCATTGCAGCTTGCAGGTGTAGAATTGTACATATATGATCACTTGGTCTGTCCCATTAATTCCCGGATGCTCATCCCGTAACAAAGAGTAGCTAGATTGATACATGCATGTCATCTCAAAATTCAAAAATAAATGATAATGATGATATAAAGGCAAATTGGAGGGAGGGACCACTATGAAATTTAATAAATGATACATACATGCATGCTCATCAACTTTTTTTTTTGCCAATAAGAAAATAACAACTAAAATTAATATGTGACGAGGCCGCCTCCGCCTCCGCCTCCGCCTCCGACACAATATATAGATTTATTTATATGTTATATCTGTGATATATCCATGTCAACCAGTTCAGAGGACAATGCCTTGTTTTCTATAATAAAAAAGAAGCATATATTATAAAGGAAATAAATTGGGTATCATTTATTTTATCCTCCAAAATGCTACACTATTACATAGGATGGGACTGATTCTCTGATTTGTCGGACCTGCTGTTAATGACGATGAATGAATTGAGAGAACAATGCTAGAGGCACTATATCAACATTCATAAAAAATATATATAAATAAAAACTAAACTAAGGAAAAATTGCATGTTACTTATCTTCTTGCTCCATGCTCCAATTTGGAGTCATGATATTAACACTATTTTTTTTTAGGATCCTAATAATTATTCCCGTATCACTATTTCTGCACCATCTCCGCACTAAAATCTAAAAAAATTTAGGTTTCCACTATTAGAATATTTAAATGTAGGATAGTATTTAACATGACTTATTACTGTATTTACCATGATTTGAATAAGTATTAATCTCTGCCTCCAACAGCGACAAAAAATTGTGTTCCCGCATAAATTGACACATTATATATGTATTGCCCCGCACTAGGTCCAAAACTTAATATGGGCGACCACTAAAACATTAACAAAACAATAGTATTTAACATGTAGCATTGATGTATTTATCTTGAATAACATTAGTATTAATCTCTATGCAGAGAACTGTATTTACGTACGAAAAAAATATCCAAATTATATCCCCGCACTAATTTCTTAATTTCTCTGTTTCGTCCCCGCACTATGGGGGACCACTAATTGGGGTCAAACTTCCTGGGCCAACCTAATATATGTAGTATTTATTCCTAATCTATGTAGTATTTTTCCTTCAGTTCAAGTACCAATCAATTATTTATCCATTGGACGTAGCAGTATTTATCCATGAACATTGGAAGTATCATGACTATAAAATATTCAAACTACAAAGTATTAATACTAAAGCATATAAAATATTCATACTAGAACATTGGAAGTATAGATAACAAAATCAATAAAATTAATCTTACTAAAATAATATAAGTATTCACACTATAAGATTGAAAGTATTCATACTAGAAGAGATAAAGTATTTATACCAAGGTTCGGCCAATTGCAAATTAATACAAAAATGGATATATTTTATGAAAGTATTCAAACTAAAACTTATAAAGTATTCATACTAAAATATATAAAGTATTCATACTAAAATACATAAAATATTCATACTAGAACATTAGAAGTATACATAACAAAATCAATAAAATTAAGATTGAAAGTATTCATACGAAGATTGAAAGTATTCACACTATAAGATTGAAAGTATACATACGAAGGTTCTGCTAACTGCAAGTAATACACAAATGGATCAACTTTAGAAAATATTCATACTAAAATTTTCAAAGTATCATTATTAGTAAATATACAAACTAATATTCATACTAAAACATATAAAATATTCATACTATAACATTGGAAGAGTGCATATACATATCATCAAATATTCAACATATAACATATTCAAACTACAAAATATTCATATACTAGAATATTGTTATTATATATATACATACTAGCAAATATTGAAAATAGGAAATTTCAAAGTACAAAGTATCGTTACTAGAAAATATTCAAACTACAAAATATTCATACTAAAACATATAAAATATTAATACTAGAACATTGAAAGTATACATATTAAAATCAATAAAATTATTCTTACTAAAACAATGTAAGTGTTCATATTAGAAGTAGTAAAGTATTCATACCAAAGTTTTGTCTGTCAAGTAAAACCATTCTTCTATCATTTGATCCCAAATTAAGTATTCATACTTACGCATTGAAGTGTGAATTTGTATGCTGTAAAATATTCATAAGAAACCCCTAAATTATTTACACCTCCCGAGCAAGTATTCACCACGTTGAGGAAAAAAAAATTAAAAGAGTATATTTGTTAATTTGTCCATTCAATTTTTAAAATAATTAAATAAAAATATATTAGACAAAATGTTAAATAAACGAAAACTTAACAATAAGACAAGAACATCGAAAATTCTTCATTTGACCAACTAGTATTCATTGAATACAAATGATACGCAGTGTTTTGAAATTCGGTTCTCATTTGGTATTCGGAAGACCGCCACATACCGCATATACGGTATGCGGCCGCATATGCGGTATGCGGATTTAAAATGAGAATTAATATTAATTTGTATGCAAATTAATAAAGTATCTAATATTTTACATCAAAGACCGAATATGCTACCGAATATGCGGGACCGATTACCGAATATGTGGAACCGAATACCGAGTATTTGGCCAAATATGCGGCTGAATATTCAAAACCGAATATTAGACTGAATACTTATTTTTTTATGCGAATTCCAACCAAATACGAATATTCGGCGTAATTTGATTTTTCATTACTAAATCAAGAGGAATTAGTTTGACATCGTTCTCCATAGTCCACACCACACATTTTCTATATTTCTCTCTCTCTCCGACAGATAGTTGTGAGTTGTGCACGTAGCCAAAGCAAAGTCAATACTTTGCCAAGATTGACTTCACAAAGCCAATAATTCATATCCTCTCCGATATCTGATAAGGAATATTATTATATATTCTGAAAGGGCAATGGGGTGTTACTGTAGCTAGGAACAGTAACACCCCGCCTCCCTTCTGTTGGATGCTCAGTGAATGGCCTAGATTATTTTCGCTGATGTCAGGTTACGTCACAAGCAAAATATTCCCCATCTGCTCGTATCTTAAGTACCATCTCACTCTCCATTTACTTTCTTCTCCCTCTCTTTCAGATGTACGCCGCGTGGCTCCAAGGTCGATGCCGCGTGCCCCCAATTTTCAGCTGCTATTTCCCTCCGTCACCGTCACTCCCTCCTCCTCCTTCATTTGCGCCATTCAATACATCTGAGCTGCCTCTCCCAATATACTCCACAGCTGGTGCCCTCTTCTCCAGTCGGTCCTCCTCCTCTCGTCGTTCTCCTTCGGCGATCTTCCACCTGACTGACCTCAACGCCGTCCTCCTCTTTGCCTCCTCGATCTTCCTCTCCCTCATTCGGTAAGTTATTCTCCACTGTACCGCTGCACAGGTCCCATTTATTTCAAACGGTAGCTCACTGAACGAAATAAATGGATTATGTGAGCACCAGCTCGGTTCCAAGGGGAAAAAAATACTCCTTTTGTGCGTAGGTTAATGATAGCTAAGATGTTTTTTTTTAATCTATATTAGCACAGATCAGAACAAGTTCGAAGGATATATAATATCCATCTTGCTTATTACTAAGAATCTGTTACGAGGCTAATTTATCTATGAATCATTTTGTTTTAATAATTTTGATTACTATTTTGCACATGCATATTGAGTCTGTTTCTGAACTAAATGAACAAGACAATGTTATCATCAGAAAAAGCAGAAAAATGAGCATTTATATCTCTGTTTATATTTGGCCATAGTAAAAGTACTTTTCTTGTATTTCTTTATTTTTTCCTGTCATTAAATAATTTGTTTAAAAGGTTTGCCGACCAATATATGAGTTAGCAGAATAGTGTAGTATATATATGTATGTAAAAATGACACATACAGTATCTATCAGGTAGATAACTGTTCTTTCATCACAGCATTTCTAAGTTGTCTCCATTTAGTTAGGTTTATTTTATTGATATTTTCCCCTGCAAAACAAACTATCAGTTGATATACTGTATTGCTTTGGTGCTGTACCTGGCACCTTTATTCATACTTCATACTATATCAATTACTATATGGCATTTCAACTTTTACTTATTTTTTTCTCTTACGAATATTGCACTTTCAAATCCCTCTGGAACGGGTTAAGGAAGTCAAACCCAGTAGGCCACTGCCACCTCCACCTCGACCACCTGCGACCAAACCTGATTCGCCGGAAAACCAGCCTACCACAACTAAAGAAGAGTTACCTGCACTTCAGCTTAAGTTGCTCTTTGTTCTTCCCTTTCTATCCTTTTGACAATTTTTTCCCTAAGATAAGAGCACGAAGGTGTCATTTTGCTTTGTTTTGGTCTTCGTGTAATTTCAGTATTTTCTCGATTTACACCAACTTTTGAGAAGGGTACATTATTCAAAGGGAATTGGAGAGGTGATTCCAATGAGAGTTGATTTGAATAATAGAGTGCAGTGATTCTGTGGATGCCAGACCCGGCAGAGGGGGATGCGGTGCAAACGAATGAGGCTGCACATAAGGGGAAACCAAGAAGAATAAAAGGATATGGTAAAATGTCCTTCACTGTGTTTTGCTTATTCGTGGAACAATATGAAATTTAACAACAAATAGAGGTGCATCAGTCACTATTTACAAATTTTACTCTGCGCAGCTCTTAATTTGAGTTTTTTATTTGCACGTTGTTCCCAATTCCCATTTAGTGCTTTCTTAAGCATATATGCAGAATGCAATTTGCAGTCAGCAAATACACAGATGGCCTAAGCCACAAAAAACTAAGACTAAATGAATTACCTGTTCCTCTTATTTGCTACAATGGTAAGGAAACTTGAGCCAATGTGTAGTTCAATTTCTCTTCTCAAATACTCTCCAAACATCACCTCACGACACCTAAATTTTTTGCAGCAAGACTAAAGTAGAAATCCTTATCATACATGACAGAGGTGGTGCAAACAATGAAGCATCCTCAATGGTCACAGACGAGGTTAAAACTCCAAAAAAAAAAGCTAAATGAGCCAGAGAAATTGGAGACTGGATTCACCTCAGAGAACCATTTCCGAGGCAAAAAGCTTCTTAAAATCACCGGGCCGTCTCACTCCACTCAATGACTTCAAAAGCGAGTCTTCGTACCACAGCACACACAAATCAGTTCACCTCTCCTCAATTGGGTCAGCTTTTGACCATCAATCATTTTAATCTAATATCATAACAAATTAGTTTTGTTATAAAATTGTTCCCAACCTGGAGCTTGAAATTATTTTTATTTAGGTTTAAGAATAGAAAAGGGAGTTTAGTTGAAGCACCAGTGTCAAATGCAGAGGCAGCTCCAGAGGTGTTAATGATGAAGGAATTACAAAGAACAGAGAGTTGGGATCGTGTGGAAAGGGAGAAGGATATAAGATAAGGGATTCATCTGGCAACGACGCTCGAGAAAACCGAGAAATAACAAATCCTAGACTTCCTGGTAACCCAATTGTAACTTCTCTTGGTACTGTTTTAGAATCCCTTGCAGTGTTTTCAGTTTTTAATCTACTAATTTAATTTACATCCATTTGTTATTATTGCAGATATTTGCATCTGATAGCTTCCTTGCGCTGACAGAGTACACATGGGAAACAATTTTAGGATGAAACTGTAGGTATGGAATAATAGTAGTTAAGTATCAACAAAGTAAAATACAGAGAAGTTTCGAAAATAAATAGCATTAGAAACAGAAAGCCTGCCTTGTCAGAAAATAAGATAATCCCATTGCTTTTCTTTATTGGAATATGAGTTCCTATGTAATTGAAAATTTCAATGTTGCCCTGTTGTTAGCTGCTCTTAAAAGTGAGTAGTATTACATATTAATTAACGAATTTTGAGTAATAACCTGATGAAGTGTTCACTGAAATAAGCCAATCATTCATATATTGAAACATCACATTAAGAATATTATATAAATTGTGTATTATGGACGTGTCTTTGATAAATTATACTGGAATAAAGAGATGCTATCAGAGAACAAAGAGAAATTACTGTCGAACTCATTAACTACACAAAGTGTGGTATTTATCTTCTATTTCTTCATTTTTCCTGTTCTTTCTTGAACTTAGAAAGAACTCAGCAATCTGATAAATTTCTCTCATGCAAAAAATTCTGGAACTTATTCCATTTGCAACTGATGCGCGACCAAAAGGTGGATACTTTTGCTTCTCTTTTTCCATCAGCTTAACAGTAGAACTCTATGTTAAACATGGTTTCTAGCAAGAATTCCAAGGATCTGTTTCTTTTTCCCCTAAAAGAAGCAACAACATCCAGCACCATCGATTTAAAATTGATTGTACCGTTCACTAAATGTTGCAGGGGGGAATATTAGTACTTCATATGAGTGCAATTGGATAGATTTTTGATATGCTACTAGCATAGGTTAATTTCACGTATTCTTCTTTGAGTGAGGCTACGGTACTATGCATAGCGCATATTAGTCCGTACTATGGATTAATATCTCTATTTTCACAGTCTAAACAATCGATCTGTCTCTCTCAACATGATCTCCATATGGTGATTTTCAACCTATCTAAAAAAGCCGTACCAAAATTGTAACAAATGCGAAATTTAGTCTTCAGATTGCTGGAGCTACGTATATTACCTTGGCCTCACTCTTCTTACCTTTTTCTCTTTTGTTGCACTGGAGCACATTGAGGCCTAATATTGTTGTCTTGGGGCCAATAACACAATGCAAAGATATAAACTAAAAAGTGTACAGGGTTTTCAACTTCAAATGCAAATATATAGCAAAATTGAACTCTTCAAAAAGTGTCTTAGTGAACTGTGAAGCACTCATCAAATTGTCTGAATACATACTCTTAGGTGCTCACCTTAATAACATTCACAATGGTATAAAAAATATTTGCAAAATTTAGTATGGATTAAATAGAAATTTGATTAATATTGTCATAAATGGATGCTTAAATTAGATACTGGATTTTTCGAACAGTGTTAGCCTCACTTTATTGTAATTTGCAATGACTGAGATCATATTAATCAATTAATATTCAGATTTTCTGACATTCCAGACAAAACTGGCCCAAATCTGTTCTTAGGTTGGCCTCTGCATCTTTGATGGGACCGAAAGGGTCAGGTTAGCCATTCATTTTTTGTAAAAGGCTAGAATCCTAGAATCTTTTAGTGGTAATTAGACAATTATGATCGGAAACAATGATAAAGGAGAAATTAGTTCATTGAATTGAGAGAAGATGATTTCAATTTGAAGCAATGATAAAGGAGAAATGAATTCATTTCATTGAGAAAAGATGATTTCAATTTCAACATGTTTGATCGGAGCCATTATATTAATAAAATTAATTCATTGTTGAGAACAAAAAATCTATTCCTGTTACCTTCTATTGATGTGTGCTGAAAGGATGAATATGTGTTGATAATAAGAACATCAAACATTAATTCCAAGTGAGGTAATACCAGCATATCACTTATTTTATGGAATATGAACGTCTTCATCAGGGTGAGGCAGGTCTAAACTTGCATCCAAATTGTACTTTTGTTTGTGTACAAGTTTAAAAAAAATCTTCACTCCTCCAGGCATTAGGTGCACAATTTGTCAAATATCAGGTATTATTTGTGCTACTATAGAGAACTAGGTATTGCTTCCATTATAAACTATTATTATTGTATCAGAAAATAACTTGATGCTCTTCTAGGGAGATGAGAATATAATGAAATTTGATGGGGACCACAATTTGCCTAGGCCGCAATTCTAATATGATTCTGCTTCAATCTTCTTGTACAATGTGCTGTGGCCCCCACTTATTCCTGCTGTACTGGATTCAACCAAATTGTAGTCCTGTGATTTGGGAGGCTTCAAGGTTGGCACCGATAGTAAATATGAGGTCATTGATTATGCACTGTAATATTTTTAAATGAAAATTCAGAAAGAACATGAAATATGACAACATTTAACAAAAGGAAACTATGATGCCAAATTTTGCTTTTTTTCTTTATGGGTTTACTGTTACATCAGTTGACAAAAGCTATATGTAAATAAAATATAAAAGTATATTGACTTATTGTATATTCATTTTTATGTTTTTAGAGTATGCTTTATGAGATCATGTCTGATCTATGTGCGGTTACCTGCGGTGCAGGATCAGTGAGTGTATGTATCAGACTGCTCTGTGTTCTGTATTTTGAATTTCGTATGACATTTCTAGGAAGCAAACACACTGATATATTGATATTGTTCGATCAATAGTTGTCTTAGCATGCCTCAATATATCTCATGTAAGTTTTAGAACAATGTTCAAGCTTTATCATCTTTTCTTTTCCCTTTTTTTAACGGATATTTATATTAGATAATTAAAATATAATTCTTGCTGGTATCTCAATTGATGATAATTAATATCTTACGTAAGAACAATCATTAGAAATTTTCCTCCTTTTTATATTTTTGTTGACCCTTTTTATTTGATTTTTACTTAACCAAATGAAAGTATCAAAGTATTTTAAGTCTGAATTGTATAAATTTGAACCTATTTACTGTCAAATGCTACTTTTGACTGCTAATATATCCTATGCAGTCTATTCATTGTTTGTTTGTTGGTTTGATTGTTCTCAACAAGAAAAATATATGATACGATTTCTGTGCATATGTAAAAGTCCTGTTTACTTAATTAATACACTTCCCGAAAAGAATATGTGCTGCAAAAGAAAACAAAAATACCATCCATATAAATCAATTAACACCAAAAAAAACTCAGTTGCGGCGGAGCCGCAACAAGGTCAATAGTTTTATAATTAATTGATAATTTCGCACAAATTTCAAAGCATAAATAATATTGCCCTGCACAAATTTCAAACCACACATTTTTCGGGAACACTACAAATTTGTTATTAACAATGATTAGTGAATAAGAGAGATGAGACCACTACAAATTAGTTATTAAAAATGATTAGTGGATAAAAAATGTAGTTATCATCAGGAAGACATTTGGGAGATTAATGTAAGGAGACAAAATCATTACTCTATTTAATATGGTGAGGGTGTGAGAATGGTACCGGATGAACCAGAAAGGTTGTATATAATTTATTTTTTTTATCATCAACATTCATAACAAATACAAATAAATAAATAAGATCTCGATTAAGGAAAAATTGGGCGTTAGTTGTTTTGTCTCCCTCCATGCTCCAATCACATTTGAAAGAGAGAGAGAAAAAAATATTAACAGTGTTGTTTGATTTCGTGCAATGTAGATAGTTATATTTTTTTTTTTTCATTTTGACAATATTGCATGCGCTGCATAAAATCAAAATAACAACAAGTTTTTACTCAATAGCACTATATCTTCATTTTCAAAATTCAAATAGCCGATCCGAACCGTTCAACATGTTCTCCATATTGAAATATGCTTGAAGACCCAATTTTATATTATTTTTGGAATTCTTTTACTATTTATTAAGCCACTTTAAAAATCGTTGATCTGATTGTTCAGAAATTTTTACTGTTTTTTACTGTTCACAGTGGATCAACAATTTTCAAAGTGGCTTAATAAGTAGTAAAAAAAATTCCACAAAATGTAAAATTTGGTCTCCAAGCACATTTTAATATGTAGAACATGTTGAGCTGTTCGGATCGGCTATTTGAACTTTGGAAATGAAGATATAGCGTAGAGTACAAATATATTTTTACTGTACGTCTCACCATAGTCAGACTCTATATATATAGAGCTGGGCTAGGGTGCTTCATGGAGTAAAATAAGTTTTTACTCCATTGCACTATATTTTTATTTTGAAAATTTAAACAACTGATCTGAACCGCTCAACATGATCTCCATATTAAAATGTGCTTGGAGACCAAATTTTACATTTTTTAAATTTTTTTTACTATTTATTAAGCCACTTTGAAAATCGTTGATCCGATTGTCCAGAAATTTTTACTTTCTTTATTGTTCACAGTGGATCAACAATTTTCAAAATGGCTTAATAAATAGTAAAAAAAATTCAAAAAATGTAAAATTTGGTCTCCAAGCACATTTCAATATGCTTGAACATTTTTGAAGGTTCGAATCGGCTATTTGAACTTTGAAAATGAAGATATAGTGTGGAGTACAAACGTGCTTTACTCTATGAAACACCCTAGTCAACCCCCTTTCTCTCTTTCTCCAGGGGCGGACCCAGGATTTTCGTCGGGGGGGGCAAAAAAATATCGAATCGGGTTTAAATAGCTAATCGGATTTAAATCCATTAACTAATTAGGTACTCAATAAAAAACAATGCTTTAATTTATAGTTTTCAATACTCTGACTTATAATTTCTTATATTTTAACATATAATACTAATTATCAATCAAAATTCATTAAATTTATTTTAATTTTAACCTTAAATTTAACACGAATTACAAATCAAACATCCAGAGGGGGGAAAAAAAAATTTAAGAGGGGGGTAGAGTCGATCGAAACGTCTAAATTTCCACTAAAACTCAAAATCCAGGGGGGCAAAAAAATTAACTTGGGTCCGCCCCTCTCTCTCTCTCTCTCTCTCTCTCTCTCTCTCTATATATATATATATAGTAGAACTAGGGTGCTCCTAAGTTCACCAAATCTCTTGTGAACTTGACTCTGAAATATATTGAATCGACTTTAAACGATAAATTCAAACCGTAGTAATCCTTCTACCTAATGATTGATGCGTCTACATGTGAAAATTTTAAAGTTTCGAATTAATTTAATATAGAGTCAAGTGGCCAAAGGAGTCTAAAAAATGAATGCATTAAAATTAATTTATAAACCTTAAATTTTTGACCACTTGACTCTATATTAAATTAATTCGAAACTTTAAAATTTTCACATGTAGACGCATCACTCATTAGGTAGAAGGGTTTCAACGGTTTGGATTCATCGTTTAAAATCAATTCGATATATTTTAGAGTCAAGTTCACAAGAGGTTTGGTGAACTTAGGAGCACCCTAGTTCTACTCTATATAGTATGGCTAATATGCTTTTGGTTGTATTTCGGCCGAAATATAACCGATTCATTTTTCAGTTTCCGAAGTCTAAAAAGTCGATCCAAACGTTAGATATGTTCTCCATATTGAAATGTGCTTGGAGACCAAATTTTATATTTTTTGGAATATTTTAACTATTTATTAAGCCACTTTGAAAATTGCTGATCCAAATGTGGCTTAACCAAACAGTGAAACCGTTGAATCAGCGATTTTCAAAGTGGCTTAATAAATAGTAAAAAAATTCCAAAAAATGTAAATTTTGGCCTCCAAGCACATTTCAATATGGAGAACATATCTAACTGTCTAGATCAACTTTTTGGACTTCGGAAATTAAAAAATGAATTGGTTGTATTTCGGGCTGAAATACAACCGAAAGCATATTAGCCAGACTATATATATATATATATATATAGTAGAACTAAGGTGCTCCTAGGAGTACCAAGCTCCTTTGTACTCTTAACTCTAAAATCTATTGGATTAACTTTGAACGACAAATCCAAACCATTGAAATCTTTCTATCTTATGAGTGATGTGTTTTCATGTGAAAATTTTAAAGTTTCGAATTAATTTAATATAAAGTCAAGTGGTCAAAATTAGAAGGTTTTTAAATTAATTTTAATGCATTCATTTTTTGGAAGACTTTTGACCACTTGACTTTATACTAAATTAATTCGAAACTTTAAAATTTTCATAGGTAAACGCATCACTCGTAAGGTAGAAGGATTTCAACGATTTGGATTCGTCGTTCGAAATTAATCCGATAGGTTTTAGGGTTAAGAGTACAAAAGGGCTTGGTACTCCTAGGAGCACCCTAGTTCTACTATATATATATATATAGAGAGAGAGAGAGAGAGAGGAGGGTTTCAATACCTTATCTCCTTATACCTCATTCATATCTCATGTTATATATCTCTATTTTTAAAGTCCAAACTATGATGCAATTTTGTCTAAATTTGTTTTTGCCCCATTGTGAAGAGACATTTTTTGTTGATGAGTTCATTGAATTTTGGTGGTAAGTATTCTCCTTTCTTTTTGGGTTGGTTTAGAAGGTCATGTGCTGAACAACCAACCAAGTTTTCAGCTTGTTTTCCGATGAAAACGAATTCTGCTTCTCCTGTGTCATCTTCAGCAATTAAACTGAAATTTAACCTGGAATTGAAAAGATTTCTATCATTAATAAGAGAGAAGTTGGTAAAATGTGAATAATTTTGTTCTTGGATTGTTAATGTAGTAAACTTACCATGGCTGAGGTCTTGGGACGCTGGTTGTACAATGGGCACAGATGTAGTATGGTTTTCTGACACGTGTCTTGTGAGTTGGACATGCATCATAATACCATCCATTTTCATCTAGGATTACAGTGATTTTGACAACCACGTTGAATAATTTTTCCTGCATTGTTTGTAGTTTATTTATCACTGTGTTATATGATTGTATGTGATGGTGTTAGCGTTTTTTTTTTGTTTGATTTGTTACCGGATATTCTGGCGTGCACATTTGGTGAAGTTCTTTGATGGAAATTGAGGGAGGAAGTTGCTTGTTGGATTGTCCTTCCGCAGATGTGGTTTCATGTATTATGAGTTGTTTCTTCTTTTTTGCTATTTTGTATTATGTTAAAATTTTGTCAGGTTCAATGTTTGCCTATTGTAAAGTTGAATATCAAACTGTTGGTTATTACAGATCAATACCTTTTTCGAAATTCTTCTATTTTAGGTAGCCATTGGTCTTGGTATATCCTTGTGCCTGAATATGTTTTAAGATTCCATTTTTCTGTGATTTCATAAATATGTGAGTTTATAAATGAAATGGTTTGGTTTAAAGTTAGATTGATAGTGAAAATAGTTAGTATTTTTTTGTGGATGAAAAAATACTTGAAAAGAAATTCAATTGGAGAGAACTAAATACAAGGACGACATGTTGTGTTTTTTATTCTTCTTGTATTCATTGGAAATCAATTTGAGGCAAGTAGTCCTCCCATATATTAATCAACACTCTGTCATCCCTGTGATATTGTGAATACAAATGTTGTTAATATTTTGATAGAGTAGCATATAATGTAAGGATGGTACTCATAGTGTTTCTTATTTTGGCAGAGTTATTTGAAGGATAAAAAAAATCAGCATTTTAAATATTTTTTTATGTGATATTTAGCTCAATTTTTGTAATAGTGTAGTAAATAGTTATGTATATATGTATTCGTGTGTGTGTGTGTGTGGGGGGGGTGGGGGGGTTGTATAACAGAGAAATGACATAGGTCAGATTTATTTATTATTAGGTTCTAAGCTAGTTTTGTAGTTTTGTAGAGCAGTACGACAGTAGATTAGGTAATATAAATGTTCAATTTGGGAAAATTGTGAATTAAATAGGAGTTTGTTTTATTAAGTAGGAGAAAAAGGAAATAACAAAGTTATTGAGTGAGGTAGAAGAGGATGATATATAATTGTACCTTTCTGTCTTCAATTTCTATATCTCTTATGCTTACTTGTGCGTTGTTTGTTAGGACTTGTTTTATTGGTCCAATGGAAATGACTTGTCCAATGACATCTGCTTGATTGAATTTGGGTTAGAATTATTAATTTTATAAATGTGATGTGTTTGCAAAGTGCTTTATTATATTGTATAAGTACTTACCGACAATTGTTTTAGCTCCTTTGATAGTTGTGCCAATGCTTTTGAGTGGTTTAAAGTCAAAGTATCGTAGTGGAAATGCTTCATTGCCATCTTCAATTTTAGTGACATCTGTTGCTCCTGTCAGCTGGATTCGAAATTTGTGATCCACTGTTTTGTATTGGTCTCGGCTACTATCTAACCTAAATTTGTAAATTTCATAGACAAACCCTTCTTCTATCTTTTGTAATACATCATCTGCATCCGGATCGTCGACATCGATAAACCCTTCTATTGCTGTTTTCTGAACAAATAAGACTAATTTGTTAGTAATGATTCAAGAACAGTAATAATTTTTTTGTAATATAGTTAAAATATTAAGCTTAGTAATAACTAATTTATATAAAGATATTTAGGAAGAAGTAAAATTTTCGTGAAAAGCTATGGAAGAAAGTAGAATTATTTATTATTTATTTCAAGGTGAGAGAAGTAATGAAAAATAATAAACTACCTCTTTGTCGACAAAGATGAAATCATGTGAAAATATTTTTCCATCTGTTGGACTTTGTGCTGTCCAAAGTTTCGTAATTCTTCCCATGATTCTTTGTCGATACATTCCTGTTGTGAGTGCTGCAAGAGGCGTTATTTTCTTTTCAGCGGCCATCTGAAAATTTATGGAAATGTTGATAGTGTTAGTTAAAATAAAAAAAAAATTCTATAAACTGATAAGCAATAAAAAAGAGAAATAATGTTGAAATATTTATTCTTTATCTTGAACTATAGTTAACGAAAATATTATTTATATAGGATTATACCTAAGTCACTAAAGATTTCAGTATAAACTATGTTTGAGTATAATTTGGGTGACTATTATTTGGATTTTTAATGAGGATTTTAACCCCTGATCTAGATGTTGTTCGAGATAGTGCCACATATAATTGTCCGTGAGTGAAAACTGGTCGGGGAAGATAAATTCCTATCTTGTTAAGAGTTTGTCCTTGACTTTTGTTGATTGTCATTGCATAACATAATCTTACAGGAAACTGTTTGCGTTTTAAAGTAAATGGCCATTTTAGATCTTTTACATTGAAAATTATCCTTGGTATGTAGATTGTTGTTCTCTTGTTGGGACCTGTGATTATCACTGCCTCAATTATCTTTTGTGCTAATTGTGTTACTATTAATCGTGTTTCATTGCACATGCCATTAGCTTGGTCTATGTTACGCATTAGCATGATTGGACATCCAATTTTTAGTGTTAATTCGTGACTTGGAATGCCATTTTGTTTGATGGAGTTCAAACATTCAAGAGGGTACATCGTTTGAAGTTCTTCTAAAGGGATTGTCGAATTTGACATTGTATCTGAGCTAAAATATGTTGTAGAATCTGTTGGTATGATTTTGAGTATCATATCATTGATTATATTGGCATCATCATTTGTTGAAGTAACTATTGCTTTTTCTCTTAGATATTGAGCATCTTTGTAAAACATTTGAAAATTGTCATAAATAGTTTCTATAATAGCTTGTTTGTTTTCTTTGTTTGTTTGTATTAATAGATTATTTGATATTTCTATCCAGTCAGTTTCGAGGTCATCGAATAATTTCTTTGATGGAACAGTACCATTTCCTATGGCTAATAACCAATCATTAAATTTTTCTGCATCTTCTTTTTCTTGTTGAGACATGTGAGGAAGTTGTAAATGCATGTTTTTGTTAAGTCTATAAATTTGACAATGCGGCCATAATTTTGATTTTGTTATTGATGCATTCAAAGTTTCGTGTTTACTTGCGTTTTTGGTAATTGGTAGAGTTTGTCGAAAGTCTCCTCCAAGCAAAACTGTTTTACCTCCAAAGGGTTTTTCTTTACTATTGTTGTTCTGTGTACTTAAAATATCTCTTAAGGTTCGGTCCAATGCTTCAAAACAATAGCGATGATTCATTGGAGCTTCATCCCAAATAATTAACGGTGCTTTTTGAATAAGCTCTTCCAATTGTGTCCTTAGATTTGTTATAACGCAACTCATACGAACACAGTATCCCAAAATACGAAAGGATAAAAGTAAGAAAAAGAGAAATAGCAGGAAAAATTACCTTATGGAAAGAGTGAAATGTAGATGAAACGAAGCACTGAGCTCAAAGAAAAAGTAATTTCATTGATTGAGGAGCAATTTTGGGATTTCACGGAGGGAGACAAAGTTGACGGAGAAAGAGGAAAAAAGTTCAGAAATTTTGGAAGACAGAGTTCACACTTCACAGTGTTTTTTTTATTTATTAATTTTTTTTCTCCTGAGCTGGAAAGGCGTAGAAACTTCTGGAGAAGTGAGAAATCAAGGGAATTGTAAAATTTTCAACATAGATATATCACATATCAAAGGCATAGACGCATAGTCATCACTCTCAATAGTGGGACCAATATGTCTTTCATACTGTAGATACTACTGTAGGTCTACAGTGACGAAACTCATCCAGGATTAGATACTATCTATAGATATGCACGTGCAACACCTACGGTAATTGTCATTCCAAAGTAGGGGTGTCAATTAAAACCGTTTACTCGTTTATCCTACCCGTATCGTATTTGATAAGACGGGTGTGGATAAGGTTTTTTTTCGTTAGCTTATTTGGTATGGGTATGGGTAAGAATTTTTTTTCGTTAGCTAAACGGGTATGGATATGGGTAAAGGCTATTACGTACCCATTGAGTAATGGGTAATTATATAAAATAAATTACATATAGATGTATAAATGTTATATTCAATTTTTTCAATTTTATGTTTCTCATATTATTGTATCAATGTTAATCCATGAGATAAAATATATGTATTTTGTTGTAAGATAAATATTATATTAAACATATTATTTTTTTTATTTGAATGTTTTATTATTTAATTAACGAATTGAATTTTGAATTTGTTAGAAGATATATTTGTATTTTTTGTTTTTTTTTTCTTTATAAAAAATATTAGTTTGAATTGATTGCATATTTATATTTTGATTTTTATATTAGTAATTATGATTGCATATGTATGACATGATGAGTTTTGATAGTATATTTGTAAAAATAATAAAATAATTATATTAGTATTATTCGTTATTCACCTGCTACCGTTTCGTTACCCACTAATCTTAACGGGTACGGATAGGGTAGGATAAGGCAAATTCTTAACGGGTAAGGGTAGGGTATGGGTAAGGTCAACTCTTAATGGGTATGGATATGAAAATGCTTTCACCCTACCCGTATCGTACCCATTGACACCCCTAGACCAAAGTAGAAAATTTTGCAAATCGTCTCCCTTTCCAAAACTCTTTGGAAGTTTGGATGTCAATATTAGTTCCACCGAAAAACGAATTTATTTTAAAAATCATTACTAAATTAACAAAAGTTCTGGAATCAACTTGATTAATTTTCTTTTTTTTTTTTACAAAAATCATCACAGCCAAAAATACTCCTCAGTATTGAATTTTGAAAATCGGACTTTATGATCAGTATTGAATTTGAACCCATTTTAATCACTTTCTTTCATATGATGCCGCAGAAAATTCAGAAACAAAAAACATTCTCAATTTGAGAAAAAAAAAATAATAGGATTGGATATTAAATATAAAAAAAACCAAACGGAAATAAGAAAGACTTTAAGAATGCACATACACGTTAATTATTTTTCCGGTATGAGCTTTGGATTTGCTGATTGACTATTCTAAGTACTAAAGTTTTAAATATTAATTAAAAAAAAAACTTCAAGTTTGATTTAAAAAATGAGTTCAAATGAAATCGAATAAGATTTTCAGTTTGTAGTAGGAAACCGAACATTACATTTGGTTTGGCTAAAAGAAAAAAAAAATCGAACATCAAGTTTGGATTGACAAATAAAAAAATCGAAGATGGTCTTCAGGAACTTTTTTCAGAAACCATAAATAAATAAAAAATTTACCAAACCAACTTGATTGCTTTCATTTTTGTAAAAAAAAAAACACTAATCATGTTGGTTTCATAAAATTATTATTTATAATTATGGTTTATAAAAAAAAATTGATCTTCAGTGTGCTTTTAAATTGGAGCGGGTCTATCTATATGTGGCCATTGTGTAGCATTCAATATTGAGAATAATGACCGGTTTTTAAAATTTATACTAAAGATCATCTTCGATGGTGATGATTTTTGTAAAAAAAAAAAATTATAATCAATTTAGTTTCTGAATTTTTAATTATTTAGTGGTGGGTTTTAAAAAAAAATTCCCAAAAGACCATGGTTATTACTGTGCCGATATTTTTTTAAAAAAAAAATGTGTCCATTGTATAGAAGTCATCTGAATGAATAAAATGGCAACTATGTATAATTAATTCTTAGTACAATTCATTAGTAGTTCTCCTGCCAAGTATTATAATATAGATCAGACATACCAGTACCACCATATGAGATCAAATGTATGACAAATTAGTTGGCAAATAAAAGCAACCTGCAAGACATTTCATGAAAAGCGAGGCGGTTTCAATAAAACCGAGGAAGACAGGTTCAATTAATTAATCTGCATAATAATTAATGTTAACAAAAGTTCTAGTTATAGGAAATATCATACAGCTACAATGCTACATACATATCATATGTACTACAATTACAAATCGGTTAGTCAAAGAATTAATGCAGTTCGATCTCTTTTTTCAAGTCAACCGCAAGTGTTTTTAAGTCTCTTTGCTGCCTTCATGAATCCCACAATCACCTGCATTTCATCCAATTGCTTGACAGTACAAAAGCAATTGGGTGGGGGTGGGGGTGCATTTAAAAGTCAATTTCCAAACAACAAAAAAAAAGGGAAAGAAAGTTCACTTTCATTGAAATCATTGCAACACTCTTGTGACTTGTCTCGTCACTCGTGTCGTGTGAAAGTGAAATTAACAAGCATCAAGTAAGCACCATGGACTGACAGTGACAATAACATCAATCAACTAGCGTCCCTAGACATAACAAGCAACGAGTGAGGCTATGGTACAACAAATATCACATAATGGTCCTCCCTGCAATGGATCGATATCTTTGTTTTCAATGTCCAAATATTTTAATCTTAACCGTTCAACATCATCTTCACGTGAAAATACACTTACAAACTAAATTTTATATTTTTTCGAATTCTCTCCTTGTTTAGATAGGTAAAAAATCAATACTTTTGAATGGTCTTAGAAATTGATTTTCTACCTATCTAAAAAATAGTAAAATAAATCTAAAAAATATCAATTTTGATCAACAAGTACATATACACATGAAGATGTGTTGAACATTTAAATCAAATGTCTGAACTTTTAAAAATAAATATATGAATCCATAGCACAGACTAATATACGCTATGCATAGTACCATAGCCTCACTCCCCTGGCAACTTCATAATCTTCAAAAACTAGCTCGCAAATACAATGGCAATAAAAATGTGGAGCTAACAAGTATATGAATTGTTTGGTAGCCTCCACCAACATTGTCTCAAAAAAAAAAAAAAAAAAAAACCAAGTATGCAAATTGTCAGTTTAGAAAAATAGCATTCACATATATAATTCAAGAAAAGTCCTGTCCGCAATGCTATTTGGGAAACTGATATTTGAAATGAACAACCTTCTATTGCATCTCAACCTCGGAAACCTTTTAGTTATGACATTTGGCTAACCCCTAAATTATTTTCATGTTGTTACAAAAATAAAAATTAGGTGCTTCTGAAATTAGTTAGATACTCAGCTGAATACCTGTGACATAAAATGCCTCTGAACACCTTCAATCAGCTGTTCTTTTGAAGGGTTGGGAATCGAATCCTGTAGGAGAAATAATATACACAGAGCAAGGTAAATAAAAACCATAAAAGCAGGGAAATATTTCCCTGAAAACCATGTAAAAGACTTGATCAGAGAATTTAATATAAATTAATTTGACTTACTAGTTTAAAATGTTGGCAATATCTCCTCAATGCATCAGTCTCTAGCTTGCTCAGGTCAACTCTCTGCACAAACTTAAAAGTTTTCGAATAATTCAAACTTAGCAAAAACTATCCTACTTGAAACAAATAAATGGATACAAATTGGGTTTATAACGTACTGCAGCAGCTAGGGAGGAGGAATCAGAATCCTTAGATCGAGACTCGCAAGAGTGGGACCAGCTTAAGGATTTGTGCACTGATGATGATCTGTTAGGTTTGCTTCTCGGCTTTTGCCTCTTAGGTGAAAACGTGTCATCTGCTTTGTCATTTATTATTACTAAGCAGCAAGAGAAGAATTCTAGTATAATTAGTTTTTATTTTCTACAAAATTGCATGATCTGTGCTTTATTCCACAAATCCAACAATTTGTTTTAATCATAATTGAGGCCAACTAGTAAGCATTCTTTGGGTTATTGCAACTAGCAATGATTAAAAGAAATGCTAAGTAATTAGCATGCTGAATTGCCACCTAAATATACTGTGCATAAATATAAATTTATTACCATAGTTGCATAATTTAAGTAGTGCATATTTCACTTTTACCAAATGGTAGTTCGGAATCATGCTAGACATATGAATTCATTATTTTTTTTAAGAGAGTGGTATATTTATCAAGTGTACATAATAACTGTTGTACAGTCAGCTCCTCTTACATTAGAATTTTGAAGGTGTCATGCTAGACGTATGAATTCGTTATTATTTAAGGTAGTATATTTATTAATTATACATAATAACAGTTGTATACTTGATAACCAGGTAACCCTCAAAATGCAGAATTACTGTTAAAAAAAATATATCTGCGTGCATATCCAAAGCAACTTCATACATATTTTAAAGGAAACCTCAAGAAGAATTAAAAAAAAACCTCTAATTTGTTCAAATAGATGCTTGTATATTTAGGGTGCGTTTGGATGAATCAAGAATAATAGCAAGGATAGAGCTATCCTCAATTTTAGGATAGTAGCTATTCCAACATTTTGTAGGAATAGTAGAATAGTGAGCTATCCCATAAAAGACAAACAAAGAATAGTGACTATTCGCTAATCCAAACACACTCAAACACCGGATAGTAACTCGGAATAGTGCTAATCCGAAATAGTAACTATTCTTCACCCATCCAAACACACCCTAAGAGTATTGAAACCAGGTAACCAGCATTGAAGCAAACAAAATGTTACCAGGTTATTCTGACATATGCACATTTAGTGAGATAATTCATTGCTGATCAAAATTACAATAGGAAGAACATGTTTCCATTGCTCAAGATAAAACAGGTGCTATTCATTTCAATGAAGGGTCAATTATCAAAATTTGAGAAAATGTAACTTATCCATAGCAGTAAACCAAAAGTGCAGTTATATAAGAACATAACTATAACGGGTGGTGGTAAGTAGATTCTAAATACGAGAAATGTTGGCCTCATTTCTTTTTTTAAGATGTCGGCATATCATCTGGAAAACAGAGTGGACTCGTATAAATTTGAGGGAACTGTTTTTAGATTTGGGTCGTTGTGCAGATAAGAAGAGAAAATATAATCTGCAAATAAAATTAGGTGTTACTGATAAATACCTAAGTCAGTTGCTAAGTTCCAAGGATTATTGTCACACACGAAGCCATCATCAGCCTCATTTCCATTAGGGGCTTCGATCACTGTCAGTGCATTTCTTTGCAACTTCACCTCTATGCCATTTGTCAAAATCTAGAGTTTGGAGAAAATAAAAATTGGCAGAAAACTGATGTAGTCAATAACTAGTGGAACCTAGATACACAAATAACAATAATCAGACAGATACATTTGATAAGAATATTAAAGAGGTCTACAAAAAAAAAATTAAGTCACATTTACAAAAGAATTATGGACATAAAAAACATTAAACTTGGAACTTGTCAATACAAATTGCCAATCTATAAAAGGAACATATAAGCAGCAAATAATAAAATAATCAACTGTAAGTTTTGAAAATTAGATTTACATAAGCCGTATTTTTTTGAAGCACAACTTACCATTTTGTATCAAAAATCCTGCTCAGTAAAAGAAATTAAATTAAAGAGTGTGCATTCCATAAATAGAAAACATTATTTCCGAATGATAATTACAACCACTGCCCTCACAGAAGAGAGAAGACTGTCAGAAAATATTTATTATACATGGGACCACAGAGTACAAAATTGTGAGTAAAAGTAGGTAAACAATTTAAAATTTGAAATAAGAGCTACTGCTAGTATTAAAGACGGCCAAGTTATTTCTAAATACATTTAAACATTTAGCTAGCAACTTAAGATTTATTTAAAAGTACAATAACTGCATAGAATAAATAAACAGAGAATCGACAAAAATAGAACTTGTGCTTTTGTTTGGGTATAATTTTTATTTTCAATCAAGTAGTATTGACCTGAAAGAATCAATTTTTTTCGTATTTGGAAAAATAAGGAAGAAATTCAAAGTTGCTCCAAATGGGAATTTAATAATATAATAGGTTTTGATTAGAATCTTACCAGCAAGAATTTCATGAAGTGGTCAGTTACACTAATAATAACAAATTCAAGATTTGGAAACCGAAGAAATAATTATCTATCTTTTATGAAAAAAGAACAAATAAGAAGAAGAAGAAGAAACTAGAGTTCTTTGCAAAGCTTTACGACAATTTAAGTAACCAAGCAAACATTCATTCTCTTCAAAATTCACAAAATAAAAAAGTACAGATAAAGAACCATACAGGACCACACACACACACACACTGAATTTTAATATTTCGGATTGGATCGCAAATTGATAATTTTATCAGTGAAGCATGGAAATTGGTACTCCGAAGTAGGAAATTCTGGTAAAACCCAAATTGTTCCTTAAAAATGACAGTACATTTTGAACTTGAGAGGCGGCAAAAGGACCTTGAAATGAAGTTGGGCAATTCCCATTTACCATTTTGAAATATTTGTTGAGATTTGATAAAAGAAGAAGAAGCAAATGAAGCAAGCAAGACGAAAGAAAAGAGAAGAAAAGAGAAGAAAAGAAATGAAGAATACCAGCCAATGCCAACCGCCAAGGCCAACAGCCTTCTTGACAACACCTTGCAATCCAATGAGCACCGATTTGGTTCGATTGTTCCCTGTGACGACCACCTTGGTGTGCACAGGCAGCGCCGACGCTTCTTCCTCGCTACTGCTACTGCTATTGCTATTGCTATTGTTATTGCTACTTCTATACCCCATCCCATTTCCCATCTGACCGCATACGCCCTTCATTTCTCTTTCAAGGGGCCCAACCATTTCTGATTTCTGATTTCCCCTCTTCTCTTCTCTTCTCTTCTCTTCTCTTCTCACACTGTCTATGCTAATGTATTCTGTCTTAATTGGTACTAGTAGTCTTAGTCTAGTAGAGAGCGAGCGAGCGTGCTACTAGCCTACTAGTACCAATTCTACTGTTTGGTTTGGTTTACTGTTTGTTGACTGTTGAGAATTGTTTGATTGATATAATAATATGAATATTGCTGGAAAGCACGGGTGAGTATTCCTTTTCCTTGCGGTACCTTATCATGTACAGTAACTCCCAGTTAAGTCAAAATAATTTTGGATGAAGAGGGGTTCTCATTGAGATTCGTCGGTCACTGAAGAGTGAAGAGTGAAGTGGAAAATCGGGTTTCTTGTTCGATAAGAATTATTTATTAAAGCGAGCGTTACACTTACAGGAGGAGGGAAGAGTGGAAGAGGATGCGAATTATTTATTTGAGCTTTGAGATTCGTGCATAATGTATTTGAACGATTTAAATATTCCAAAAAATCACGCAAAAGTTTGAGATATCTCAGAGGATGCGAATTCGGAAGGGAGCTTAGAGAGGAGACCGTCCTTTTGACCTTTTATTCTGGAGCTATCTCATGCGCTGAATCCCGAGGACTAGGAGACCGGAAGAGCTAATAGTAGGAGGAAAAGTGGCATACGGTCCTAAGCAACGAATCAAAATGACGAGTATACCCCCCATGGACCGTTTCGGATGGAGACGGTTTCAGACCTTGTCGTCGTGCTGCAATTACTGTAATCTTCAAGTCCACTCAGCTAATGTCTAATTAATGGGACAAATTTGGGTCCCATGCCCATCCGACTCAAATTTGGATCCGACGGATTCTAAAAAATTAAATCAAGCTCAGTTTTTATTTATTTTTCTCATGGCAGTGAATTAGATTCTTCTTTATTATTTTCCTTTCTTTACGGGGGGTGATAGACTGATAGTGCTTTTATTTGTTATTTGTGATTGTTATATTTGTATCGATGCTGCTGAATCTGTGTCATTATTATCAAATTACGAAATGACCATTAAATTTGTCCCCTTCTTCAATTTAATTCATGGCTGGCCATAACAACATCCTAATCAAATAAAACTCGTCATTTAACATTAATAGCATTTATCGAAGGTATTCCAATTAGACTTCCTATCTGTCCTATGTTAACATAATTAACCACGCGACTATGAAAATTTATTTTCTCATTTGTTGTCATGCATCCGATTTCTTCTCTCAGTAAATACAGTGCAATAGTTCCAGTTGGATTTAATATAAATTACAAGTTTTAATATATATATTTTTGAAAATCGTTGTTTTTCAATGATCTAAAATTGTCTGAAAATAACATTTTTAGCAATTTTGTACACATCTTAATAAATACTAAAAAAAATTATAAAAAAATATAAAATTTGGTCTCCAAGTATATTTTAATATGGAGATCATGTTGAACAGTTCGGATCGACTGTTTGAATTTTGAAATCGCAAAAATGACTTACAAAAATATGGTGTCAAGACGTGTTATCATAAAATAGTGTAATTGGATCACTTCTCTATCTATCCATGTGTGTGTGTGTGTGTGAGGAGGGATCCACTTATAACATTTGTAAGTTACAATATCTTACAGCAATTCAGTTTTGTGTTTTTCAAAATTCAAATAGTTGACCCAAACTGTTCAACATGATCTCTATATTTAAATATGCTCAGAGATCAAATTTTACATTTTTTTTTTAATTTTTTTACTATTTATTAAGTATTTTACAAAAGTGTTATTTTTATACAATTCTGAACCACTGAAAAAAATAGTTTTATAAAATACTTAGTAAATAGTAAAAAAAATGTAAAATTTGCTCTTCAAATTCATTTTAATATAGATATCATGTTTAACAGTTTGGATCGATTATTTGGACTTTGAAAATTGTAAAATCAAATTGTCGTAAAATGTTGTAACTTACAAATGTTGTAAGTGAACCCCTCCTCTCTCTCTCTGTATATATATATATACAGGGAGAGAGAGAGAGAGATAGGCAATTATGCATTGCAATGCATTGACCCTTCTGTGCATTACATTTTAAACCATTGATTTTGCTTCAAGATCCGTGCTGATTTGATGAGATCAATTTAATTTTTTTTCGGAACTGGATGTCTCCAGTTCTCTTTCTCTCTCCCCAACTCATTCATTCCCGATATTTTTCAGAAAAAGAAAAGAAACCTAAGCGACCTCTCTGTGCGGCTCCTTCTCCACCAGCGACTCCTACTCGTCCCTATGCCGACCCTCCTCCGTCGATCATCTCGCGCACATCTCTCTCCTCCAGCGACCAACGGCCGTCTCAATACTCTTCACGGCCTGAATTTCTCTTGCCCCGTCAGCCACGCGCCAAGGTTTTAAGGTAACCCCGTTCCTATGCCAAACCTCTGCCCTAACCGGCTCGTTCTTGCCTCTTGTCCATCTCGCTTTCCTTGCGCGGTTTGGCTTCTGATCTTTCTTGGTACACCTCTCTTTTTCCGTTATTTTATTTTTAGGTTCAAAAACCTATTATAAACCTATTTTGATTGACATAGTATGATAATAATTGATAAAATTAATTGTTGGTTGTTTGAGATTTTAAAATGATGTTCACTTTAGCTAAGTTTAAAATAAATTGAAAATCAAATTTTTATTTGTACTTAAATTGAATGATATCAGTATCATGTATCATATTGTTAGAAGAGACAATTTTATCATAATTTGTTGATTTGTTCACTGCATATCCAGCAAAAAGAATCCTATTGGATAAGAAGGTTATTAATCAGTACCAAAGTAACCTTATTGCACACTCAACTGTGGGAACCATTTTTGTTTGTTTTAGTTTACAAAGAAACCAATTGTTGTGTATCCAAATAGTGGTGAAATATGGGATGGTCGAGTCAAAAAATGGATGGTAAGCTATGCTGCTGTATAGTTTATTTATCGAATAATTTCCAATAAATTATTCATGTCACTTAATAAAATTAATGAGGGAACTATTTTTTTATTTTTCAGAATTTGACAAATAGTTGAGTGGTATTTGTGCTTGCTATCATATAAGGAGACAATGATGAGCAGTTATGGTCTACTCCATTCTTTTTCTTTTCTTTTTCTAATTCTCCATTCATTTCTAACTCCTTAATTTCAGGTATGAAAAACTTAGTTTTTATTTTTTTATTTTTTATTTATTTATGGCTGAATTGAACAAAATAGTTAACTCTTAGTCTATTTCAAAATTAGCAGAAAATCACAGTGACAGAGAAGAAAATCTCCTCAAATGCTTGAGTGATCTCGTTTTTTAGGTATAGATGTTTTGATTTTTATTATATTTGTTAATCTTTGATTATGAATTATGATCTCTCAAAATAGCTGGTACCATGCATGGAATTCAGATGCGGCGAGCTTTCTTTGCAAGTAATGTCAAAGCGAATCTGTTGTAAAAGATGTGGCAAGCCTTCTTTGATGTTTAAATTACATGCAATGTAGAGAGATGTAGTAGGATGTGAATTTATTACAATACTTGTGCATGTGTATTTATAAGTAACAAAGATTGCATTATTTTGTGCATGCACTGAGAGTTGAGACTATGTAACAGTATTTGTGAATGTGAATGTCTATTATGTTTCAATTAATTTTATAAATTTATGCACTTGTGCTGATGAATTTATCAATTACTTTGGAGTAATGTAATGTTCTTATTTTAAATAGTGAATATGGTTGCTTGATATAATTTCCAAAAAATGTAAAATTTGGTCTCCAAGCATATTTTAACACGGAGATCATGTTGAGCTGTTCGGATCGACTGTTTGGACATTTTAAAATGTCCAAGCATATTTTAAAATGTAAAAGTGTTTTATTTTCCACTCATATCTTCAATTTTTCAAAGTTCAAATAGTCGATTCAAACCTCCCAACATGATATTCATATTAAAATATACTTGGAGACCAAGTTTTACATTTTTTTTTTAAACTTTTTACTATTGACGGACGTGCTATATACGAAATTCTCCATAAACAGTAGGGCTATCCAAAAAGCTCGTAACTCGTGGCTCGCTCGCGACTCACATCTGGCTCGATCGGTAACAGCTCGTTCGATAGTGGACCGAGCTGTTAACGAGCTGGCTCGCTAACAGCTCGGGCCAAAATTAACGAGCTGAGCTTTTGCCTAGCTCGCGAGCTAGCTCGGCTAGGCATCAATTTGTGAATTTGTGTGTATTTGTGTGTATTTTGTACTGTCAAGCTCAGTCCAGCTCGGTTCAGCTCGATCCAGCTCGGTCCAAAAATGATTGTAGAATTTATTTTCTTCTTAAAACAAGGTCCAACCAAACCCAGCGAGCCAGCTCGTGAGCCGGCTCGTCACGAGTTTGAGCCGAGATTTTAGCTCGCGAGCTGTTAACAAGCTGACTCGCTAACAGCTCGGTCCAGAATTAACGAGCTGAGCTTTTGCCCAGCTCGGCTCGAGCCAGCTCATTTACAGCCGTAATAAACAGTGGCGAAATGTTTTTTTTTTTAATATGGTACAAATAAAAATTCCGGACTGGGGTGCTATGAATAGCATAAGGTCTCAAAAACCTATCGAATAAACTTCAAATTTTGATTTAAGTAGCTCAGTAAATTGGTTATATAATGAACTTGTAGAATACCAATTTGTATTTTTTTGAATTTTTTTACTATTTTTAATGATTTATGAAAAAGACAAAAAATAACTTAAAAATAAAAGAAAATTGTCAATATTTTAAGTCATATTTTTTTGTCATATTTAATAAATTATATAAATAGTAAAAAAAGTAAAAATAGTAAAAATTAGTATTATATAAATTATTATATAACCAATTTACTAAGCTACTCAAATAGAAATTTGAAATTTATACAATAAGTTTTTGAGACTGTTGTACATATGACCTTATCCTATCCATAGCATTCTAAGTCTTACTCTTATGAAATTATTGACTTTTTTTTAACTATTTAAAATTTGAAATTTTATAATCATTTGGGGTGCAAATGTTAATAGCGCTGCCTTTAGTATATGTCCGTTACTTGTAACGTCGTTTGTTTTGTGGTCCACACTGTACGGACAAAGGTATTGTCTCGATAATACGACAGACGACCTTTTCTTTTTCTCGCAGGCACTACGCTCGAGTTCTCTGCGTAAACTAGCGTGGTAAAACATATGGTGCGGGTTGAAGTACACAGTGTTTGACTGCCAATACGAAAGATGTATATTTATATAGTGTCATAGAAGACTTAGGTGACCTGACTGTGTTTTAGTTTCCCGCCACTTTATACTAATAAAGAATGTGGACTGTCGTCTGTCGATTAATGAAAGATTAGTAATTATTAGTAGCGACTAGCGAGTACTTGATCTTTAGATTATGCGATAGTGACATTATTAACCTTTCCATCCATCGAGTCAGTTTTTTTTTTCTCAGCAAAACTCCGGTGTAAATGTAATTGTTCTGCCGCTGTATTAAGCTAAGGCGGAGTTAAGTACAACAAATGGGATCAACTGTGAACTGACTAACTAAGACCCAAATGATACATTTTTCTATTGCTAAACAGTACGCGGTCTCATTTTATACGTTTCTTCGATATTTTATATAATATTATTTAAATTAGAATGTAAGAATTAGATACTTTTTAATTATTTAAATAAAATTGGAAAATTTTAAGTTTAAAATTCGACATAATTTTTTTTTTTTGTGAATATCTATACTTGGAATGTTTGATTTCCGTCTTTATTTAAAAAAAAAAAAAAATTATCTACACAGAATGACAGAACACATATCAAAATTTAGTTAATTTGAAATATGATTGGTTACTGTTTTAAATTTGATATGCGTAGTATTTAAGACAATAAAAAAAATACATATACAAATTTAGTTCTATTACAATATTTTACAAAATAACAAATAGAGGTACATAAAAGTGTGGTGTATGCTAGAACAATTCGCCATGTTGGTCTTTGTCTTCTGTGTTCAAATATTAAAATTATCAGATTTTAACAAGTATTATAGATATCAAGTAAAGATAAAGCACCGAAACTGATTTGTTTGCTGCGAGCCCTTTTTTCTTTCGCTTGAGAAAGGCTTTAGAGTGGAAAATAAAAAATAAAAAAAAATTGTACAGCTTACTGGTTCCAAAAAAGATTCCAAATATTTTTGGACATTAAAATTATATAAGGTTAATCGCATACAAGGTAATTATGTACTCCAGCACGATTCTTTTTTTTTTTTGTACGCTACCTAGCATTGCACAATCAGCTCATAGTTGGTTATTAACGAGCCGAGTAAAGTTAGGTGAAGTTTGAATTCGGCTTGAGTCTAATTTTAAACAAGCTAAGCTATTGATCAAAATTTTGAGGAGAGGAATAATAAATGTAAATGTTTTGGGGGCTGGAATTGGATATTTCATATTTGGATGTGGCCGAAAGAAACTTTCTTTTAAAGCAAAGGCCAAAGGATAGAGATTAGAGAAGCATATAATATAATCAAATCACGCATGATATTATGAATATGTAGCGCAAATTTAGGAGCTGGGATTGGGAAAAGAGCAAGGTCATGACTCATGAATCATTATGCCACACCAATCACGTAGACGTAGGATTGATTATAGGTTCCGGGTTGTATTAAGTATTAACCAATCCCATTTTTTCATCTAATTGTTGTACAATGGAACAGCATTCCTAATCCTGAAATTTTTATTCATATCCTACAAAAAAAATAATATTCTTACTTTGCTCTTGATTTTTCAAAATTCGAAAAATACCTGCCTTCTACCGCTAGTCATGCTACCGGTACCCTATGACTTCTACTGTTAAAGGATTAATCAAACAAATAGCATATAGATGGAGGATTAATTAAAAACTAAAATATATTTTTCATTATTTTAATGATGAATATCAATCCAACAATACATAACCTTGAAAAAGTAATATAACAAACATAAACACTGTATTAGTTCAAGTAAAAAAAAAAAGTAAATGATGCTTCTATTTTTTTTAATATTGATACTCAATTTTAGAATATTTATTATTGTAAAATAAAATTTCCCGATGAACGATCGTAGAATCAAAAACAAGTTCAACTGAAGTTTTGAGGTTCAAAACAACTTTTTTTTTTGCAATTATGATATTTTTCGACGTACCGAGGCTACGCTATGCCTCGAACACCAGGCCCTCCGCCTCTTCGAGAGCTTTCTGAATTGTCGTCAAAAGCTCAAATTAGAATTTCCTACCGAAGGTTATGATCATTTAAAGTTTGGAAACAACCTATCAATATTTTATTGTAAAATCATCGATGACGGGCTGATGTTTTATATCATGGTTAATCTATCGGTATTTTATTTTATTGCAAAAACTCGATGACGTGTTTATATATCCGATTAATCCCATTAGCGATGTATAGATGTTTCATTAAAAAAAAATCGATGAAGTGTCGATACAAAAATAATTCGGGTCATTCTATCTCAACACAAAAGAATAATTTAAAATTTAAAAAATAACCTTGCAAGTTCTAACCAGATTTTTAATCTTATTTGAGAAGTTTCGAAATACCACACTGTTATTGTCGAAATTTTGAAAAATCGAAGACAAAATTGGAATTTATTTTTTACTAGGATATGAATAAAAATTTTGGTTTTCTAATCTCAGCCGAGCCCCCTTTATTTATTTATTTTTTTAGTTTGCCTTATATGTAGAGAAGGAAATGATTTGATCACGTGACGTGACGTGATTAATCCTTTTTTTTCACGTGATGTGATTAAAATAGTGGCAGATGGTCATGTCACGCGTAGTTATGCCGTGATTACACGTGACGTGACGTGACGTGACGTGTCGTGACGTAAATTAGTCACATAAAAAAATTATATTTTAATTTAAATTGTTGAAAATTTAGAAAAAAAAAATCTAAAAAAATATGATTTTTTTTAAAATAAGTAAATAATGTTGCAAATATTTTTTTTAGGAAAGATTGTTGGATATCTGACATTACTTTAAAAATTCAAATTACAAATATTTATTAGACTAAACTAGAGAAAATAAAAATAAGTACTACATAAATACCAATATTACTGAATCTACACTAAAAGAAAAATCTGAATACTCTATACATATAAAAAGGGGAGTGCTATTCTACACGCAATAATTGTAATAATCAGCGCTGAGAGGAACTTTTTCTCTCGTTATACCTATTTTACCCTCCCTATACTCTCTTTCTTCAATTAACAATGATTGTCTCTCTCTCTCTCTTCGATTGAGTCATTCCAAAAATAAAAACACTCAATTAATGCACACTGCATATTCTCTCTTTCCGATTGATCAATATGACGTTCAATTCTTCATTCACATAAATGAAAATTAATCAAATTGTGGGAATAAGTTAACATATAAGCTACAGGAACATGTAATAGTTGAATTTTGTTGGGTTTTAATTTTTATTTGAATAGGTTTTTTTTGTTGGGTTTTAATTTATATTTGAATAGTTTTTTTTTGTTTGTAGATCATGGATTATGTCACTTGGCTTTAATTTGGAGGTTATGTGGGAATAAATTTTCTCTTTAGCTTATTTTTTTTTGGATGTTATGTGATTTTGTATTTCTTGAGGGAGGAATGGTAAAAGTGCAGGACACCCGCGTATCAACGAATCTAGTACTGGGGTTTTTGATGTTTTTTTTTCTCTCAGTTGTGATTGTAGGGGACTTTCTGGTAATTAGACACTAGTACTTGGTAGTTGGTACCGAGCGGTACAGGAAGAGGAAACTTATGTAAGGATGTTATTAGTTAATTTTAAGATTCTTCTATTGGTTGCGGTATCAACGAATTTATTTGTTGTCTGTTATAATTTTTTCATTGATACAAGTATTTTGATATTATTATAGGTAACACAAAGATCTAATTTTGTATAAGGACATGATAACTAATAATCAGCAGCTTCTGAAATTATAACAAACTAGAGGAAAACAAAAACAAAAAATTGATAATATACCTTCATGCATCTATTTTTGGAACAATCAAAATTAAAAGAAAAAAACAAAATGATGTGTTTTCCAAATCAAAAGCCTCTCCGGCTCTCCTTCTTTTCCAGAAAAAATCACAAGAGATGTATTTTTGTTTAAAATTTAGGAAGTACCTAAACAACAATTCAACAAACAATATATTGGAAGGGACACCGATAACACGTGACAACAATTTTGTTGAATGAACAGTCTCTACTATCTAGTAGAGACTGATATCGGTACTGAGGCAGAGATGGAATAAGGTGATGTGCTCAAGATCAGTATCAAGATTGGTATTGAGGACAGCAAGATTTTTGTGAAAATTTATTGTTATCTTAAGAAAAAAAAAAGAGATCCTATAAATATTCAGATATGAGACCTTACAAGAAATAAACGAAAGAGGAGTCTGTGTAACTTCCTTTTTTTCCTTTGAAGAGAGAATATGCATTAATTGAGTCAATCAAAGAATGATAATGTTGAAAGGGTAAATTCGGAATTAATTGAGTCAGTGTTGACTTTTATAATTATTGCGTGTAGAATAGCACTCCCAATATAAAAAAGTTGGATACTCTATGTTTTATATTGTGACGTGACGTGTAATTTTCGCTCGAATGCGGTCACATCACGTGAATGATCACGTCACGCGTCATGCGAATTACGTCACGTAATCGACATATGTGACATAACGTGACGTTCCGTGACGTAACTAGTCATGCCGTGATAAATTTTCTTCTTTACTGATATGCACTGAGAGTTTTCGAGAGTCGTGTCGCATTAAAATAAATTATTATGAATCTCATTCTACGATCAGATATATACATACATGTGTGTGTGTGTGTATGACTGGATCTGAATTCTCATTTAATATAACAACAAAAACTGAGAGGATAAGTCGATAGGATACTGAGTCAGTTACGAATCTATATTTCTATTTTTAAAGTTGAAATTATGATTTTCATATAAAAATGTAGTTGGATATCAAATTTTATTTTTATAGTTTTTTATATATTTTTAAATAAGTAGAAAATCAATACTTTCAAATATATAGTAAAAAAAAAATTAAATCAAGTGATTATCTATTGATCTTAAAAAAACACTTACGGAAGGTATAAGAAACGAGTCAGTTGTGTCGCACTTTATTTTTTATTTTAAAACTATATGAAAATAAATGTACCAATTAGTAATTGAGGTCCGGTTCAATTCATTTTGAGCTTTAATATATAGTTGGATTGATTTACAATTAAGTTCAAACATACACTTTTGTCTCGATTGAGCTAGTAGATAAATTTATGGCAGAGGTAAGATCTTCAAGGTGCTCGCTCGAATTTAGTTACTCTGCATTGCAGCCTTGCTCTGCAAGCAGTGAAATGTACGTGGTGATGTTGTAGCAGTAGCACTCATTTTTTAATTTACTCTAATTCTGATATACTAAATCAAAGATGAGTAGGCATAATTATTAAATGCAGTTAATTTGATACTACAAAAAATCTGGACTCATTTTTAATGGAAAATCGTTTGATATTTGAACTTCAATACTAAGAAACAAGAAAGAGTACATCAATTTGTGGCATTGATTTTTTTTTTTTTTTTGTGTTTGTGTGTGTGTCGAAATCTTTGTATTAACACTTTTTAAGAGTTGCTTTCAGCATGCATGCTTTAATTCCAATATTGCATAGTTACTCTCAATCAAAAGCAATTAAATCTCCTTAACTTGATTTTTTTTTAGTGTATTGAAGTGTCAGAACAAGTCTAAGAGTTATAGTCTCTTCTATGTATGATACTGAAAAAATAGCAATTGCAATAATTTTTCTCTCAATACATTTTGAGTTTTGACTGCAGTAACCGAAAAACCGCCAACACTACAAAAAAGTCTATAGCAAATGTTCCAATTGATTTTTGTATATCTACAGACTAGAGCTATTTTTATTGGGTTTTAGAAAGGAGAGAGATTGTAATGGAGAAGTTTCAATGGAGGTTACTGTTAGGATGGTGAACAGTACTATAGAGCCTGAGACAGTGCCACGTGGTACCAAACTGAGGTCCAAGTGGATGAAGCATGCATTAAATGAATGGTTCACGCATCCTGATCCCTCCTGCATTTAATGCCATTACTTCCAGTTCCAGAGGAGGTTCCAGAGATGCATATATATATATATATATATATATATATATAATTCACACTTATTTCAGCGGGAATTAAATGTCTCCCAACTATCACACTTCTTCGATGGACGATGGCTTCAATAATTAATATCTACATAATAAACATGTTTATATTTCTGTCCAGACGCGTTTATGATCGCAATCAATCGCGTGTAATTTTTTCAAGAATTCGGAGACAGCCAATATATTGTTTTCAAGAATTTTGAATGAAAAATTTGATAAAAAGGTAATTATTTTATTTGCGTCATGAATTAGGGAATGAATGCAGGGCTGCATAATATTAAGTCTGACCGCATCTTAATTTATTGGTATAACTGCGCATGGCATGATCATGATGCGGAGAAAACAAAAAGGAAAAAGGAAAAGGAAAGCAAAGAAAAGTTGCGTGGACCCACCCACCCCTAAAATTTTAGTGATTCCAGGTCTCTCCCCTCGGGCTTTTTTTATAAAACATAATTAAAAAAAATAAATTTAACAAAACAGCATGATTAGCAGAAGTTTTAGAAAAACCATAAAAACCGGTTTGCCAAACCGGTCTCCATATTTCGAAACCGGTTTGGGAAACCGGTCTGGATAAAATTTGATCACCCACGCCACAGCGCCACAGAAAATCCGAATGACAGAGAACCCGGTTCCCAAACCGGTTTGGCGGTGAAACCGGTTTGGGAAACCAGTTTGGGTAGGAATATATATTTTTTTTTCTAAAATTTAAAAATGAGAAATATATTTTTTTTAAAACTTTAAACGGTCATAACTTTTGCTAGGAAAGTCGGATTGACGCGTATGACGTCAATTCGGAAAGGGGAGGAGGAGACGGTCGCCACCGTCGCCCGGGGGTAATCCCCGGGTATCCGACAAATCAGAATCGCCAAAAAACGTCGTTTAGTGCCTCAAAAATTAAGTTTAAGATTTTTAGTGTCTCAACTGAATTTTTTTATGTTGAAAAATATTTTTCAGCAGTGAGAAATGTATCAGTAGCAAGTGCAATTGATTTAAGAAATTTTTAATTTATATTTTATTATAACAAAAATTATCGAGTTACAACCATGTCAAATAAATTTAAATTGGTATGAATTTGGATTTATAATTTATTGGTATGAATTTGGATTTATAATTATTTAGAATTTGAATTTATAAAAAAACGAGGAAAAAAAAAAACTGTAAAAAAAAAATAAAAAAAAAAAAAAAAAACCCTAAGCATCATTTGCTTAGGTTTGGACGGATTTAAAATTCCAACGAGACTTTTGTATAGATTGTTAAATAAAAATTGAATTTTGTATATTTATAAAAATTTCGGTCACATTTGTATTGTTAAATGAAGAGTTTTTGTAGTATATCTCCCGTTAATTGATAGTATAATACGAAATTGAGGGTTATAAAAAAAATATGAGTCTATGAATAAATTGTGGAATAATATAGTAATTTTTAGTGTAATTTAGGTAATTTTTTTATAAAAATCTGAAATATATTTTGTAGTTTAATTTAATTTTTGTAGTATAAATAAATTTTGTAGTGTAAAATTGAGAGTTTGTAGTTTAATTTTACGGTATATGAATGACATGTATAAACCGGTCAAAAAGGGTCAAAAAGGGTCAAAACCGGGTTGGCAAACCGGTTCCACTGTGCCACACGGTTCGCCACACAGCCAAGATCAAAAACGGGTCAAAACCGGACTCCCAGTCCGGTTTCATTGATGAACCGGTTTCCCAAACCGGTTTTTATGGTTTTTCTAAAACTTCCGCTAATCATGCTGTTTTGTTAAATTTATTTTTTTTAATTATGTTTTATAAAAAAAGCCCCTCTCCCCTCTCCTTGGAAAGTAATAGCAATGTTACTTGCATGACTTACTCGGCCTGAAATAGACTTCGCAAGCAAGGATGTAAAAAAGTCGCGCTTTTGACACAAAAAATTGATGACGCAACGCAGTACACAAACCTGCATAGTCACAACGCAATATGTGAACTGATATGATCACAGCATTACACGACACTTGGTTACGCAATACACACGTTATCAACACCGCTAAATTTTAATCGAATAAACTAACTTAAATTACAAAATAAATAGTTAAATGTAACCAAATGCGACTAATTTAGTCATGTTTGAACACGTACGACACACGATCGTCTCTTCAAATTTAGTCACGATAATAAAAATCTATCTTAATCACAACACGTGACACGTGACACGTGACGTGACTCAAATTATGACATGACACGAAGCAATTGCAAACTTACATCCCTTTAATCGTAAGCCCCCAACGGAGCAACATGACCTTTTTTCGAGTCAAACAATTCATTAATTAAGATAATCAGTTGCATTATAGCAGTAACTAGAAGGAAGTACAATTAATAACATTGAAACTCCTGGCCCAACCCACACTTGTTACCCATGCCCATGCGCTGCACTAATAAGTAATAATACTAATTAGCATAATCCATTAGTATTACATTTAGAAACACAAATAAATTGAGAATTGCTAATCAACCCGGTACAGCTAGCTTCATCCATTCCAGCGACAGACATATTTGCAAGTCAAAAGCCAAAAGCTATTGATTGAAATGAAAATAACCACCTTGGTCCTTGGCTTGGAGCCTTGGACATCAAATTCAAAATAGTTACTTCTCCTTCTCCACATCAAAATAGTGCAACTTTTAATAAAGATAATAAATAATACACGGAGACGGAGACGGAGACGGAGTAAACATAATCCTCTCAACCGCACACTGAATAAAAAATTTAAATAAATCAAATGAAACCTAACGGTAAAATAACTAGAGAATTATTCTGACTGATAAATGAAATAATACATTTTCACTGACAATGCCATCATCAGCACTAGAATGGTTTTCAAATTCCAGGGTTTCATAATGAGCACATGTTTGTTTTTATTCGTCTCGGATGGTCAAACTGGGTATAATCCGATAACCCTCTGAAGAGATCAGTGAGACTTCAATTGGGCTGTCTAATAATCCTCTGAAGGACGACGGTTCTGGCACGACTGATCTCCCTGCTACAGCGGTCAGCCTGCTCTGCTAAATCCTCGACACTCTTCATAAAGACATCAACTTTTTTCTTTATCTCCTCCACTGCAAATTTCACCCTCACCTCCTCGTCACCCATAGTTGCAAACTCTATAATCTCCAACAACCCCCTGATTTCTATCTCCAATTTGTCCACTAGTACCTTTATGCTATCCAGATCCTTTATGGCGATGTATGACCCCACCTGCATTGAGCTTATGACCTCCTTTTGCATTCTTAGAGCATCTTGGTATCCCTTAAACAGTGAGTCGATCCACTTCCCCATGGACCCCACTGGCACAGACGTGGCAGCAGCCAGCGCGGCAGCCACTGGTGGGGCTGCAACTGCTGCCGCCACCACTGAGCATATTATTACCGCCGCAAGAGTAGTGGCAAAGATGATGCTTGACAGCCTGCGCCATGCCTTTATGGATTTCAATTTCTTGTCCAGCTTCAGTTTTCTCTGTTTGAGCTTTTGGAGCATTGACACTTGCTGTTTATAAACAGATTGGAATACCTGTTTTGCCCTCGACATATATCAAATATATCTGTTAGTTCTAGTTTGGCCAAAGAAATTAATTGTGTCCAAACAGGATCGGTTTGTGACCCGACCCAACACTGTTTGGAATATCGATTAGGTCACAAAAAAAAACTCAAAGACAGGGATGACTTGGTATGTAATGTAAATTATGTTATTAGAAAAGTAATGTCGTTGCCTAAATATATTAGGAATACTTTATTTTTAAGTAAGAACATTATTTCAATTCAAATGGTGATAAAATATCCTTGCCCACACAAGAGATCGTATAATATCAAAACTAAATTGCTCGCCACCTTATTTGTCCCGTAATGAACAAAAATAATCACCGTAATTAAGATTGAAGCTTGTTCTTCCATGTTAATTCTTTTATTTTTTATTTTTTATTTTTTGGTTTTGTATGTCATCGGCTCTATTCTTTTGAAAGAACTCTCTATAGTTGAGTTACTTTGACTCTATTTCACCATACCTCATGTATTATTTAACATGCTAAATCCTACTAGTTGAGTTAGTTAACAGATTAGGGTCCAGGAAAAAGAATTGCCTTAATAATTTAAATCTGATCGGTTATTCGGATACTTCACAGAAAATAAGTGCTTATTTTCCAAGTATTACAGGATGGTTTGATCACTTGAATTATGTAGGTGCCAAAATAATTTTTTCGAAATACATTAGAGACTAAAAAATAATTTGGCTTACTGAAACACTGTTTGACCTTCCAACAACCAGATAGTTTTATATTATCATACTATTCAGTTAGTTCCTGTTGAAACAGGGTAACGATTTACCAATCTTTGCTTTATATCTATTAACTGACTTTTTTTTTACGATTTTCTCATATAACTCAACTTCTGTTCTGTCACTTCTTCTATTTTTTTCAATTTGGTTTCCCCTCTTCTCAAGATAGACTATAATTTAAGGAGTAAAGGATAACAACCTGGATGAATGAATTAAATTTGTGTAAATTGACTTCCTTTTTCCCTCTTAATTTAACTAAGAAAGGGTAATTTTTAAAATTTGTGTAAATTGAAACAAAATTGCATAATGGGGGAGCAATTGCATAGTTTAATCTAACTAGAGGCTTGCTTGCACAATTTAAGGCTCAACTGAGACCAATTTAGTGCCTTTTGGGTAAAAATTATGTCTATGTTTACATTGATCTATCTAAAAATTCTAATCCCAGGGTCAGACTATGACAAATAGAACACAAAAAATAACAAAAATAAAAAATTGTACCTGGTAAAATTCTTCGGTGAAAGGGTCCCCGGAATTTCGAAAGTGCCTCAGCTCCTCTAATGTTCTAGTGTATTTGTTCCTCTTGCTATTACCTGAATCCTGCTCCTCCCCCTCGCCCTCCCCCTCCTCTTGATCCTCCTCATCAAACCTCTGAAGTGACACGTGGAGAAAGAGCTGAGAATCACGCGCTCGTTTCAGGCACTTCTCAAGCACTGTGCAGAAATCAAGTGTATGCAAGCTACAATCAAAGTACTCTTCCACTAGAGAAAACAGCTCCGGGCTTTTCCATATATCCTTTTTACATTCTAGTATTACTCGAACCACCTCTTGGTTCATGTCCAGAAGGCAACCTGTCACTTCACGAAGTGACCCAAATGAGAGGGCCCGCACCTCCACCCCTCCCGCCAAGGTGGAGATTGCACGGCTGGTGCGCTCCTGGAGAGCTGTATCAAACAACATCAGCTCAGGGTCCAGCCGGCACGCTGCCTCGTACGAGCTTAGTTCCGCTGTGTATAGGGTGCCTGTACCATTACCTGTCTGGCCAGAGGTTGTGGTGGCCGAGTCGGGTGTGCTCGGGCGCTTGCTTGGCTGTGCACCCATTAAGAGAGGATGTCAAAGGTGGATAAAACAGTAATAATTCGGGCCGTAGATTAGAAAATCTCTCAATTGAGGGAATTTTGGTTGAATTTCAGGGATTTTAGCAGTAGGTATTCTGTCTTTTTTGTGTCAATTTTTGCATGTTGAACTGTCAAACTGGAAAATAAGCAGAAAAGGAATGTTGGATCAAGGCTCTCAATAATTGGAAATAAAGGTGAGAGATTGACTTGTGGGCTTGTTGGAGAAAGGAATTTGGGTATATATATGGGTAATATTCTCGGATGAAATTTTGATGGTTTTTGTAGTTTTTTTTTTTTGCTAGGATTTTAGGGAGAAAAGGAAAAGGAAAATGTATTTTTGGAGTATATCTAAATCTTGAATCAAACTCTAGTTAGTAGTTATGATGAATTGAAGGATAGATTTCATAAAAGAAGTTGGTTGGATAAAGCGGGCAAGATCCAAACTTTGGGATAAAGGAAGCAAGTGTAGAAACTATAATTAATTACCCAAAGTGGAAAGTTGGGCGTAGTTTCTGAACCAAAAGCTTAAATCTGAATACAGTTTTAGGTTAGGTTTGTAAGAGAAGACGGAGAGAGATATGAGAGAAAGAGAGGGAAGCAAGGTTGAAAGGGAAGGAATACTACTGGTACTAGACTGGTGTTTGGGTATGGCTTGTACGCATGAACGAATTGAATTGGTGGCGGCGAGGTGGCAATGCCGATCGGTGGAAGCAAGCTCTTTCTTTCTAATTCTCTCCCCAGAGAAATAATACTAATAAGATATGTGTGAGAAATGTGTATCTTTATCACTAAATCTTTGGAGTTTGTACGCGGAAAGCAAGCGAGAAAGGGGTTGGGTTTGGGGTTTGGCAAAGAAAGGTGAGGAGTGAGGGAGATGAAAAGCATTAAATTGCAAGGAAATGGAGAGGCTCACGACACGCACTAGGGAGTCAATTAATTTCGCCTATGGTAATAGCATATTTGACATTGGATCTTCACCGTCCAATCTGCTTTCCCACGAATATTAAATCAGATCAAACAGTTTAGATGCAAAATTATATATTCTGTTACCGCAGAGATATAATTGCGTGACTAGGGACCACCGGACCAGTGTGAAATTGAATAGTTGTTGACTCTTAGACTCGATCGTTCGTTATGCTCTGTTATTTTTTTCCTTGTTTAAAATTAAAATTGGATATTGGCCTACTTACATGTCCAAGTTGGGTACGTTTGTAATTGGATAATAACAGAGAATTCGGATACGAACGGGACATCAAGTTTCCTTTGAACAAGTCATATATTCTTTCTTTTTCTTTTTCTTACCTCATGACAGTTTATAATTAAAGTTGTTTAGGCTTCAATTACGTCTTGGCTGCGACGTACTATTTAACAGAAAACAAATTTATTTTTAATTGTCGTTGTCGCACAGATTTACCCTTAATCATTTATTAATTTTTCCCTTTTTTAACACAATGTTATAATTCCGGGTAATAACTTAAGTGGTGCATAGAAATCGCCGCCTATTATAAGATGTAAAAGATGAATTAAATGAATGAATGAATGGTAACTTCCTCTTCCTGGGAGTGGGAGGTCACTATATAGATTTATTCTGCCAATTCACAAAGGAATCGGAG